>OU015500.1:41453972-41851472 GCA_907164885.2 Dolomedes plantarius
TTGACGGTGAGCCGCTAAGTGTTCTAAATGTCCAAATAAAATATTTTGTTATTGTTTTAAAAAAGTATAATTTCTTTTTGATCTTCCGCTCTCCAGTAACTAGAAGTTATCCTTGATAGCAAAGAGCTAACAATATATATATATATATATATATATATATATATATATATATATATATATATTTATACACATATATAATATTAATATATATATTTATATATATATGTGTGTGTGTGTTTGCAAAACCCAGCAGCTGTAGGCATACGTCCTGTAGTAGGGTCGAAAGGAATCTCTATTAATTTTAAGAACTGTCTTTATTCTGGACACACAATGACGGCATTTTGAAGTATGTTACAGCACATATAAAAGTATATGTAAATTCCGGACCTGCCAGAGCTTTTAGCTACGCTACATCTTGATGGACAGAGGAGGGACGCGGCACGCGGCGATAGAGCAACACGACACAAAGTGTACACGGGACATCACAGTACCAGGACAGTCACGAAAAGCCGCGGAGAGCCCTTGCTCTCGCTTATACGAAGGGTTCGTGACCTTCTACACCAGGGGGCGAAAACTTCTAATTGGTTATCGGTGACCATCTGACCTCGTGCGTCAGAAGTCGTATGATCTGCCGGAAGGCGCGAGAAAAACTCGTGATGTTGAGTTATGTTTGAAAAACAACTGTTACTGTTTAGAGTACGAGTGTTAAGGGACATATTAACTAGTAAATTTGCTTATCCTTAGTTCATTATTTGAAACAGGGGGATATACTTTATTGAAGCGTTAACGGGAAACTTTAGAATATGTGTTAATTAATAAAGGTGGAACGTTATTATTACTTACACACACACAATGTAAAATATAAACAAATTAAATAAACAAAAAATAAAAAGCGAGCATAGACTGCTAAAACAAATTAACTTAAAACCTACCCTAGCAAATAAAACATAAAACTTTTCAATAAAGGATAGCGCAGAAGCCTCATATCCTCATAATGAAAATATACAAATATAACTAAAAATAAATAATCCAACAGAGTTAGATAAATACAAGAAGAATATAGACAAAAACAAACAGAAATCAAGCACTCAGGGCATCCATGCACCAGAGGCAAGATTCTGTATTAGTGCCGGAAATGAACCATTAAAAGACATAGAGGTAACCGACAGGTCTCAATATCAGGGAGCCTAACCAAATCAGTTACCTCAAGATTAACTTTCTGAATAGGATGCAGGTAAGACCAAAAGACATCCCAAGGCCCCGAAGTCCCCATGGAAACATTTAGTCGAAAGAAAATGAAAAGGCAAGCACAACTTACAGTAAGGGCTCAACGCACCGTACATGCAAGCAGACAAATAATCCTAATGTAAAGCCAAAGATGCATACAAACCCTAATTCCGTAAGTGACGATTATGGCGAAACAGCAGCCAATTCTATCCTAGTAGTTGCGTCATTGTAACAATACTACAGCGCCACCCCCCATTACAGCTTAAACAAATGAAAACATAAACAACATCCTAAACATCTTTAAAAATTCCTGATTGTTATAACACTTTGTTCAATAAAAAGTTCTTTAGCTACTTAAAAATCATCCTAAATAAAACAGGGTTACCGAACATAGCTTTATTATAAATAGTAACCAGGATGTTCTACAATTTTTAAAGAGTAAGAATATAGATAGCATACACACGTTTGATTTTGAAAACCTTTTTACCAGTATTCCGCATGATAATTTAATGAATATCTGTTCAGAAATTTATGATGCTTATCTGGATAGTACTTTAATCTTAAAATGTGACTGGATTGATTTATGTAAATTTAATATTTTTGAAACCTACCTGTTTAATGGCTTGAGTTTCTTTATACAGATAAAGAGTATCCCTATGGGAAATAGCTGTCCTAGTGCCTTTGCATACATATTCTTACATTCTTACGAAACTAAATTTCTTAACTCAAATAATGTTACCGGATTCAGGTATATTGATGACTTCATAATTTTTAACTGCAACGATTTGGAATTTCTTAATCAAATCTACCCAAAGGAACTAACTTTAAACCGGACTAACGATAATAATCTTTGTGCGACTTATCTGGATTTAAAAATTAAAATTCAAAATAGATAAATAAAAATTGGGATATATGATAAGAGGTTAGATTTTAACTTTGAGGTTATCACATTCACCAATTTCCATAGCAACTTGAACTATAAAATTTATTATAATATTTTTTACTCACAATTATACAGAATAAAAAACATATGTAACAACGATGAGGGTTTTTTGGAGGCATGTAACATTTTCTAGGAAAACTTAAGAACAATTTCCCTAAAAATTTCGGCAATTTAAAAGTTTTAAAAAAATGGCATTTAGACTCAGGAATTTTTAAAGATATTTAGGATAATGTTTATGTTTTCATTTGTTTAAGCTGTATTGGGGGGTGGCGCTGTAGTATTGTTACAATGACGTAACTACTAGGATAGAATTGGCTGCTGTTTCGCCATAACCGTCACTTACGGAATTAGGGTTTGTATGCATCTTTGGCTTTACATTAGGATTATTTGTGTGCTTGCATGTACGGAGCGTTGAGCCCTTACTGTAAGTTGTGTTTGTCTTTTCATTTTCTTTCGAATAAATGTTTCCATGGGGACTTCGGGGCCTTGGGATGTCTTTTGGTCATCCTGCATGCTATTCAGAACGTTCCCCTTGAGGTAACTGATTTGGTTAGGCTCCCTGATATTGAAACCTGTCGGTTACCTCTGTGTCTTTTAATGGTTCAGTTCCAGCACTAATACAGAATCTTGCCTCTGGTGCGTGGATGCCCTGAGTGCTTGATTTCTGTTTGTTTTTGTCTATATTCTTCTTGTATTTTTCGAACTCTGTTGGATTATTTATGTTAGTTATATTTTCTTACACACACAGGCACATCTATATTAATAAAAGCAAGTGTCCGTGTGTTTATATGCGTGCGGCCTAGTGACGAATCTATAAAACTTACAACTGTGAAATTTGGCACACAGGTAGTGAAGAGTCTGAAGATGTCAACCTCGAAGCCCGAATTTTAAATTTTATTACAGTTAATTTTTTAATTAATAAAAAACCAACAATTTTTGAAGGGTGAGTCCAAAAAATAGAACAGCTAAGCAGACGCCATATTTGAGATGTCAAAATCGATGCATTTTTTTTTCATGAAAGTACATAAATGTTACATATTTGGAAAGAGCTTTGAAAACTGATAATTTTTTCTGCTTACAGTTATTCTGTTACTTAGAAAGTTTAACAGATATATTAATTCTAAAACTCCACCGCCGAGACGAAACAATCAAATTGCCCAGTATGGTGCAGCCATCTGTCGGCAGCGACTTGAATGAACGTCAAATTAATGTTTCTAATCAGTAAAATTTCAATTGTATATGATTTCAACTTTCAACAATTATATTAAGGAAGTAATAATTATTTTCATTCATGAAACATACTATTTAATAAGAAATATAAAATAATAATATTAAGATAATCGTTTGGAAAGTTTTGGCGAGATTTTGTTTTAATGTGTTGATTTTTTAAATAAATTTTTATATTGGTAACTCAATTCTTTTCTCTTTGCAGATTTAACTACCGTTGCTTGCTATTTCCTTTGGTTCTATTTTTTTATTTCATTTTCTGTAATTTTGCAGTTTTGAATTTAATCTCAGTTTCATTTCAGGGTATTTCATTTTATTTGCTTTTATTTTGTACCTAATGTATTATGTCCTTAGCATTTTTCTTTGAAGATGACACAGTCTCCCGCAAACAGGATAAAACGGATATTCATTTTATCGACGATGCTCATTTAATGCGTGTTTTCAAAAGTGAAATATACCATGTTCTGTAAATGCCCCGAAAATATTTCTATACTGGAGATGTAGACAGATTAAAGAATTTAATTAAACTTTTGTGTAATTTATACATTTGTGTGTGTTTAATTATTTAAATTAATAGATTTATATTTTTTAAACGTTTTATTCTTGCATTCTTTTAGGGGTTTATAGTGTTGCGTATGAGTGGAACACTGGTGTGTGGTTTTCAAATGATTTTAGCTTTTACTGGAAATTAGAAGAACATTAGCTTCCAAAACAGTAATCGTTTGGAAAGTTTTAATTTATATTATTACCATTAAAATGTATATCATTATCTTTATATTATCTTTATAAGCTACACAACTCACTACCATAATACTCTTAATTTATATTTTAACACATTTCGGTTACCGCTGTTGTTTGTAAACACATGACCTTCATTGCCATGCTCATTTCAGAAATTTCTTATTGAGACGATGCTCATTTAATGCGTGTTTTGAAAAGTGAAATATAGCATGTTCTGTAAATTCCCCGAAAATATTTCTATACTGGAGATGTAGACAGATTAAAGAATTTAAATAAATTTTTGTGTAATTTATACATTTGTGAGTGTTTAATTATTTAAATTAATAGATTTATATTTTTTAAGCGTTTTATTCTTGCATTCTTTTAGGGGTTTATAGTGTTGCGTGTGAGTGGAACACTGGTGTGCGGTTTTCAAATGATTTTAGCTTTTACTGGAAATTAGCAGAACATTAGCTTCCAAAACAGTAATCGTTTGGAAAGTTTTGAATTTAATTTATTAAATGCTGATCACAATATTTCTTTTATTTTTGTGATACTTTAAATTAATTTTGCGTCACGTGCATATCAACGAAATTAATTGACAAAGAAAATATTAAAATACAGTAAAATATTAAATTTAACCACTAGACTAATTGAGGTGGAAATATTAAAAATTTAGTTCAAATTAGTATGTTTTAGGGATATTAAATCAAATCTATATATAAAACTGTAATTTCCTCTCAAAATATGCTTCGCCGTGACGATAAATAAGTCCCACGTCCAAAATTTAAAATATGCTGGCGTAGATTTAAGAGAAAATCGTTTCTCCCACGGTCAGTTTTACGTAGCTTGCTCCCGAGTACGTTCCCGGACGAGCCTGGCAATATTAGTTCTGCCCAATGAAGAAACAAAAAATATTGTTTATAAGAATATCCTCTAAAAAGCAATTTCATTACTTTTTCATTGTAATTATCCTAAAATGTACCCCGTAGCGAAGCACGGGTATTCAGCTAGTATATATATATATATATATATAAATAAATAAAATTGAAATCTCCAGAACAAAATTACATGAAATTAAATCACTTTAATAATGTACGGTTTGCTTCTTCAAACATGTCATTACACAAATTTTAATTAATTCAGAATAATCATTACTTTCATTTAAAATATTTTCTAATGTACTCAATGAAGTTAAAATTCCTGTAACTGTAACGACATGTTGAATCTATCACAGCACTCATTCTAAAAAAGTTATTTTCTAAATTTGAATATATTTCTATCAGACATTATCCGGTTAAAACTGTTACAACTCCATTTTCAAGCAACCACAGTATCCAATTAGATCAATGTTTGTTTAAATTAGCTTTTAATCCTTTGAATTACAAATTATTTTAGCGCAATAACATTTAATTAAATTAAATGACTTACTACTATAATTCCCTAGAAAAAATATTACTTTAAGTATAATAATCTACATACTTTAACCTTTGTAAAAATTAAATACTTAATGAAATGGGAATTTTTACATTTCGGCGACAGAAATTCATTCAGTTTCAAGAAACTTAATCTTCCTTCAACACTATCCTCAGTCTAACAGACACTGAAAAATTTATTTTTCTCTTTACTGCGGCCTTTTCCCCACTATATTTTCCATTTATTATGGAGCTTTCGTGCTGTCTACATCTATTGCTTTTCTTTATACACTATTACCAGCATATATATCAGAACTGCTCAAGTCCGTTTTTTCATTAAATTTTTTTTGATAAATAACTTCATTTTAAACGCTCTCAACCTGTAAATTTACTTCACCAATAGAAGTATTATTTTCCTTTAAAATTCGTTCTGTAATGAATTTTGAATTTTTGAATTTAGTATGAAAGAAACAGGTCATTTGTCATAAATTGGATAATGAGCAGTAAATTGATTCACCAGCAAAATTTTATAAAAGTTATTTTACTTTTATATTACGTAAAACTGACATAAAAGTCCGAATATTTGATGAAAATTAGATTTTAAACACTATAAATTCTGTTTGTAAATCATCTTATGTGAGAAATAAATAACCTCTAGTTTTATAACCTCTAGTTTTATATGGGGACGAGAGAATTCCATAAATCCTATAGCTTTTCAGATATATTCTATTCTTTAAAATCCAAGTTACTCGTTGCAGAATTGTTGATAAAGTTTTTTTTTTTTAATATAACATTTATTTAAGTGTCCAAAAATAAGAAAAATTTTATGGAAAACTTTTTTCCATAAAATTAATGATTTTTATCACCACGATCTACAGGTTTTAAAGAAGAAAAGGGTTTTCCTGAAGGGAATGCGAAAACAGATGCTGTGTATAAACTTACTTCTTAAACTTTCAGAGTTGTTAAGTGTGAGGATTAAAAACTCAACCGAAAAATAATGAGGACTTAGATGTCATTACAAAGAGGACAGTTTTTGCAGCAGAAACTGAATTTAGCCCGTTTATAAAGGTATTTAATGTGAAATACTTAAGGGATTTTTCTGTTCCCAAGACAACGAAGTTTCATGCATTTAGGAAACAAGAAATATAACACATAATGAAATATAAGCTAAACCCATTGATAAATTTTCGTTGATCGAGAAAATTACTTTCAAAGAATCATGAAATTGCTAACCTAACTTGTTTACACAACAGTTAATAAAACTCTAAGAATTTGGGAATTTATTGAATATATCTTTCAGTTTCAATAGGTTTTATATATTTCATGCTCCTTTTCTACAACTATCTTTCGAATCACTGGAGCTTAAATAATATTTACAATCTGCTGTAACCTGTCAGTAGCAAGTATTTGGAAGATCACTCTTTGTACACATTCTAAAATTTTTAGTATTTTTTTTACAGCTTGCTATATATTGCAAAACTGACACAAACATCAGGATGTAGACATATTGAAGTACAAACTTTATATCCTATATTTTCCAGTCGTTTTAAGATCAGACGATATTAATAGTCCTTTTTGTTTGCATTCTTCACTCCAGAAATATCAGGGTTTTCTTAGTATTGGCTCTTCTCATTTTGCTTTTGTGTATTACATTTTTTTCGACTCATTTTTATTCACTTCCATAAATATATTATTCTAGTAAACATATAATGCATTTTTATAACCATTTGAATTATGGAAAGACCATTTACATATGTTAATATATGTAACGAAAAAAATCTTGCTCCAAATTTTAACCTAGCGCGTATTCCAAATTCTTTTCTAGAAAATGCAGCCCCTTATCTAAATTGTGATGTAGGAACAACGCATTTGTTGAATTATACTAACCTTTAAATCACGTACACATGTTTTTCTCAAGCACTGAAAGTACCTCAACCCTGCAACTGATGAACAAATTTCAATAATAAAACCATATATAGTAAAGAAACAACCCTTCGTGCCATATGTATGTCATGTTTGCAACCGCCCACCGGGGATTGATGGAACGGAGAGGGGGGCAGTAATTTTAAATTCAAACTCAAATACCAACAGCTCTGGACGCCAAAAAAGATACCAATACTTTATCCTGTATTATAGTCTATAGTACAAAAGTTTTTACTTGTATTTCTTTCTTGCAATTTAGTGTAGCATGTGTTCATTGCTTTTTACTAAAAATACAAACCGATTACAAATAGATAATAGCTATGATTTGATATATATATATATATATGTGTGTGTGTGTGTGTATATATATATATATATATATATTTGCGTGTGTGTGTTAGTTAGGATTCAAAATTTATCGCTGGGGACACATCCTAAAATTGTAGTTTTTGTGGTCGTAGGTGGCATGAGTAGTTTATGTTTAAATAAAACACACAGTAAATATATTTAACATATCTTTATTACGCCATTCTGTGAGAGAGCGACTTGAGCTGACTCTCCACGAGGGGTCCCAAGGCCTATATGTGGAGTGTAAGTGTAGACAGGCAATCTTACGTCACATAACGCCCAGATACCTTGAAAATGGACCGTTCTTAGGGTCAAGGTTTGATTACTTATCAATTTTCGGACTTACTTTTATAGCCTTATATGGTAACAACTACTTTCCATGGTTGCTTTTAGCTCTGTCTGGGAACGCGCTTGAGGGTGGATATAAAAATTACTGAATCTGATTAGTTTAACAGGGGTTAGTAAAATTAGAAATTAATCGGTCAAATTAAGTTGAAGTGAGTTTTATAAGGTTAGGTACTTAGGAAAATTTCTGACATAACATATATATATATATATATATATATATATATATATATATATTATATATATATATATATATATATATATATTATGAAAATCTTTTATAATGTTGAATAAATATTATTTACAACTATTTGCTACATTATTATTAAGTTCTAAATAGTTGTAAATATTCTTTATTGATGATTAATTTACGTATGTTAATCATCGCATATTTACCTCAATTGACCGTTGGATTCCAGTATGTGATCCTTTGGCGATATTTTCCAGAATTTTGATGCACTGGCGACTTTTTGGGTGTCCTAAAAGTCAATGATATTTTCCTTGGCGTCATTGTCGAGTCTGGAATTCTCGAGTTCTGAAACTCCATTTCTAGAACAACCGATAATATCACCAAGATTATATAAGCATGTGGAATTCGGCTCCTAATAGGGTCCTTCATTCATTATTCTGTAGAATCTCAGCTTCTCTGTGTGAATTGTAGGCCTGTTAATGTGTCTGTATGTGTATTGAGTAAAATCTAATGTCGTTTGCGGAGCTTAGGGAATATTTTAATATTTATACCCTATTAAAAACGAAGCGAAATAAACTTGAGTCTCCATTGTCTGGAATCGTCATTCTCAAATATCGTCGAACGAAACTCAAAGACAATAAATGTTAAATTACGAACACTAATACCATTAATAACTGTGAATATCGATATTTTCAATATAATCAATTTAAAACATCATTTAAAACATAAATCGAAATTTATGTTTAAATGTTGAATGATGATTTTCAAGGATGAATCAATTTAAAACATATATTGAAAAATCATCTATAATATTCTTTTAAAGAAATTCCTAATATTATATACGTGATAAAAAATTTCAAATACATAAATTTATTTCCCATATTTATGTCAGTTATTTCAATAAATAGCCATTTCACAAAAATATTTGAAATTTAAGATGCATTTTCGGATGAAATGCGTTGGAGGCCCGATGTCTGCTATTTTTTTTTCAGAACACAAGCAGATTTATTTCTCAAAGAGTGATGAAGTCTGGTTCGTCTCTCAAAAGTTATTTTTCTCACAATTTGTTACACGTATGGGAGTATATTTTAAATAGTATGCTTTGCAAAACATAGATTCAAAGATATACTGTTCCTTTCATTTTGAAATAAGAGGCTTTATGTAAAATGATAAATATCATGGGATAGATTTTATCAAGTTACTAAATAAATACATCAGTAAATATTTTTTTGTATCCTTTGCAGCATGATGTTAGAAATCCCTGTTTACGTCAGGAATAGCTAATGTTTGAGTCTTTAAACGGCTCTTAAAACCATAAAAAAGTAAGTAAAATTAATCAGCCTTAATCGTAAGTTTTTCTTTGTATCCAAAATACACACCCTTGACGTCCCTACGTATAAAGGATGACGTCAGGGGTCGTCATTTATACGTTGCTCTTGATGTAAAAGGAAAAAATGCATGCTGTAAAAAACGTTGATATACAATTAAAGTTTCATGACATACTTCTAAATCCATATCTCTGTTATTCCTTAACATGTTGGTTAACATGTTAAGGGTTAACATGCTAAGGGTTAACAGTTGGTTACACTGACTACATATTGACTAACATGACTGTTAACCAACATGTCTAAGAGTCTGTTCACATAGTAGTCCGGTAGCAGTTAAAGCATTGAAATATATTTAACCAATGACAAACCTGCAAAAGATTAGCAACGAAATTTTTACTGCCTATAATTGGTTTATTTTCCGTCTTAGCATCATCTTTCCTTTTAGGCTTTAGCTACCGGACTCCTATGTGAACAGGCCCTAACGCTAATAAAGTTGAGAGAATTTTGTATGGTGTTCAGATATATACAATTCTATATAAGAGGAATTTTTTAATTTTACTGTTATTTCTTTACTTAAAACATACTATAAAACTTTTAGAATCAAATAAAACATTCAGCATGTTACTACCATAGTTCTGTTACCAAATACAACGTCTAAATGCTGTATTGTCACTGAGCACCTTATTGTACATCTGGACTTAGTAACCGTTTAACTCAGAATGGAAATCTTTACGATTTATCATTTTTGAAAGGTTATATTAAAAATTCCGTGGTACAAACTTGGGATGAATTCCAGTTAGAGTCGGATTTTTTGCTGTTGCTGTGTTTATTTTTTAAACTGCCTTTGAAATTTTTGATTAAGAGTAAAAATTCTGAAAATATTTTCCCGATAAAGATAAATTACTCTGAATTACTCTTATTTATTCATAGTCATTTAAAATTTAGTATTATTTGTAATTTCCCACAGCAAATTACTTTGAAACCTCTCCTAACCATAAAAGAGAAAAAAGTTAGTGTAACAGAACTTTTGGTTAAACAGTAACGAAACATGCTTTAAATATTTGGTATTAATTTAAAATAATAAACTTTTTATTTAAATAAGTCTTTACTGTATTATTTCTTCACTTTTACTTTTTTGTACTCCTGGGCCATTAATATTATTTGGAACTTTTAGACTTTTAAAAAATTTTACTTTATTTTACTTTTTTAAATTTTTTTTATTTATTTTTGCATTTTCAAAACCTTTGTATAATCCATTTACATTTTCAGATGCAATCTTTTAAATATTTATATATTTCATTCTCTGATACTCTACCTACTGTGTGTGAGTACCCCCTGGCGATATATCAAGGACCACTTCTACAAATTAAATAAAAAAAATTTTTTAATATTGCTTTACTTTTCGGTTTAATTTTACTTTTATTACTGTTACTTTATGAGAACATCCTGAATATCTACTATTTAACAATCTTCATGCATGACAATCGTTAGTGCCGTAAAAGTTACAAAGCGACTTCAATCAACTAATATCTCTGTGCCTGATATTCCTGGGAATTCGAGAAAAAATCTTCGGTACTAGCGGAAGACCAAGGGGGAAAATGTGATCCGATCAATAAGGAATATCTCATAACAGCTGCGAAGTATCTTATTGGGTAGAGCTACTTCTGCAGAGTATTATATTTCAACTATTTTTAGTATACGTTTTCGATTGCAATCCTTGATACATAATAATTTAATTCTAAAACAATTTCTGATTCGTTGTATTGATAAAAATATTTATCAATCCCGATTCCCCGATGTGGAAAAGTAAACTGGTTATACACTTTAGTTCTTAGATTTTTCAAAATTTGTATATATATATATATATATATATATATATATATATATATATATATATATATCAAAGGGGTGGACATTAAGTCGATCGCGATCGACCGGTGGACCCTCAAGACATTTTAGGATAGCCGCCTTTACTAAGACCTAAGACGCATACTAAGACGCATACTAAAATAAACATATTTATGGAGACTAAGTATGCAGACTAAGTCTTCTACTAACTACACTGCTCAAACAAATTAGGGGAGCAAGCAAAGAAGTTAAGAAAACCGTGCGAGACAGCCACGTATTGGCATAAAATGGATAGTACACGCGTAACTTTACAAAATAATACAGAAAAAAAGACGTAAAAAATTTGTAATTAAACTTTAATTCTTTTAAAATATGGAAAAAATATGAAAAGATGATTTAGGGCAACAATTTAGTTACATGTAAACGATAAAAAAAAAGTATTGTTTAGAAATGATGCAAGATTTTTAATATGGCGTGTGGTCTCCTCGAACAGCTAAGACTGCTGCACACCTGTTTTCCATGGATGCGATGATGTTATCGATAAGACTTTGGGAATACTGTTCCACTCCTCAAGAAAAGCAAACTCCAAGTCTCGGAGAGTAATAGGAGGCCTTGGTCTCGAAGCAATGCGTCGTCGGAGCATGTCCTAAACATACTCGATTGGATTCAGGTCAGCGGAGCACGCTGGCCATTCCATACGCTGTATTGTTTCAGCTTCAAGCATGTTCTCCACAAGACGAGCTGTATACGGTCTGGCATTATCATGCTGGAAAACAAAGGAATCTCCAATGGCTGCAGCGTAAGGTATGACATGAGGTCTCAGTATCTCGTCTGCATACCTTCGGGCCGTTGAAGTACCATTTCGAATGATATGCAGATTCGTAGTCCACCTATGCTGATTCCACCCCATACCATAAATTGCTCCCAATCTCGATGTTCAGCAGCCCATCTTCTACGGGCCGCACGGTTGCATGAGATCAACGGAATAAGGCCATTGGACTACGTGCATAGAGACCTCCCTGGTGAAGCCTATTACGTACTGTTTGGCTGGACACCCTTCGTCCTGTTGCCATGAGCAACTGTCTTTGCAGCTGAGTAGCATTGTCTTTTCTGTATCGACGAGCTGTTAACAGTATATACCGGTCATCAGTTGCTGTAGTGGCGCGTGGCCGACCTTGCCCTTGTCGACGTCTAACATTCCCTGTTTCTTGGAATCAATTCCACAGCCTATATATATGTATATATATATATATATATATATATATATATATATATATATATATATATATATATATATATATATATATATATATACATTTATAAATTTCTCGGGTTGAATTGTATAACTGGTACTTCTTTTAAAATCATTGCAAAAATATTCTAATTTAAAGTACAATATATATATATATATATATATATATATATATATATATATATATATATATATATATATATATAAAGTAAATTTAATATTAAGATTATAAGAATATTTTTTAAATTTTTGTTTGGCGACTCTAACAGCGTCCGCGACACTACGTTGTGTTTCCCCGGATTCAAGTCTGCCTATAATACGCGATGCCATGGATTCCGGTAAATCACGTTGTTGAGACATTTTCAAGTCACCTTTTCTCAAACAGAATAACTGAGCAATCGAATTTCACAGTTAAGGCAGTGAAACAGACGTTTCTGCAACATCTCGATTTCCGCCCTTATGTTATTTTTCTGGTTTTTGACGTGATGAACTTTGATTTACATATGAAGTTTTCTTCTTCTGTTTCCTGCTAGGCTTTAAATTATGTATGATTTATTTTATGTTACTTATCGGTGTAAGTATTTGCGTAATTTCGTTAAAACCATGTGCTCCCCTAATTGTTTTGAGCAGTGTATAACTACAAGAACTAACTTTAGATGAAAGTGATTTAATTTTTAGTATATTTTGAATTGTTTCATAATAAATGCATCATTTGATATTATTATATTTCTGGCTATTGTTATTATGTTTGTATTTTGTATTTTGCTTCAAACGCGGTTTTAAAAGAGTAAGTTTTTTTATTCTAGTTATGTAGGTAAGTACATATTCCGTATTTATTATTAAGTTATAATAAATGTTGTAGACCTTTTTTTTAGCTCACCACACCTATGCCGCTCGGTGAACCGCAACACCTTAAAAATATTTGAAGTAGCCCGTACCCTGGAAAAGTCTGTCCACTCCTGATATATATATATATATATATGTATATATATATATATATATATATATATATATATATATATATATATATATATATATATATATATATATATATATATATATATATATATATATATACATTTATAAATTTCTCGGGTTGAATTGTATAACTGGTACTTCTTTTAAAATCATTGCAAAAATATTCTAACTTAAAGTACAATATATATATATATATATATATATATATATATATATATATATATATATATATAAAGTAAATTTAATATTAAGATTATAAGAATATTTTTTAAATTTTTGTTTTAAGCTGATTATAAAATAATTTCTAATCAGTTATTGTTTGTCTATATTATCTGATATGCACAATGCAAAATTAATTTTCTTGAATTCTAAAAGTTTTTAGATTCTAATGCAAATTTTCCTCGACTAAATACGATATTACTTTATAAGAACATCAATTGGATATGAAATACTTAATTACATTTTAACATCTAGACTGCTTTAAAATTCTACTTCATTGCAGCTCTTTTTAAAGTATTTTTTCTTTATTCTTTGTTCGTCTATGGATGCATCCAGAGTTGCCCCCGAATCGATAACAGATGTGAATCAAATTTTACGTACACTTCAAACAAAGAAACAATGCCAGAAACTTTAAACACTAAACTGTTTTACATTTTACTAGGAACACAGTTTGATTCTTGCAAGAATGCCGGATGGATTAAGTTTTCTTTTTTTTCAGCCGAGAAAGATACACAAAAAATATGCTGAGCTCAATCATGTCTATATTAAGTTATTTAGCGTAACTAGACGAATTTATAAAACTGGAAAATCATATTTTTAGCTGGAGTCTATGAATAAGATTTTTCTGTTTATTCTATTCATAATAAGAAAAATAATTAATGGTTTTGTTCAATTTTAGTCTAACATATATATTGACGCCATAACAATATATCTGAAAGTAAAATATAAAATAATATATATATATATATATATATATATATATATATATATATATATATATATATATAGTAATACTAAATATTCTCCAATAATATCAATTTCCATTTAAACAAGCTTTCTTTGATCCCCACTGCTTTTTTATTATATCAGTCTTAAGAAGCCAAAACTTTTTTGTAAGACCAAAAGTCCCTATTTTTAAAAGAAAATAATGATTACTCTTGAGATAGGGTTGTAAATGAACCTTTAATGGCGATCTTTAGACAGTTTTTCCAATACAGGGAAGTAATTACTAGGTAAGATATAATTAGACTGAACCACTAGGCCTCTCTTTCTTCTTAACTGCTTGTTAGAATAAATATTTCTTCTTAAGTTTCTAGCTTAAAGGAAACAGGAAAAATGCGGAGCAATTAAATAAACTTTGACATAATTAATTTACAGAACAAAAACGAAGCACTTTTTAAAGTACGTATAACTGCTTTTTAATGAGCATTGTTGACAAAACTTTGAAATTTTAAGAAAATATCATTAGTTTCAAACTGCTCTTACTACACTTCGGTATCATTTAATTACTTTTTTCATAAGTTTGAAACACTTGGCTCTACTACAAAATAAACTTAAAAACGAACTTCTTAGCATACGCACTAATAAAAACAACATATTGAAGAGTAGATATACCCGTATCATCTAACTCAGGGATTGTTGCACACTGCATATTCATCATATACATGTATCTAAAATCTAAGCATATAAATATTTTAGGAATCAAAAGAATAATGAATCGAAAATTTGAAGAATTGTGTAATGAGGAAATGCAAGAACATTAAGAATTTAAAAAATAAAAAGGATTTTATAACAAGAACTAATCATTTCTTAGGAAATGAAGACAAAGTCTTTTTGTTTTGCTTTCCGTAGTAAAAACAATTGAAAAAATCAAGTACAATGTGGTTGATAACGGTTATTGTTACCTCTTGCAGCGATGCAATGCACCTTGATTTTTCATGCATTCTTTGAGACTCATAATGAACTGAATTGATATCATCCCCACTCCTGCAATAGAGCTATTTTTAACTCCCGGGTGGTCTTTTGAGAATGATGGGAATCAGTTTTCCTATTTTACAATGGCATGCAGATTGGAAATATAGTTGACTACGGTATTTGCTAGATATCTTAACTTTGAAGAAAATCATCAAGTGGTTGGCGACTTTACGAATAGGAATTGTGAGCTTACGAGACCTCGAGGGAGCTGAAATAAGACTATAATTTGTTGTCTCTATACCTATAACCAAGAAGAATATACTCCTTGATGGTTGAACTACATGTACCCGGTTTAAAACTATGCCCGGATATACCAACAAACAACCGCGTTCAATATGGTGCCTATCGGAGATGGTAATTGGATATTAACATGTTCTCCAGAGAAGAGAACATTCCTGATTTAGACTATAGTTTCATAGTTAATGACTCGAGAATACACGTGTACACCCACAGACGCAGGGATAAACTAAACAGAAACTGCTAGACGTTCCTTCAGCCACCTGTGAACAGTTTGTCTGAATACAGTTCCTCTTGCATCAGCTGTCAGTACTTCAGAGAGTTGTCTTGCAGATGTCATCCTGGAATGACAAGATGTAAATACAAGATATCGGTCCCGCTAGGGATTTTTACGCTTGCACGACCTCTGACTGGTTATCGACTGACAGTTACAGTGTTTTTGAACCTTATCCACAGTCTTGATATAACACATCGCGGTTAGCCATCTGAAAATTTGTGTCTGTGACTATCTGATTCTGTCTATCCAGTCATTTTAGATATCATAAAAGTCCCATTTGGCGTCCTTCTTCCCAAATGATCTTCTGTTTGACAATGACAACACCCGCTTAACCGGGGATTTCCGAGAAGGGAGTAGGTCACGCACTCAAAAGACTGCTTAACTTTATCACCAATTATAATAACACTTAAATATGTATTTCATTTAATCAGTTGCGAGGTTTATATCTCAGTCTCTGAAATACATTTGAAGATTTCTAGCTAAATGTTTCAACAAAGAAGATTAATTTACAAAGCGTAATTTTCGTAGATGATAAAAATTTATTTCCATATGCTAAAAATCCCACCAATTCAAACTTTACATACCATTACCTGAGGTTTTTTCTAAGGCTACTCTAAGCCATAACATTATATAACGGTTTTCATGATATTATGTTGTCTATTAATAGTAGAGTAAATCAAGTCATTAAAGATGTTCATGATTACAGATCATATATCTATTTAGTTTTTAAAAAAAATTAGTTTCATGAAAATAATTGGATAGTCAGTTGGTGAAATTCCGATCTTGCAGTCAGAAATCACAGGCTGCTCCAGACAGACGTCGTTGCACTTTGTCCAGCTGTTGGAGAGAAAAAGAATTGCCTGTTAGAAAACAAGTAATGTTTGTGGAGGAGATAGACTTCAACAACTACGTACTCAACTACGTACTCAAATGAATCTTTTTAGGTTTAAATCTGAGTGTACTGCTCTTTCACTTTATGGAGCGTAAGTACCATGAATATATAGCTGAACAACAAAGTTTTTTTATATCTAGGTCTAGATGTTATAACATTTTTATTTTAACAAGGCATTATTTTTCTATATTTTCAAATGGGTACTCGCCTAAATTTCTGTAACGAACATATATATAAAATGAAATAACAATTTACTTTCTGTTCTGAACTTGACTGGTGTTGTTTCGAGAATAATACTCTTATTTGGTCTTATTGCTAAATTAAGATCCTGACTTTGAGTATGAAACTTATTGGGAAAAAAGATCATCTTCAGAGTTCATTGACTCTGCAGATGATTTGTTTTAAAACTTTATTTATTATTTGTGTATTTTTTAAAATTGCTTGTTTTTCTAGTTTCATACGCTTCTACGTGTACTGAATGTTAAGATTATAGAAAGATAACTTTAATAAAAGAAGAAAAATAATCTTTTGTATTCTGTTATCAGATTAAATTAACGCTATTAAGCATAACTAACGTTCATAAATTCTAAATAAGAGCCAGACTTTTCTCTCTATATTTATGAAACTAATAGCTTTCCAAAGTTTAGTTTTTATTTCCAAATTTTGACAGTTAAAGGCACTTAAGGAACTTCCTCAAATTTAGTTTTTCTATTTAGATAAACGAGGAGGCTGTTGTCTTTCTTAATTTCCTTTGGAGCTTTAATTATCCAGCCACATAATTAATTACTTAAGGTTCGATAATTCTGTTCGCTTTAAGTGAATTTTCACATAGCAAGTTGTATATTGCCATAAACGTACATTTTTTTGAAATTTATAGAGTAAAATGCATATATATAATAAAAATCAAAAGAAACCAAAAATAACTGTTAACTAAAGGAATTAAGATTAATTATTCTGCAAACTTCTTCGCGTGCATGTAATAATTGATTTTATTCCAAATTTCTCGGCTGAATTATTTTGGTGTACGTTACAAGGAAAAAAAATTATATTTATAAGTACAATGTGCAAGAATAAATTGTATTTAATATACTAAATTTGAGACCATCATTCATTGAAATTTCTTTATTTTTCTTTTTCAATAAACAAATAATCGAAATCATTAGAAAATTACCTTTTTCTTCAAAATCCAATGCGGAGAGTAAATTTAAAATACATCTGATTTCATATGATAGGTTATATCGAGAGTTATAAATATTTATTTTTTATTTATATAATGCTCTCGGGTTTGTTTTACTTTGTACAATTTCAACTATACGTGCAAGAACATCATAATATATATAAAAAAAACAAAATTTGTGAAAATACTGAAAGGTAATATTTATTATAATCATTTAAGTTCATATAAATTTAATAAGTAATTAGATTCATTTTAAAATAATATTTAAACAAAAGATAATTTTTTTTCGTGCTGTCCAAGTCATAAGAAATTTTATTCAAATATCGCAATAATTATTATCCCGGGTATATGGTTGAACCATTGTGAATTCTTATGTGGTTGGTTTTTACAGTGTGTTTCTAACCATTTACTTAGGAATTCTCATCACGAAACTATTTTAATCAAAATTTTACTACATACAAGGGTCAGTCAAAAAGTTAGTTGCAAACCTCCGTAAAAATCTGGGTAAAAGAGAAATTTCGTTGAAACTTTGTGGCAACATAGAGCATCAGGTGCTACGACAGGTGCAGTAGCGGCTTCGACATGGCGGTTTTAGTTCTCTTACAAATCAGTCGGGAATATGTGTCGGCCACTGCCAGTGGCGTTCAAATTTGAAGTGGGTGCATTTATCAGCTTCCTGAGGGCAAAAAGTTGTGACTGAACTGACATTTATTGGCTGTTGCACAAAGTGTACTGTGATAACGCAACATCGAGTGCACTTTGTGCTCAGTTACTAAAAGAGACGATCTCGTCTACTGGGGCAAGTCTGTTTTGAAGAACGAGTTCATTCACGCTTGCAACGTCCTCATCTGTCGTCGAAATTGAAGAAACTTACCCTGATATCTGGACGACCATTCTCGAATGAGAGATACCACTTGGCAATAACTTGGCTCGATGTTGCGTTATCACAGTACACTTCGTGCAACTGCCAATAAATGTCAGTGCAGTCACAACCTTTTGCCCACAGGAAGCGGATTAATGCACGCACTTCAAATTTGGACGCCACTGGCAGCTACCGAAAGATATTCACGATTGACTAGCAAGACAACTAAAACTGCCACGTGGAAGCCGCTGCTGCACCTACCGTAGCACCTGATGCTCTGTGTTGCCACAAAGTTTCAACGAAATGTCTCTTTTACCGAGATTTTTACGGAGGTTTGCAACTAACTTTTTGACTGAGCCTTGTATATGCAAATGACGTACATCCAGATTAATTGTACGTTAAAATTACTGAGTATTTAAAATTAAACTCATTACGTTTTTACTGCTTCAGATAACATAATTTTGAATTGCAAACGTAATTCTAAATGTGCGATTGGTGTTTCATTCTAATATGCCTTTGTTCCTAAACGTACAGTTCTATACACACATATTATATCAGTTTAGTTGCTGTTGTTTACAATGTCCTCTGGATGGAAGTATTCCAAACTATGTCCATATAAGCAGAGATGGGGAACCTTTTTCTAACGCGGGTCAAAAAATGTCTTGAAACCGTAAAAATTAAAACTGCGTGTCACTTAAACATTTTTTTTCGGTCTTTGCAAGAATTTCAGATATTCAAAAAATTATACGATATATATTTAAAACAAAAAAAATTTAACTTTTTATTGTTTTATTTAAAACTATCAATATCAGGAAGAAAATAAGTGCAGAATTATCGAACTTAATGTGACACTTATTGTTGTCTTTCGGACGATAATTTATTTATACGTGGTTCGATATTTGTAACCTTTAATCGTACGCACGCAGCAGACAAGTCGATGCCGAGGCGATTTCTATACTTACTTTTAATAAAATTCATTGTCGAAAACAACTGTTCGCAAACGTAGGTTGATCCAAACATTGTCAAAGTAGCTCTTGCTAAGTTTTCCATCGACATTAGCGAATTAGGCAACGAGTTCCATTCAGTTAAAATAATATATTCAGTGCTTGTTGTTAAAATATATTCGTCACAATTTTCCAGATCTTATATTTTTTTTCTAAGTTTACGTTTAGTTCTGCAAATTTATTCCTCCGTACAACACTGTTTTGAAATTTAACCATTTCCATTTCTAAGTTATCAATTTGAAGCCAATAGAAAAAAGATAATTGAAAATCTTCAAATTTAAATTTTTGTGTGGTAAAATGACAAACTGTAAAGTTTTCTCCATTTCACGAAATTGGGAGAATCTTTCGTCAAATATTTCTTTTGGATTCGCGAATACTGAAGAATAGTATTTTAAGACTTCTGTTTGGCAAAAAAAGGAAAAAATTAATTTCAAACATTTTTTTTTAAAATTATTTCAAACAATTATTTTTTTAAAAATATTTCTAGTATAAATTAGATTATAGATCTCTCAGTCTGAGGAATAAAAATCAAAATTTTAAAAGTTAAATTAAATTGATTTTAGAGCAATGTGATCGTCTCGCGTCTCATCTAAAATTGCTTCGCGTGTCACTATTTGACCCGCGGGTCACAGTTCGCCATCACTGATATAAGCTATCGGGTGCGGGGCCAGTTTATAATGGCACCACAATGGCCTGAATAGGATTTAGTGAAGTGGCTCCTCATTTTTTACCGAGCATCTCCCAGGGGTGATATCTGGGGGATCATACCCTCTCCCACCCTATCTGACCATATTGCGGGAATTTCCAGCCTACGGATTTAGTGTGCTTATATCCGGCCTAGAGCTTGAATGCACATTAAAATTATTGAGTATTTAAAATTAAGTTTATTAAGTTTTTTCTGCTTCAAATTAGATAATTTTGAATTGCAAACATAATTCTAAATGTAAGATTGGTGTTTCATTCTAATGTGCCATTCTTCATAAACGTACAGTTCTAGACACACATATTATATCAGTTTAATTGTTGTTTACAATGTCCTCTGGCTGGAAGTACTCCAGACCAGGTCTATAGAGGCTATCGGGTGCGGGTCCAGTTTATATTGCCACCACAATGACCCGAGTATGACTTACCCAGGTGCCACCTCAATTTTCACCAAGCATCTCTCAGGGGTAATATCTGAGGGTATCGTACCCTCTCCCATCCTCTCTGACCTCATAGAGGGACTTTCCAGTCTACGGATTTAGCATGCCTATATCCGGCCTAGACACAGAGGAATTTGACGGCTCTTTTCGGGCTTCGTGCCGAGGACCCTCAAAAGCCGACGCGCTACCACTAGGTTACCTCGGGCCCTTCCGTTTAACAAATGGAAGCAAAAAACAAATTCATCTAAGCTTAAATGTAAACATTTTTAAACATTCAAACGTATTTTGACTTAATTAATAATCTACATTTTCTTCAACTAAAAAAAAATGAAAGAAACAGAAACTACTTGTATAATTTTCATTCATAAAGATATTTTTATTTTTAAAACACGTAAATGGATTTAAAAGGCTTGAATAAACCCCATAAAATAAATCAAAAACATAAAACACTCAGGTATATCACACAACTAAATGTTAATACCACAAGTGCTACTTCTCGAGCATAGTGTTACAACTTAAGCTTCCAAGTGGAATTTATTTCAGATGTTTCCCCACGCAAGAATTCTATCCACATGACAGACACAGATTAATTAATGACCTTATATTGACGGGAAGGGTCTACGTATCGGGAATAACTCATTAATAATGGATGACCATCAAGGTCCACAATTAAGTGAGAAAAGAAGGCGATTTCAGCATACGCTGATTGCATTCCATTTACAGGCTTTGCTGAAAACAGAAAACTGCGAGCACCGAATATTCTGAATTTTTCCGAAATGTCTATCCAACAACTCAAAGTCAGAATAAATAAAGTACCTTGCAGTTATTCACTTTTCAGCTACTTATTCCTTTATGCACGTAGCTAGACTTCCAGGCGAAAATTTATATTTAAAAAATTCCATTTAGTAAATTATGAATTTATTTATGCTTTAAATAGTTCATATGTGAAATTATACCAACATGTATTTTTTAAAACAGATTTCCGTCCATATTTATTTCCTACAATGAACCGATATTGATTTTTATTAAAAGGTTAGGACTAAGCCTAACCTATATATCGTTCAAGCTATATATATATATATATATATATATATATATATATATATATATATATATATATATATACAGTGAAACTTATCTATGGAGACCAGTCATGGTTCCGAAAATGTGGCTGTTTTGAGGGGTGGCCGTCGAATAGGGGTGAATTTCTTTATGGCAGCAAGTAATGGTTCCGTAAAAAATATTGTCGTCGAGTAGAGGTGGCCGGCTAGAGAGGTTTCGCTGTATATATGTATATATATATATATATATATATATATATATATATATATATATATATATATATATATATATATATATATATATATATATATATATATATATATATATATATGTATATGTATATGTATATTTATTTATTCATTCATTCATCCATATATTTATTTTTCATTTATTTAAAAATATTGAGCCGCCCACATGATATAATGTATAGCGTCCTACTCTTCCATGTTGTGGGCTCCGGTTCGAATCCTGAATAAAGCTTGGTCGTCACCGCGATGTCCCCTGATAGGGAGCAATGCTGGCTCACCTAAAATGGTTCTCCACTATTGTAATAAAGAAGTAGTCAGCAAAAACTTCGCGGATCTTCATGGGCCAATATCAGAAGAAGAATTTGTACCCTCCATGAGAAAACAAGTCTCTCCGCAATGAAAAAAAATTAATATATTGATGCTGTAACCTTCTGTTTTTTAATCTGCTACATATTTTAAACACTTCTCTTTTCCAGATTTAAGTATCCAGTCCTAGTACTCTTTAAATATGAAATTATATTAATTAAACATGGAAAACTGTTAAGTGTTCATTTTCTTTCTATTAAAATAAAATAATTCAATGCAATGAATATGAAATTTAATTATATGCTGTCATAAAATGTTATTCAAAGTTACTTATAGACGAATACAAAATGATTCGTTTGTTTTACTTTCATTTGTTTATATTTGTTTTTCAGAATCATTCCATAAACAAAAATGATTATTTGACCCCTTATTTAAGCGGATAAAGCTAAATTTCCTATCGATAAAAATTAAATGTATTATATTCAGGCGCATTGCTGGTTACTTTTCCAATTTTTGACATAAGTAAATTACCAGATTTAATTGATATTTTAGAAAGTACATCATGATATTTTCGAACAAAATTTGAATTATTCATGCTCAATAGTTTAATTACGATTTTTCTTAAATTTATAATTTTGATCAGTCGTCCCACTTGTGTTTTAAACATCCCTTTTGTCTTTTCCCTCTTCCGATTATATTTTACTGTTTTTTTTCACGTTTTTTACCCACATGAAAAATACAGAAAATTATTTTTATTCACTTACGAATTAAAACAAGTTTCGGTGGAAAAGATTTACATGTAGCCCTATAATTTGGGAGAAACTCATCTATATTAATGCGTACAACACTTAGACGAAGGAAAGCCAAAATAATCAAGAAATAACAACTGAAATGTAGTACGAAATGAAATAAGTTTATATCCTATAAGTACCGTAATGTATCCTATAAGTACCTATAAGTACATCATTAGGCATCATTAATATAATGACATGATAATAATCATACGATACAATATATCTATACGGAAGTATTATGTAATACTTTATGAAGCTCTATATTCAGTTTTATGTTTTCTATCAAAAACAAAATTCCTAAACGTTATTATAAAGATTAGGAACTGCAATATACGAAGAGCCCCAAATCTAGGGTAAATCTTCCTCGAAGTGTACCATACTTAATATTCCCTTACAGAAAACTAGGGGAAAGACAAACAGGAACATATGACGTATTTAAAACAATATAGTGAAATGGATTGTTTCGTTTATTGAACTAATTAATGTATCCAAAAACGCTTAAAGCGTCAATTTTGTTGAAAATTCCGAATATTTTTTTTTCCTGTTTATAATGTAAATTTCTGTTTCTAAATCTGCTTTTATTGTTTTCTGATCATTAGAAATGAAATTAGAGTGATTTTAAGAAGAGCAAAAGCTGTCAATTTAAACTCAAGTGAAAACATGAACTGTGTTTTCTGAAGAACTTGTTATTCATCAAAAACGTAAACGACTAAAGTGCTAACTCAAATTATAATCATAATATATCGATAAAATTTTTCAGGTAGTTTTTCAAAATACTAAGAATATAATGAACTACATATTTTTCTCTGGGTATATTACTTGTTGATTTATAGCTGCATTCATAAAAAATCTCCCGAGAAATTATTCAACATTTACATGTAATTGTATATAATCACTCTTTTTTTTCTTTAATATTTAAAAATATATCTATTAGCGTATAATTCATTACACGAGTGTCTTACGTACATGTGTTACTAATAAATTGACAATATATGCGAAACCTATTTTTTGTAGAGCAAGAGCTGTGTATGTAAAAATCTGCTCAATTTAGACCAAAACTCCTCATTTTCGTGAAAAGTTACATAGTTATGGTCTATTTTTTTCTTCATTTTCGTATTTTGGTGCTATATTCCTTCGATAGATAGGACAGAAATTTCCGTAAGTACAGTTTTTGAAATTGACTGCTCCGATCACAGTCCGGTACCTTAATAGTTCGTCCTCAGGCCGAGGAGCATTAGTTTCGATTGTGGCTATGGAAATTTTACCGCATTTGTTGATTTTTCATAGTGACAATTATACCTAATGCTTCTCAGCCTGACGATGTAATACTAATCAGTTCGATATATGTAGTCATCCTTTTTGTTGCATCGGGGTTATTTAGAAGTCTTTTTTTTCCATATTTAAAAAATATTTATCTAGACTCAGTAAGAGAAAGTTATACTTGATATGCTAAATAAGCCTCTCTTTTAAAAACAAACAAAACAGAGGTTCCCTCAAAACATTACTAATAATCCCTTTACCAGAAACAAAGAAATTTAAACAAAAGCAATCATGTTTCGTAATATTTAGACCATTTTTTTTTTGTACGAAGCTAAGTGGAAAACTATCCGTACTTTCGAAGGCTTTCCGCACAATATAGGGGCAGAGATTTAACGTGGCGAAGTACATACAAATGGATTGAGAAGTTACAAAACAGTCAGACAAGCGTGGAGGGCAGAGAAATATCAATAAGCCTATACACTTCAATTAAAGATAACAACGTTGAACAAGTCTCTTCCAGCAAAAGAGTATATGTCGTGGATTACGACATATAAAAAAAATAGAAAAGGTGCAGAAGAACCAATTAACAAACGGGACGGAAAATGAAACAGTGAAATGACGCCAGACGATACAAGAAGAATGTCGTGGGGATACGGTATGTTAGAAGTTCGAAAGGGGCAGACAAGTCAATTAAATCGGACAAACGGGGGTAAAATGAGAAAATTGAAATGGCGCCTGTTTGTACAAAGGACCGGATGAAGAAAACGGAACTGAAAATCAACAGTTAAGAGACGAAACAGCGAGGGGGCTACATAGAGGGGGCATCAAGATGAAAAGGGAATTGTTGGCGAAGAGAAGATGACCCCACACATAGAAGATGTTCTGGGAAAGCATGATCCCTAGAAAGGAAGGGATGAGTCGAAGGCAGAATTGTTTTTGTATGAAACGCCCCTCACTCTGAATGGTTTAAAGAAATAATTAGGTGGTGAAAATTAGCGAATCGAAGTGGAAGTGAAAAAAAAAGGTTGAACATGAGAGACGAATGAAAATATAAAAGGCGGGGCGTTGGGAAGATAAAAAATAGAGAGAGTGAGAATATGAAAAAATATATGATTGATTTTTGACTCTCAGACTTAGCACACGAATATAGAGTAGTAGCCTCGTAAGCGAGAAGTTTAAAAAGAATATATGGGAGATTGCGCCCAGAATTAGCGCATCGCTATAAGCCTGTAAGCCAACGATGAGAGGAGAATAGGTGAATAGTGGAGCCGAGAGAGACTTCCTGACCTCTGCAAGCTAGCGATGAGAGGAGCATAGAGGAGCGTCGGAGCCAAGATAGATTGCCTGACCCCTGCAAGCTACCGATGAGAGGAGAATAGTTGAGATACGGAACCAAGACAGATTGCCTGATCCCCACAAGCCAAAGATGGAGAACCGATCCTGCCATTAAAGTCCGCCTCTTCCCGCGCCATATAGCGATTCTGATGACTGCGTTCACCAGCGAAAGTGAATCCTGATGAAAGATATCCCAATCGATGCACGTGAATATGCCGGCGAATGTTTCCCTTCTGCAGTCTGCAAAAATGGAGGTAACCTTTCATTACCTATTGCCAAAAAGTCTATAAACCCCCGAGTCTTATAATTTAGGCGGAAGTTAAGAAATAATATATATTGCGTACTGAAATGAAATCAATTTAAATAAGTGAAATAGTACAGTCAAATAATACCTTGATATAATGAGTGTTTCTTTAGGTTCATAATTATCAATAATATAATTGAATGTGTACTAATATATGTGTTATGTTAATAAATTAATGCATTGTTTAGAATTCAGAGTAATGGTATCATTGCCTACTACTATACTAAATCACGACCCACCCAATTAACTCTACCACAGAGTACAAACGCAGAAGTTGACTAATGGCCAGACTTTTGGACTTATGTGCTTCTGGGAGCTCTTTCGAAACCATCTTTCACAGACTTTATGAAAACCAAGCATGTTTTGGATAATGTCCTATTCAGAACCTTTGCTAATTTGCAAATGATTTACCACTTCAGCAATATCCGTGCGTTGGTTTGTCAGAAACCTTGTACAGACTTGTTCGACGTTTTGATCATTAGTAAATGTGGATGGGCATCTTGAACTTTCTTCGCACTTCATGGTTGTCCGGCCGTTTTACAACTTCTCAAACCATTCGCATACACTTCGCAATACACTGTTCCCATATTGTGCTCAAAGCCTTCCATGGATTTAGGTTCCTGATACACTTTCAAATCTGAAAAACCGGGTCACACTCAGCTGTTTATCTTTGGTGCAAACGAAGAGTGGCACGACCACGTTCACTATGCAACATCTACGAAACGACTTGAGCGATGAAGGTCAAATATTCGATAAGCAACGAAAAAGGCACGTACTCTCGGCCTGCTCACGCAGAAAGAAATATAGCCAACCGACAGATGACAACAGTGAAAGTTCGGACACTTTTTGACTTACCCTCGTATATAGGAAGCAGTCCGATTGCTCTCAAATACCGTTTTTGTCTTCTACTCAGCAGTAGTTTGTAACATAAAACATTGTCAAATATTTAATGCCAGTTTTGCTAATTAATATTCGTAAGATATTCGTAAGATATGCTTTGTCATAACATTTAATAGCTTCCAAATATCTATCTAACATTTTCAAGATATGTCACAACCATTGCCGTATTACACAGTTAAATAGAATATATGCTATGTGAAATATCGCTGTTCTAAAACGCTTTCAAACAATAAAGTTTTACTGATCTAGTTTTAGATGCTGAAGCACTCAAATGAAACCCCATGAGACATAAACATTTATGAAGGAATTAAAATGAGAAGCCAATTTAAAACTTGCATCAGAGTTTTGATTGCAGTGCGTTTCTAAAACCTTGAAGTACCCGCTAAGAATTAGTTATTTCAGAACATACGGCGTGTAAAGTAAATAACATAAGAATATAACAGGAGTTACTGATATTTTTGTTTATACTATCGTTAATTTTTATTTTATGGAAACAGGATTCTTAAAGTGATGTTCGTGGCATTTTAATTAGCATGGATAGTGCAGACTGATTTTTCTTCTGTTAGATTCGAAACATAAATTATTTTTCATGCTTGTCTGGTAATTTAACATTATAACAGTCCCTGAAAGTAAATTTGGATGTTTGTCCCATAAACACTAAAATAACTCTTCAAATTTTAAGTTACTAAAAGGGAAAAATGACATGTCATTCGAAATGTATTACTGAGAAAATTAATGAAAAATTGTAATTTCATTTTTAATTTTCATACAGTCAATTTGTCAATGCACGAGAAAATTTTAAAAGCTTTCACAAGAAACTCGAAAGACTCTGAATACAATTACGTGTTAAAAATCAATTAAGAATTTGACATTGATTTCGCGATTTAAGTCATTTTTCTACTCTCAGTGTCTTTTATGTCCTGTTAAGTTCTTGCTTTAACTACTTCCTTTCAGTAGAATTTTTTGCAACGTGTGCTTAACAATGCTGTAATCAACCTATTTTACTTACTTTGTTCCCTTAAAAAATCCATTCATGTTAGAATAATCAGTTTTTCTCTCTTCTAAAAACCGTTAATACCAAAAAATAACTGCCAACATGCACGAATTTTTCAGAAGATAATTAAAGGGATAATTTCATCGAAAAAAATTCCAAAATCAGGCTAAGCAAATAAAGGTAAAATGGTATAATATTGAATATTATTTATTTATCAATATTGAATACTATTTAATTTAACGTGGAAGAAATCATCTTGAATTTAACCTATCAGGGATATCATTTAATTCTGACATTCATTTCATTCAAGAGACAGATGTCCGTAAATCAGATCTTACACGACATGTTTTGTTTGAATTTGCAGCATTATACCAAAGCTAAAAAAATTCCCTCTGTTCTGTCTTTAAACATGTAGTATTTTTTTTTTTTTTTGTTTTTCAGAAAATATAACGAATCATCAAAATATATTTCACCTTTGAAATTTCATATATGCATATATTATATATATATATATATATATATATATATATTTATACAGTGGAATCTCGATCTATCATTTCTCAAGGGACCGATTGAAATGAACGATAAATGCGGGGAAAACGATAGATGCGGGGAAACATAACAAAGCAATATGATCGTTGGGACTGGATAAAATGAACGACACATAAGGAAAAACGATGGATCCGAAAACGATCGATCGAGATTCCACTGTATATATATATATATATATATATATATTAGTGTGTATGTGTGTATATATATATATTTATATATACTACTCCTACTTCTAGCCAACGTCCACCGTTCGCTGATAAGCCATTAGGCGACGCTCTGGCCAGTAGATACGTGCCTCGATGTACAGATCATTTTCGTCCCTTAGATTATGATCCAGAGCAACACAGAACTTGAGATGGTCTGCGTCCATCGTCTCGTAGCCTCACAGCTGACATTGCGGTGATGGGAATATACTGAAGCGATAGGGGTGTGATGCAAGATAGTCATGCCCTGTTTCCATCTTCGAACAACTGCACGGGTGAGATAGGGACATTGTTAACGAGATCTTCCCATCTTTTACAGACAGATTGCTCGGATAGCCACCGACAAACCCATTCGTTTATCGATTTACAGATTTGTGTTTTAGCTGAGTTCAAGGAAGATCGACTGTCTGGCTGTGGTAAAGTAGTGCCTAGTTTGGAAAACCTGTCAGCTATTTCAATGCCATAGAAACTGATATATATATATATATATATATATATATATATATATATATATATATATATATATATATATATATATATATATATATATATATATATATATATATATATATGTATATATATATATATATATATATATATATATATATATATATATATATATATATATATATATATATATATATATATATATTATATATATATATCCGAAGAAATCATATAAACTTCAGAGTCTCAAATTTTTTGTTCATTAATTTTTATACAAACTACTCTTTGATTTTCTTGAAGCCTCCCATTTGCTATGTGTATTAACACAAATTTCTTGTAAGACATAGCCTTTAATTTTTTATTTTTTTATTTTAACTCAAAGTGACATTTGGTATCTACTTTTGTACGGTTTATTTATAGTCCTGTCTCAAACAACATTCATAAAATATATTAGAAAAAGGAACGAGAATTCGGAATTTACTCTTATTTTAAATCTTCCCCGGCGAACCGTTAATTTTACAAATATCTGTACGATGTCGGAGAGCATTTAATGATATATTCCTCTATGAACCGAATTATTTGATGATAAGTTTCATCGTGAAAAATCGTCAAAAAATTTCATCATCAAAAGTCAATCTCACATCTAGAGCGTAGTGTAAATTATGCATTTTTAAAACATTATCCTAATACATTAGATAACAACAGTTATATTAAATATCAAAGCATTATTTTTAAATGATTAATAATTAAACTATACTGAAAAAAGTTATAGTAAATTAAGCTAGAAATCCATTTACGATCTTTTAAGAGCCCAAAACCTAAATATTACATTCAAGAATCTCTCCTGTCTTTTAATATTGTTTACTACATTTCTACCGCTTAAATTAAGTATATTATTGACAATCAATACGCAGAGGAATATGTTCTGGATGATCAGAGAGATGTATACTTCGAAATTAAAACGGGGAGTATTGCATTTGCACTCTGGAGAGGGGTATTTATGCCCCACACACTGCAATAAAACAATAAAGGGAAATAAAACATTCTGAATTCCGAAAATGAAAATTTCGCTGAGTGTTTAAATAGATCATCTAGTTTGTTAAATGAATCCATTTTTGAACTCAAATTGATTCCACTGCCGAGTTAATCAAAAATACTGGCTCGTACAAACTACGAAATCTGTCGACATGACACCTCCATAGATACGCAAAACTATTTGTTTGAGACTCTCCGTAGTTGTCGTTCATAAATGAAACATATAAGTGCTTCACCATGCATTGCGTACGACATAATGATTCCGGTAATGTTCCCATCATTATCGTCAGGCTTTCCGAAATTGCCCACATTCCACTAACTCATTTCATACGACGTTTCAACTGACAACTATTCCTGATTAGCATGCGCCTGGCCTTTCATAAATACCCGACCTCATTTGTGCAATTTAAATTGGGCTGCTCTAAATAGCCAGATATCTCATGCTTTAATAATATTCCAATAACAAAATTTACTATTCCATATTAGTGTTACTAAAAGCCTCGAATATATTTCCTGGAATTTTTTTTCGTTTTAATTCAAAGCAGATTTCCAAGCCATTGAATTCGTCCTTCATTGAAATATTTTAGCGAGTTAGAAATTTAACTCTGAATATACGAATTTTGTCAGTTAAAGCTACATACTTTGAAAATAGTCATAAAGGTTATCGCTCTTTTTCAGTCAAAATATCAGCATTCTCATGAATCGATCTTACTAATTTATCTCACACGCTTAATATCTGAAAGTAAACTCAGTTTTTAATTTCAAGAATAATTTCTAAACATTTAAAATTTGTACTATACAGAGATGTTTTAGCACATTAGAAATTCAATTCGCAGTTTGGTTATATAGCTCCAAACTTTGATGTAAGATGTAAAAGATTTCAGTCTCTTTTAATCAGAATATCAGCCCTTATAAGAACATTACCCATATAAGAACAGTAATTTATTTCGCACAGTCTATTGACATCAACAGAATGTCACCTCGAATTGATATCTATATCAATAGCATAGAACTATTTCGCAGTTTCCGGAGATTTATTAGAGACATTCTGGAATTCAGAGCAAACGAAACTAAAGAGAGGCTATGTCTCTTGAAGGCTAAGTATTTGTTTTCAGCATTTGTTCGTTAAAGTACAACTGCGTAAGTTTCTTCAGTACCTTTGGAAATTCAACGCGGAAATTTGCTTATCTTTGATATTATGAGAAATAATTTCCCTTCCTTTATTTCATTGTAATAAAAATTTAATAAAAATTTAATGTATAACAATTAATTAATTATTTATTTTCGAATGATTCAAGACATTAATGTTTTATTTTTCATAATATTTTGGGATTGCAATGATCTATCATTGCACAAAAGGATAAAATCAATATAACGAAAGTAAAAAATACATTATTTAGCATCTACTATAACTCACAATATTTAGAGATAGTTACTGAATATACCCTAAAGCGAAACATCTTTTCTGTGACATTCATACAGTAATGTCCAGGGTGCGCGTCATTTTCTCTAAGAAAAATTTAACGGAACATAATACAATAAACTACTCAGTGATATAAAGAATAATAATTTTAATAGACGGGTATCCGTTTCATTTGTGAATTAAACTTCAGCCAAATTTCTCCTACTGGCGGAAATGTGTTCACTAAATCGGCATGTTTCCCTAAATTCCCCTAGCACATACATATAGTACCACTAGGATGCTATTTGCTTCTACGACATTATTTGCAGGTATTCTTCCGAACTTGTGTTGCAGACTTTTCTTCCTCAAACCAAAACACTGCGAGATCTTTTTGCTGTACAGGAAATCGAAATTTTGAAACGGTATAACGTATCAGGTGACTGATGGTTGTTATTTTGTAATAAAAGAACATTAAAAAACAGGTTTTTCATTATAGCATAAAAATCACTCAAGGTTTGTTTGACTTCAAATTTTTCTCACACTTGCGATAGCCAAATGGTTTAGGCCAGGGGTGGGCAAATAGTGACCCGCGGACCACAGATTCTGTGTTCAAAAACCTGTAGCGGGCCCGCTACAGATTTTTTTGTGGCCCACCAAGATAGCCAGAAATATCCGGACAGCCAGAAAAACTGTCAAAGACAGCCAAAAACTCCAGAACAGACAGAAAAACTGCCAATATTTTATTTAATTTATATTTATTTATTTTTATAATACAGTTTATACCTTTTCTAAAATGCAAAATTAACTAAACATTGTGATAATTTTAAAAGGTGCGACCCTCCGCTACCACAAAGCGGCCCCCGAGCCAAAACAATTGCCCACCCCTGCTTTAGGCTATTCCAAAACTATGGAATTTTGGTATCGAAATGCGTAGCATCATGTGCCATGACTAGCATGGTTGTTCGCAGACATTCAAAACTGGCTTTACGGTATTGCCCATGTTCTGTTGAGATCTGTTGCAGCAAAATACGACCAAAATACAAACAGGCGAATTATTCTTTGAAGTCCTGCAATTTTGAATACGCCGCTTGAATTTTCAAATTTGTGATTACTGTATTGCAGATTGTATTATCATAAGCATATTGCAAAACTTTGATCGGTCACCATGTTATTATAAAGTATAGGAGTAATGAGACTTAGCAGAATTATCTTTCAAGTGCCTGGACGTATATCCCGTTCACTTGCAGGTTAAACTTATACCAAGCTTCTCCCACAGTCGTAAACATGTGATATTAATCTCCGATGCCATTCACAATGGACTGTGTTCACTGAATTCCTGTGACACGTCTTCATAGTACCACTAAGATGTTATTTGCAACTAGGATGTTATTTTTGGAATATAGATATTCTTCTGATCTGGTGTTGCAGACTTTGATTCCTCAAACAAAAATACCGTGCACTTGCTTTGTCCGATCGGGAATCGCGTTTTTGAAACAGTATAACGTATCAGGTCACCAACAGTTGCTACCTTTGTAATTTTTATAACATTTATTATTTTAGCCACGAATATTTTATGCTGTGCCGCGTACTTCTCACAGAAGATATGCTCTTCGCTTTCCACACCGTGGGCTTCGGTTCGATCCCGGAGTGATGCTTCGTTGTAATTTGGCTTAAAGTCTGTCTTCCACCTGAAATAGGAAGCAGGTCTTAAAAGAGGAAGATACGAAAATACCAGTGTCCATCGCTGGGGTCATCATCTGTGTAACAAGTTATCCCTGGGTCTGTGTATTTCTTTCTATATATTGTCTTCTGTCTCTCCATATATAATCCGGGGACTTTGTCTGCGGAGGCCCCAGGCACATACGGGTAAACAACAGCAAGATATTTTATGTTATGAACATCACATCAGAGTAAATTTCCTCTTCCATTTTTAATTATTATATGATTATCGCAAGAATAAATCCAATTTACATTACATGTTATAGAGAAAATGAACTCATTATGTAATAGTTTTGCTACATACAAATGCCCACCAACTTCTTTAATCACTACCGATTTGTTCTTTAGTATACGAGTAATCTTGTAGATCCAGTTTTTTCTATCTCATTTAATTCGTTCCATCAGTCACATACTTTCAAAATGAATAATGATTTCAGAGGACAAACACATAGATTATTAGATTATTATTGAAATGCATGTTACATGCAGATTTTTCTGTTCAACATAAAAATCGCAATTAAGAATATATTAAGACAGTTTACTGATATGTAACACACCAAGAAAAAGCTTTAAATGTAGAATCTTCCTACTATTTATTCTTTGCGTTTGGCGTAATAGTGTAGATTTACTCTGTGGTATGTTTATAAAAAATATTTCAATGTTAAATAATTTTGCATAACTAATAACAATATTAAATTATTGAAAATTATCAAATATTTTAAAATATCATTAAATATTATTTCTCCGTTATATTATTAAACTGCATAAAAAATAAAATATTTTATATAAAAATACAATTATTAATTTTCTTGTTTTATAGTTTAAAATATTTAATTTATTAATATATATTATTAAATAATTTATTTGCTTTTTAAAATTATCTATGTAATTATTATATAAAGTTATTATAAAAATAATTATATTACTTTATCAAAAATTATATGTTATTAGATTATTAAGTATCATAAATTATTAAAGGTTAATTATTCAAAATTATTTTTAATTAATAATAATATTTATTTCAGATTTCATTATTGAATTATTTTTTTATATGGAGTGTAACGTAAGATTAAAAATATCCGTTTGATTCGTTTCAAAAGTAAAGTATATACGATCTACAATTCGTGAAAAGTACTAAGAAAATACAGAAATCTGTAAAAATGGGGTTGAAAGATATCTGAAAACTTTCCTAAAACCTAAACGCAGGTAATGGTTAAAGACACTTAGAAGAAGAAATTTCATATGATAAAATAAAAAATATGAAGTTACTACACCAGATATTTTATTCATGTTTTATGCAACCCCTAAAAAAGGAGTATTCCTCGCATATCCCCGATAAATTCTATTTTAATAAAAATTCCATTCGAATATTCTCTGAAAAATTCCAATAATCAATTACATAAATTAAGAAACGATGCAAACTTCATACCATAAAGAAACCATAAAGGGCATAATAAAGTCAATGGAACATGATCAATTTAATTTACATAAGAAGGACGAAACTTTCTCTAGAGTCTCGAAAAGAATTTTCAATTTGTCACGTGCGGCGAATCTCCTCAGAGCCCTTTTGAATGCAAAAGTCATTCACTTTCAGTTGTTGCCTAACTCGAAGATATATTTCCAGCTTCTATTTGAAGTATTTCTTTAGCAAATTACTAAATGCATTTTTCCAGATGAGCTTTTACATCGAAAATTCAAAGCACAATTAATTTAATGCAAATTTTTTTAGAGAAAACTTTAGTGTCTACTACGCAGCGTAAATTTCACATTTGATTTAATGTATTGTTCACTTCGTAATTAATATTCTTAATTTCCTCTTTATTTATTTCCTTTTATAATGCAATTCAATTACTTAATATTTTCATGAATGTCTTCTCGAAATATAATCCTCAGTTGTTTATCTTAATGCTACACTAATTACTATTTTTATAAATTTTCAGCAAGAAATATCAGCAGAGGATTCTACTTTGCTTGAATTACAAATTCGATGTTGAAAACGACGTAATGTACAGCACCTACAACCCCATTTTATGTAAATATATTGCTATTAAATTCACACTTTCATTCAATAATATGCAAAATTAAGAGTAAATTTAGTAAAAATTAATTGATGATATCAAATTGTTTCATTTGAAAAACGATAGCATTTAATATGAGGTTTTAAGCATATGTACTAAGTCAGTGGTCCCCAACCCCCGGGCCGTGGACCGGTACTGGTCCGTAGATCAAATGGTACCGGGCCGCCCAAGGAACATTAAATTATTTCCATTTTATTTACTGTGGTGTATTTCTCTCGGGTTTGTGCATCTTTGTCGGGTTTGTGCTAATTTATACCTTTGTAACAGAAGAAATTTTGTAACTATTTTAAATTAGTTTATTGTTTATTAAACATTTCAAGATTATTAATTAAAATTGTTGTCATAAAATTGAAAATAAATGTTCTTTCCTGAAAGAAAAAAACGAAACAAATAAATAAATAAAACGAGTTTTTTATTGAACAATAAACTTAACGTCATTTATACATCAAAATACCCTGAGATTGCCACCAGAGCACTTAAATCCCTATTGCCATTTCTGACAACCTATCTGTGTGAAGCGGGGTTTTCTGCAGTGACAGCAACCAAAACTAAACAACGGAATAAACTGGACATAAGCAACACATTTCGGGTGTCATTGTCTCCTATTACCCCGGATGAAACTGTCTGGTTGCAAAGAAACAAGCTCAGGGTTCTCATTGATTTAGTGTTCTTGTGAGTTAAAATGCTAAATCACTTTATATTAATTTTTTGGTGTAACTGTATTTTGTTTTGAAGGCATATTTAAATACAATTAAATTAAAATTATTAAATCAAAACTATCTAAAATATAAACAATCAACGCCCCCCCCCCTCAGCGGACCGCAGTAAAATTATCAAACGTTGACCGGTCCGCAGCAATAAAAAGGTTGGGGAGCACTGCTGTAAGTGATATTGTAGTTGTGAGCGGAACATGCTTCATAAATTATATGATGATGTTTTAAGGAGCACATGGTAATTAACAGATTAAAGACCAATTCTTTTTTTAAGTCTAATGCGGAGGCACTTGTCGTTAGACTTTCGATTTTGTCATTCACCGCTGGTTTACTGGCTACTTTATTATGGGAGCCCCATATAGGTGAGCCAGCATTGCTCCTTATGAGGGTACGACACAGAAACGACCAAGCCTTATTCGGGATTAAAAGACCAATTCTAACTGTTGATATTCATAAATCTAAGCACTTATGAAAATTTTCAAAACAGAATTTTTTTCAAGAACGTTGTCATAAATGTCTGAACAAGTTGTAGTAAAATTCCATTTTTGTCTCACTATATTGTTACGAATTTTATAAATATTGCATTTTGTTTCATTAAAATGGCTTCTATGGAAGAGCTCCTATTGCTGTGTATTTAACATGGGAGTCTATGGAAATCTTGCCAAATATGAGAGTTATCGCCAAATTTGTTGATGGATTTTGTGACTTATTTTGATCGTCAGATTTGGAGATATTTCGCCAACTTGCCGATTAAACCTTTCTGGAAGCTTCTAGGAATATCTAGCCGTAACTGACCTATAGGGGGCGCTTTAGAAATCTATAAATATACCTGACATTGGCCTTGGAACTCAGTTCAATTTCCTAGTGAGAATTTAATGTGTTGTAACTGCGTTAATTGGCGTGTATTGTATTGAAAATTCTGACTGAATGCTTGAACCTTGAGATGAATCTTGGAATGAACCCGGAATGCTTCAACTTTGAAATGAATGCATGTTCCCCAGTCAAACACCATTTTAAAATGTACATATCTTGCATATTAATAACAAAATGGAATTTGTATCCTTTGATGGCTTAATTTATGTGTATATGGTATGTAATATGAAGTATGAAACAAAATGAAACAAAAACTGTTATAAAAAATCTAACTTATAAATGATCGCAACTACTTGACCTACATTAGTAAATAGAAAAAACTCGAGCCAAATATTTTATGAAGAAAATGTATTTACTGACCTACGTAGAAAACCTCATTTTAGAAATTCATCTCTAAATAAAGATAAAAATGATTTCTTTTAATCATACCTATGCTATGCTTTGAAATCCTCTACAGCTTTGATTCCCAACCTACTTATGTTTAGCTCCTCCCCCATTTGGAGGATCTTCAAAATAAAATATGTTCTACACATAGTCTATGCTGAACATTCGTGCCCCTCACTCCCTGAATATCATTAATTCCCAGGAGGGAGGGGGCCGCCCCCCCCCAGGTTGAGAACCACTGCTCTACAGCGTGAAACCGATATTGTATTGATTGTATCATATGTTTCCTTTATTTGTATCCTCACAACATAAACCGACTTTACATTATTTCCATGGTGTCATTTAAAAGAAATTGAAGCTCTTTAAAATTGCGTGCGTTGAATATTGATGAAGATGTGTATTTGTAAATAATCCCTATGAGATCCTAACTAAGTAGAGACAAATTGTCTCCTCAGTATATCCAAACGCGTAAGTATCTTTATCTATAGTTACAATCTGAGGCTTTACCACATAATTTTCTGACGTCTTTAATAGTAACAAAATATATACCCTTTTATATTAATTGCCATAAATTTATGTATAACTAATTAAATAGAGCTTACCGCATATGTGTATCCAAACACATACGTAAGTAGACATGTAATGGTTATCTGGGGACCCTTCCACATTATTATCTGTCGTCTTAAGTAGTTAAGAAAGCATATAATCTTTTAAATGGATTGCCATAAATTTGAGTAAACTTATAAATGGTAATTCATTAAAATGATTTAATATTCAATGGTTTAGAAAAGCAATTTAACGCATGTTAATTTTCAATTTTTAAACTCTCACAATATTCAAATTTCAATTATCATCGTAAAGACAGAGTTTAGGGAGTTTTCCATGATTTATTAATGCTTCATCTAATAACTTACCGTTGTCATAACAAAACTTGAGAGCCAATCTAACTCTTCTACTGATTTAATTTCCCTTAATGCCTGAGATAGATAACGGTGTTATCAAATTCAAACACAACTCTATAATTACTTAAAGTCATTATTTTTTCATTAAATCAATTCCGTGGTGGAAACGGTTAAGTACTTCTTAAGCAAAAATAAAGCGTTGCTGGGTGATGAATGAGTTTTTATTAGAAGACTTTCATTCCATTTTCTTTAACGCGTTTGATTCTTTTTTTATCTTTTCGCCTATTGATTTTCATAAATTTATCGATAACAAATGTGGGTGTCCTGTCAATATTTCCGGCAAAAAATTAGCATAATCAAAAATAAAAGTAAGTTCATCCTCTTGTTCATCCATGATAAGAAAATTAATTATGAAAACTGAAGATTTGGTGACATGAAACGCATTTGAACATGCACTGGAAATATTTTTTAAAATAATTTAATATTTCCTTTTATAGAATACTAGCATTATTGCCCGGCGTTGCCCGGGTAGATATATAGATATAAAATATTTCATGCATTGCATCAAAAAAAGTACTGGGCTGCACTCCCGCTCTTCATGTTCATCTGGCCAGACAGAATGCGCTTAGCACGTTTCTACTGAAATGATATACAAACAATAAGAAAGAAAGAAATTTTGAGCCTGCGGACCTTCGTCTGATTTTAAGGTCATTCCCAACCCTCTTTCTCCCGTGCATTGAAATTTGAACACCCCCCCCCCTCCGTCATGCTCAAACCACCCCTCTTAACGCAGCTGGTCGAGGGGAATCCACAGGAGGTAGACGCACCTCTATCGGGCACAAAAAACATTAAAAAATTAATTAAAAAAAAAAATAATTGAGCCCCAAATTTCGTTTTTCCTGATTTAAGTTTCTCGGGTCCAAAACATTAACTGTGCCGAATTTGGTCCCGGTGGGTGAAACAGTCTATGATTCTATAGAGGACAAACAAACAGACAAGCTCTTTTATATATATAGATTCTACACAGGGTGGTCATGAAAAAACTTTGCCAATATATGGACCTTTAGCGGCTGTTCCGTTCAGCCGACCAAGATGAGATTTCAGATATAGTTATTCAGAGGTATAAGCTCAGGATTCTGTGGGCGCCAACAAAATGGCGCTCACTGTTACGGTTATAAGTACACAAACTCGAAATTTTCGACTGCTAACAACCACTTTTTCCCGTCGCAAAATGCTCAGCGCATGCGAAAATCCTAAAGAGCATTGGAAGGGTACGTGTATTACAAAAAACGGACGCGTTATGCACGCACGAAACAGCTCTGCGAACGGCCAACAAAAACACAATCAGAGCGCACGGAAGAAATTTTCATATGACAGAGGCAAGACACCAATCACTGATGACAACACAGATCGGTCAAAAGAAAAGTTTTATTTGGATTACATATTTTTCCAAAGGGGTGCCATCACAGGACATTCGCAGAGCTGTATTTTGTGAGTGCATAACGCTTCAGTTATTTTGTGATAAACGTACCGTTCCAACACTCATCAGGGTTTTCGCATGCGCAGAGCATTTTGCGTCGGGAAAAAGTGGGCGTTACCATTCGAAAATTTCGAGTTTGTGTACTGATAACCGTAACCGTGAGCGCCATTTTGTTGCCGTCCACAGAATCCTGAGCTTGTACCTGTGAATAACTATATCTGAAATCTCATCTCAATGGGTTGAACGGAACAGCCGCTAGAGGTCCATATATCGGCAAAGTTTTTCTATGACTACGCTGTATATATATATATATATATATATATATTGCGAAAGAATTTATATGCATAACAGGAAGGATATCAATTTATTTTTAATATAAAACTATGACTTTTAATGCAACTAATGATTATTTTTCATTTTTAATGGTTAAACTAGAAAACAAGTGGGATACTGATCTATTTTCATAAGCTATCTATTTTCTAGCTTTATAAAAATCTTTTTTTTCCTTAAAGAATAAAATAAACGTATTTCTAACATAATTCCCTAATGAAAAACGTGCTGCATATTATTAAAAATTAGTTATAATATGTATGAAAATTGAATTAATTTATAATGAAAATTAACTGTATAAATCATGAATATTGTATAATTAAATGTATAATTCAATAAAGATATCTGTATTCACAGTATTAAAATTGTTCTATTCACTGTATACAAATAAGAAAATGCATGATGCAGAGAAACAACAGATTAAAAAATTGTCTATACAAATGAACATTGTATTAATATTCAACATCAAACGGATTAAAATAAATCTGATATATTTTTACTTTCACGTAAAATGATTTCATTTAATTAGTATGCTGTAAAAAGTATGCAATGCTAGATTTACAGGACATTGATTGGGGCATAATTATTTATTACACTGTTAAACTCTTAAAGACAATTTGCACTCTCCTAGCATAATCTACATGCCAAGAACATAAGACGAAAATTTATATCCTTTTCATTCTCTTTAAAGGTCAGCTATGATTAATTTTGAGACTTCAGAGAAATTAATTTTAACTCAAGCCGCCAAACGCTTGATCGAAGATACCAGCCTTATAAAAATTATTCAATCGTTAACTGTTTTCGCATAGAGTTATAGATTATAGTGGTCTAAAATTAAAGTATATACTAAAACTTTTTTCCCATACCTACTTAAATGTAATTCATATTTAAATTATATGTCATAAATAATTAATGGTGGTAGATTACCTTCAAGCGAAGTACAATTTCGATAACTTTTAATTTATGGCTATAATGTACGGGCGGAATGTAAGATTATCTATAATATTTTAAGAAAAATGAACTCCAATTTAAAAAAAATTTAATCCAATTACCCTGGGATTTTCTCTAAAAACAATTTAAGTAAAAAATTCCTATTTTTAATATAGAAAAAAATTAGGAAAAATAAATGCTCTCTTTCATTAGTAAGGCATTATTATAGGGCTTTTTACTATAGTATGGCCTTATTATTTTATTTTAGACTAGAAAAGAATAAATGGCAGTTTTGCTGAAAATATAAGCATTTAGATTGAAATTAATTGAAATTAAAGCTCATCCTAAAGAATTTTTCAGACATTTATTTATCTAAATATTGCCATATTTCAACTCGTTTAATTTTATCTTCGAGCAAATGATTTTTCAACAGATATATTATATTATGGTGTAAATAGTAGGCGCATCAGAATATATATCAAAATTATTTTGTTGAAATCTAAATTTTTTAAATACAAAACATGTACCATAGATTTCATTACACTGTTTTACTTTTCCTTGTGTAAAACAATTTAATTTTTTTTAACTTTAGTGTTGCAATCTTGATCCTTCGATTTCTTATAAAGCTTTTATTATAAAAATATAGTCATTTTTTAAGACTTTGCTTTTACAAGTCTTTATTAAGTTTTATCAATTCCCTGGTTTTTCCATTACGTGTTTCTGTCTTAATCTGCTTTGATTCTACATAGACTACACCTATTAATTATTTTAATTGAAAAGAAAGGAACGCAGACGAAAACATTTAATCATTTAGCAGGTACCATGGGGCACGTGCAGATTAAAGTATGCTACGGACATGAGTAACGTGACCGCATTCATATCTCTAAACTCGGCGTACTCAATTATCGACCTTAAGATTAGAACTTGAGACACTCAAAAGTAAATGTGAAAAAATGGAAAACAGAGGGTGTACAACTGAGAAAACCAATTGAGTCCTTTACCTTCCTTTTAGTGTTGCCGAAGTTCACTGGGTCACAAGGCACGACTAACTTCAGGTCCATTTCGGACTTGCTACCACTGACCTATGCCCACTTTGTGTTGCGGGATGTATGGATTGCGAGTATATTTTATCTTATGCAGCGTTAGAACAGTCTCAGCCGCAATCCATCGTCTATCAACAATAATCAAAGCTCTATATTGGTCTGTGTGACGCCGAACTGATTTGGTGCGATGAGCGATCTTTTGATAATATAGACTAACTAAACTAGAGAGTAACATTAACTCTAAAGTTTTTTAACACCGTATTCCCTCCAACCTAGATCGGAGGAACTATGTCACCTGTTTCAGACATTTAACTAGCCATGATGATTTGCAAAGACATCTGTATCATATTGGTATTCCAGGGAGTCCGAATTTCCTGTTCTGATATGATGGAGAGATGACTGCAGAGCACTTCTCCATTGTCCAACTTCAGAGATTTTGAGATCTTCCCCTGAATATTCCTGTGCAGACGGTTGTCAGTGGATCAATATGCTGCCCCAAATGGCATTCTTTTAATTATTTCTCCTTTTATATTATGAAACTTTTGGTAGTTCTGTTTTGATTCCACTCTGATTACTTCTACAAATATACTTTTTTTACAGGACATGAAAGTTACTTCAACGTGAATAGGAAGTATGAATTTTTAAAAATAGTTTAATATTTCTTTATACAAAATATTATATATGTGTGTGTGAGAGAGAGAGTAATAATAACGCTAAAACCAGATTTAATAATATTCCAATCTTGTCTTCCCCGTTATATAACTAACTTCCACGTTCTTTCTCTATGCGCCTGGATGTCGCCTAGGCATATGTCACCACAGGGGTTCACGTGGTAAACAAAAACTAAATTTCATATATGCTGGTGTCAACGTTGGCACTGCGGACTAATAGATTGAACCAGGATTGAGTGGGTGTCATTAACATTTCTCTCTGCTTGTAAATATGTATATAGCTTCTACTCCTTTACATTTCGTATAATATGTTTAACTACAAGATAACCAAAATTTCTTTAAAGTAATATAATTATTATACCGTTTAACTTATTTATTTGATTTGGAGTTTATGTCGACTACCGAGCCGAATGACCGTTCTGCTGTTTTCCAGGATATCGTCATTAAATTAAATATTATCTATAGATTCGGTATTTCACACATATATACATATACACTCTTAGACAAAAAAAATGACACACCAAGAAGGACTTATCCGAATAGGACGAAATTCAGTAACTGTTATGTACATGTACAGAAAAACAAATGATTACATTTTGAGAAAAACTGAATGATTTATTCAAGAGAAAGAGCTTTACAAAGTGAAAAAGCCAATAACGCGTTGGTCCACATCTGGCCCATATGCAAGCAATTATTCGACTTGGCATTGATTGATAGAGGTGGCGGCTGTCCTCCTGCGGGATATCGTGCCAAATTCTGTCCAATTGGCGCAGTTAAATCGTCAAACTCCCGAGCTGGTTGGAAGGCCCTGCCCATAATGCTCCAAACGTGCTCAATGGGGAAGAGATCCGGCGACCTTGCTAGCTAAGGTAGCATTGGGCAAGCAAGAAGGCAAGTAGTAGGAATTATCGCCGTGTGCGGGCATGCATTATCTTGCTAAAATGTAAGCCCAGGGTGATGTAATATGGAGGGCAACATAACAGGGCGTAGAATATCGTCGACGTACGTCTCTTATGTAAGGGTGCCGCGGATGACAACCAAAGGGGTCCTGTTATGAAATGAAATGGCACCCTAGACCATCAGGTTGGTATCCCACCGCTGTCCGGACATGTATTCGTTGATCATAGGGGCTCAATTCGAAGCGGGACTCATCACTGAAGACAATTCTACTCTAGTCAGTGGAATTCCAGGTCGAATGTGCCCGACACCACTGCAAACGGGTTTGTCGGTGTACAGAGGTCAATGGTAGTCGGCGCAAGGGGCGTCGTGAGCTTATCCCCCTTTCTTTGAGTCGCCCCTTTCTTTGAGTGGTCCGTGCGGTCACTGAAGCACCAGTTGTACGTTCGATAATAATGATGAATCTGGGGTTGTTAGTGACGCTCTGACGATTGCTCGGTCCTAACGTTCTGTCGTTTCTCTAGGCCGACCGCTTCCTTCTTGACGCTGTGTTCGGCCATGGTTCACCATTCCTGCCAACATCGTCTAACACTGCCATCGCTCCTATCCAAATGTCGAGCGATTCGCCGATTAAACCAACCGGCTTTTTTGAGCCCAACTACACGTCCTCTCGCAACTGCTGGCATCTGCGCATATTGTTCGCGTACCTAAATGCGAGGCATAGTTAGTGTCTACCTGAGGACACGGAATGAAATTCACAAAGAATTTATGACCTGGAATCGAAATTTCTCCTCTTTAGTGTCCTGGCAGTTGCGCAGTTAAGATGCGCTTCAAAGATGAATGAACAGCGTCACATGTTCATTCATTGGCCTCCAAACTTTAAAATTTTGCATTTTCCGTCGAAACCTATATGCTTATCAATTTGTGTCCAATTTGCATTATCCCTTCTTGATAGATTGTTTTTCTTGCCTAAGAGTGTATATATATATGTATATATATATATATATATATATATATATATATATATATATATATACATATTTAAATTTACACATGGTTTAACCTACACAAGGGATCCCTAAAGTCTCTCTCTGAAGAGTGTAAGTGTAAAAGGGCAATTATACGTCACATAATACAAGCAGGTTATGATGTGTTTAATCTTGAAACGATTATTTTGTTCCGTTGGTAAGAATGCCTTTAGGCAGATAGTTGCATTCCATAAATGTATCTGACTGACAAATTTACTGCTGTCATAGCTTTACTGTCGTGTTCATAAACGTTTAATAAAGATTAATGTTTGTCTTGGTTGTATTCCACTCTGATTACTCCAGCTAGCGACTTCATGGTATGTTTAATTTTGGAACGATTATTTTCATAGTTTCACAGGACTGTGTTATGGCAGATAGTCACATTCTATAAATGTTTCGGACCGAAAAACTTACCGCTGTAAACGCTGTCTTCACCGTTCTGTTCATAAAAATTAAATTAGGATTAATTAGGTCTTAGTTGTATATTTATAGACGCTACGGAATAACTTAACATTCTCATAAGAAGGATTTTCTTCGACAAATGATTACTTTGTTTTAGAAATCAGAATAAACTATTCTTTTAACTTCACAGTCTGTGTTCATTTCAAAAATGCCTATCTACTTTTAAGTCCCTCGTACTTTAATAAAGAAATTGAGAGGGTGCTTTATATAATTTGTTTGATTATTTTCCTATGAAAGCCATATAAATTTTGAAAGCTCAAAAATCTCTTTCATTGTCCTATAATCACTATTGGCTTTCTGTTTTTCATAAAATGTCATTTTTTTCGTAGTTAAGGCTGATAATTTTTTTTTGATTTCTTAGAAAATATTATATATATATATATATATATATATATACCTTATATCTGAAAAATTGGGATATTTATTTTTATTCATATTTTTATAATTTAAAAATTCCGCAACACCTCTTTTTATTTATTGTCTTTCCTTGCTTTAATATCCGAACTTAAATTCTATAGCTTGCTTTGATTTCCAGTAACAATACTGCCTCAACTTTTTCCTTTGCAATCGATGGCTGGCAACGATTTTCAGCGTCCTCCACGTCACAGGAATAGATTTGACGAGTTCCTCGCTATAAATACTTCCGAAATCTCCTCCAGACTTCGAAAAGTATTGATATTACGCAATGAATTCTTAAACAGCTCTTGACCTGTCTAATAAATATGTGGGTTAGTAGGTGACGTCTGAATATTTTCGAAAACATGTTATCGTACGAACAGAAGGTTTTCATAAAGTCAAATTTATGTAAATACCAAGAAGGAGTAAATATCGATGAAGCGCCAAAATATTTTGAAAACTTGTAGTACATTCATATTATTTGACGAATCACGTCTTACAGCAACATCACTCAGTCTCTAAAAAAAGAAAAACCTTAATATTTTAACTAGAGAATTTTAAATCCTATTTCCAGAAGTAAATACACGTACACAAGATACTGAAGATTTCTTTTTTGTTGTGAAAACACATGTTATTTCAATTGCACATATTCCGTGAACTCTCAGAGTAGTTAAATTGGAATAAATGTATTAATTGACAGATTGTTTTACCTTTTTTTGTCGTCAGTATGGTTAGTGTGAAACCGGTGAATATCTCAGTTAAACTATTTTTCCACCTCTTTCAAAACTATATGTTATTTCCCACAAGAAATAAAATTTAGTGTATCTTTATACCAATATGCAAATATTTTTGTGAGTAGAAACTTTAACCTTATTTAGGCACAAATTACCCCACCAATATAGTTATTCAAAATTCACTAAAGTTCTACAAAGGAGAAATTTAGAAATCCTCTAAAATATACATGACAATTTTTATAACCAATATTTCATTTACTTTAATATGTTTTCTATAAACTTTCATTAGCTATAGCTTTGAAACATTTATGTTTGCATGTATATCGCCTAGCATTTCAATTGAATTATTCAATTTTTTGCATATTTTAATACTAGCATGTCAATAATGCTAGCTTTAAGTACATTAATTCATTAAAAAATAGGATTTTTTTTCGGCTTATATAAAATATTTCTTCGACTTAAAGGGCAGAAAAAATTAATTAAAACATATAGGTTTCACTTTTGGTATATGTTGATGAAATTGAATTTCATCAAGATTACCAGTAACTCAAAGCATCAATTCAAATCAAAATATAATCTAGAGATAACTCAATTTGGTTTTAATATTTTCTCAATATTTACGTTAATTGTCAAAAGAAAATTATCTTCTCGATTTATTAATCTTCTCGATTTATTTACGGTTTAAAAATTAAAGTTAATTATTCCACATAATTAATCACATTGCTTTGTTCATTTGCCGTCTTTCAGAAATAATCCAGGAATATATATATATTTTTGTCTTAAATTCATATTAATTGGTAGCGCAATTTTCCAAACTTTGACGTAGTTTCCCCTTTAATAAATATAAAGATTCTTTTTCCAGCCGACTCACGGCGGATATTAAATTTCATATGCGCCTTTTTTTTTACTATGAAGTATAACTAAAATATGTAGGGTTTTTTTTCAATTAGCTATCGATCGAACTTTAAATTTATGGGGATTTCTTCCGCCAGGTCTGGAATCATTTCACTCTTTTTGATTTGAATGACGATGAATACGTTCTAACTATTCTATAGGCAGTCGTTAATATTCATGCAAAGCAAGAGAAACCCTCAAATGTGAAGTAATCAGAACTGTAGCGTTCAATAGACTTAAAATTCAGTAACGGCCTGTTCACTCTAGATCCGGAGCGTTACGTAGAGTCAGCGTTAAAAATTTTAACCACTCACAGAGCAAATTAATTTAGCACGTGGTGCAGCAAACCAATTAAAGCCTACGTCAACAATTTTTGAGCCAAGGTGTAACGTAACATAACGTTCTAGATTCAATGTAAACGGGCCTTAAGTAGTGGCATAATTGTAAAAAAAATTATTTTACTCGGTATTCATTTGTTGTAAACACGAATACAGCCATCTTCGAGGCTTGATTGTAGACAGCATATACGCACATGCGTGACTCTCTTTAACGTAACGTAGCTAATCCTGCGAGTATATACAGTTCTGTAAATTTTAAAATAGTAACTAAAAATAAATGTCATCAGTAATATTTATCCTATACAATCATAACACGGCTGCAATATTCACTGAATTAGGGCATATTTTAACCCTTTCTTCCGGCACTGAAATTACAGTAAACAAATTACGAGAGTTGTAAATAAAGTAGTGGAAGCGTAGCTAAGAAAGTAGTAGAACAGGGGTGTCAAACTCAAAGGCTACCTTGGGCCAAACAAACAAGGTTTAACTATAGGTTGGCCGCAAAAAAATCAATATTAATAGAAACATAGATTTACTTACGTAATTACAGTATATTCAACATAAATATATGCATTTTGTTTAATAATAGCAAAAAAAGAGTATCATTAAAAAAACATTTAGCGAATTCTTCTTATCTTATTATAATTCTGCGTCGGTTATTTTATTATATATTATTGTTTGCCAATATATTGGCTTGGCCGCAAAAATGTTCGTAGTGGGCCGCGAGTTTGACACCCCTGTCGTAGAACATCAGGTATGCGCAAACAGGATATCGGAGGAGTGAGGTGGAGCTGTTGTCGATGTGTAGAGTGCATAAAACCGTCCATACAGTAGATGGGGTAGTTGCTGCATGACGTTGAAGTGGACAGTGTTGTTTCTACCGCTCTAAATCATGTTTACAAAAAGTGATCAGCGGTCGGGGATGAAAATCGAGGTTGCCAGTGGTTACAGCACCATCTGTGCCCGGCTATACGGCGCAAACGTTCACTTTTATTGCGGGACAATCTCCCTATCGTGTTGTATGACAATGCTCGTTGTCATGTTGCACGAGATGCAAATGATCTTTTGCGACGGTGGTCTTGGGAGGTGTTGGAACCACCTCCGTACTCACCTGACATGAGTCCTTGTGACTACGACCTTTTTTCCTAAGTTGAAAGAGCCCCTTAGACATCTGATTTCCTGACTGTGATCCGAGCGTTAGCGCGCTCCGTCGCTGACATCAACACACAACACCTTGCCAATGGTATCCTATGGCTTCCTGACATCTGGCAAAAGGTATAAGACTTTGCTGCTGCTTATATTGAAAGAATGTAATGTAATTTTATTTGAACGTTCATTAAAAAATGTTTTACGGGTATGTTGCCATTACATTATTTACAACCCTCGTATAATTTTTTTGCATGATATAGGTTAATAACTGAATAGAACTCAAATAGAAAACAAAATATGGGAAAATAAACAGAAGTACACTAATATACAAATGGTGGGCAAAATAATACGAACACCTGTGAAATAATGGAAAATCTTTATTAACAGGGGGTTGGACCACCCTTTGACTAAAGTACAGATTTTATGCGCCATGGGATAGATGCAAAAAGGTCATGGACAATATTTAAAGGAATATTAAGCCATTCCTCCTGCAGAGCGGTCTCTAATTCCGAAAGTCCGGATGGAGGTGGAAATCGGGAACGAAGTTTGGACTCCAAATATTGCCATAAATGTTCAATAATATTCAAGTCTGGAGACTGAGGGGGCCAGGCGAGATGTTCAACTGCATCGTCATGCTCTTCGAACCATTCTTGAACACACCTAGCAGTGTGGATAGGGGCGTTGTCGTCTTGAAAAAGCGGACGCTGTCCAGGGAACACAGTCTGGACAAAAGGATGGACATGATCCCCTAGAACGCTTAGATAGTGATTGGATTTGATCCTCCCATGCAGAATAACAAGTGGCCCAAGACCGAGCCAAGATATCGCACCCCATACCATAATGCAACCACCCCCATGCTTCACAGTCTGCAAGAGGCACTCAGGATGAAACGCTTCTTTGGGCGTTCTCCAGACATAAACGCTTCCGATCGTCTGAAATAGGGTGAATGACGATTCATCAGACCATATTACCTGTTGCCACTGCTATAGGGATCAGCCTTTGTGATCTCTGCACCATTGGCGTCGCTTGAAAGCATTAGTTGCTGTCACCAAGGGCTTCCAAATTGCAACTCTGCCATAAATGTTCGCAGCATGAAGTTCCCTTTTGACAGTTTCTGTTGAAACGGGGTCCTGGAGATGATTGTTAATTTCGGATGTTATCTCGGATAACGATTGCTTGTGCTTTCGGGCTACTATGCGCTTTAAGACCCGTCTATCTCTATCAGCAAGCTTGGACTTTCGGCCACTGTTGTGCTATGAAGACGTCATCTTACCCTCTTTCGTGTACGCTGTCATAACGGCTGATACCGTACTCCTTGCAAACCCCAAAAGGTTTGCTGTTTCCGTTACCGATGCTCCACTTAAACGCGCTCCAACTATCATTCCTCTTTGGAACTCTGACAGGTCTGACATTTCAACTTATCACAGACAGTTCGATAGAAGCATGCAACGTAGGTGACTGTTGTTGAGAGACTGATGCCTTCCTCTTCACGCTCACTAGGTGGCAGACTTCTGTTGCAGGTGGCGCGGATGTACAGCAGGTGTGAAATACGTCATACTTTTTCACAGGTGTTCGTATTATTTTGTACTCCATCTGTATATATATATATCATTTTCTCTGTAAAGGTAACATCCGTAAGTAACATCTAAGCTAGCGAGAGTTCTATAATTAAATAAATTATACCATGAGGGCTAATAGTTTTAAGCTGTCTTCTTGTAAATACAGTGGAGCCCCGATAATCTGAAATTCGGTAATCCGAATATCCGCTTAATCCGAAACCAAAAATCACAAAGAACTAAGGTTACAATAAAACCACAGTGATACTAAGTAAAATAAAGTATATTTCTTAAAATTGCAAGAAAATTCAAAGTTAGGCAATATGCTGAAGTAATTATTACTGAACAACAATGGTGTGAAAAAATCTGTGACTTTTTTTTGTCGAAGAGAAGAATACCTCTCCTTTGAAGCCAAATTACGCCAACGCGTCAGAAAAATGGTGTCCGCTGGGGTCGCGGTGGATTGTTGCTGTATCTGGCGTAGCTCTACATTAAATGCAGCCATGCTGAGTGGGATGTCCCCTGCGCGCTGTCACTGTCTGCTTCACCTTCACTCTCATTGACAGGTTCTTTCAAAACCATTTTAACAATCTGCTGATCGTCTAAAATCCAACTGTCGAGCAATGTGACGTATTAACAGAACAACTTACACTCAACTGTACTGTACTAGGCAGCGTTCTGCTCTCTTATCACCCATTTCGTCCCGAGATTTGGTTATGTTTAGATAGACCTTATAAAATAAACTGTGTAATCAAACGTAATATGTAATATTTATGTAATCAAACGTTATTATGTAATTTAAGTTTATTTTAGGAATTATTTCACTTAATCCGAAAAATTCGTTAACCCAAAAAAGGTCTGGTCCCAATCATTTCGGATTATCAGGACTCTACTGTATAAACTTTGCGTTTCATATTTGATGCATTGAATTTCACTTCATTTGTAATTTGGAACCTTTATTAGTAAAGTTTAGTTCACATTTTATTCAATGTCGTTACAGTCTGTTCGAGGAAGCTTTATTTAGTGCGAAATATGATCTATTTTCATACCAGATACCTTTTAATAATACGACCAGAACGATATACATATACAGCAGAACGGGGTATTATTAGACGTATTAAACTGCATTCATTTAATGAAATTTTAACTGTACAGAATTATATGAAATTCAAATATTGACAAAACCGTATAATTATATTTGCATTCGGTTAATGAGAATGAGGTTTAAAGTATTTAGAAGAGGATTATTAGGAGAAAACTAGTTAATAATCTCGGTTCAACAACTAAGTTATAAAATGTAAGATTGGGTATAATATGAAAAACGTATTGTTAAATAATTTTGGTTACTTCGTATACAGTTTTTGAACAAATATTTGACAATTTTTAATGAAAAAAATGAATATTTTTACACCTATTTTTTTTCAAATAATTTTAATTTAGATGTATGTCAAATCCCCACATTTCAAATAATAGTAAGGCACATTTAATCCCCATTGGACATAACAATAAAATAATCAAACTTATATTTTAACAATTCAGCATTTGATTTCACCACCCTATTGTAGGGTGAAACGTATGAAATGATTCTATCTAATACTCGTGAATCAATTTTCAGTATACGACAATTCTCTGCACTGTATATAATTTCATCTTGGGAAACGGATTGAAGCCAAATTCTCGTTTTACTGATAAGGTGAACCAACTAGTATCTCTCGTTTCAACAATTCGAAGTATTTAAAATCCTTACTGTCGTGGATAACTACTTAATAAAAAGTCTAGTCTGTTAAGAAGGAAGCCGTATTGTTCATAATTTTGAAATAAACACTCTTTTGCAATCAATATATATATATATATATATATATATATATAGCGATATAGAGACAGAAATAGCTACTATTACTAAAATGAAGGATGGAGATTAATATTAACACTATCACGAAGATAAACGAAAGATAAAGACATGAAAACAGACCAAAGCAAGAATGTCAGAAATAAAGGGTATGATGATATTATCGGTTTATCTACAGGTGGTTGGCATGACAAATATTAAATACTATTCCTCTTTTAATAAAAATGTCGATTTTGTTGAGAAAGAGATATCCTCATTAAACTGCTTATTTTTGGTCTTCCAGTTTTAGTTTATCTTCATGTATTGTTTTTGAGTTTCATATTATATACACACACACACACATATATATATATATATACATATGTATATATATATATATATATATATATATATATATATATATAGGATGGCAAGATGTCTAGGGGAATGATTATGCAAACTTTTGCAGAAACAAATACTATTTAATATTTTTTGGGGACATAACACTTACATCGGGACATTTACAACACAGTTATAGGGACATTAAGAAATAAAAGGCGCATTCTCTTCACCATACAATTCAAATCAATTCCGTTCGTGGGCAGTCTCTCGGAGATGACCTCGCTCGTCTCTCCCTACGAAAGCTCTCCCGTTTTTTCCTTCTCGCATGTTTTACCTTGCCGCGCAAACCTCAGTGACATCTAGTAGCTATTCCACACAACGTAGCTATTCCGCAATTCTCTTGTACGGTCTGCCTTGTTCCTATAGCGCTCGACTATCCTGACTAGCAGTGTCCTCACTGCTGCAACAGCCTAGGATCTAAAATACACGAACTAAAAAAACAAAAACACATAGATTAGTACACAGTTTACAAACATTAAATTCTGACCAAAACATTTATGTAAGTCAACATTTGGTCCAGTGCTTCATTTGGTCCGCTGATGAATATGTAACATTTGGTCCTTCATGATCTCCAATTTTGGCGACATCATAGCGATCATGGTATTTAACTTTAGTCACACGGTAGGGTCCAAAATATTTCGGTCAGAGTTTCAGCTTGCTTCCAAACTGAGTTCTCATAATTGCCACCAGTTCTCATGCTTGTACTGATAAGCTTCCTTGCGTTTTCTATTGTAAGTCTTACGATTCTCCTCTTGAATTTTTAAAATATTCTGCTTAGCGTCTTTCCTAATGCTATCACGATGTTGATTAAATTGGTCTTGACTTTCTTCCACAAGCAAATTTCTTATAAGGGCGTCCTCGGGATTTTTCATTCTGGTTCCTATGAGTAATTCAAACGGTGAGTACTTAGTACTACGTGACGTACTGCAGTTTAACACTCGTTGCAATGAGTCGACATGTTTAAACCACTTCGCGGGATCATTTAAGGACATCTTTGTTAATACCGGGATAAGGGTTCTATGTATTCTTTCCACTTGACCATTTGCTCTTGGTACTCCTGCAGTTATTTGTACCTGATGGATATTCTCTTTAGTGCAGTATTCTTCGAATTCGTTGGATCTGAAAGCTCCTCCTCGATCACTGATTATGGTCGAAGGATTCCCGGAGGTTTTCTGCTGTAGCTTTAGTCTTTCGATGGCTTCTTGCGCTGTGGTACTTTTAGTTGGATACAGCCATGTGAATTTTGTAAATGCATCTACGACCGTGAAAATGTGATTGTAATTCTTATTGGTTGTTGGCAGTGGTCCAATGAAATCCACATGATATGTTGATAATGGCGAATCTTCCTTAGGAATAGGATGTAACAGTCCTTCTCCTTTCCCAGTCTTCTTATTTACCACTATGCATTCAACACAGTTTCTTATCACATTCTCAACACACTTTCTCATGTTTGGGAAATAAAAATTGCGTTTCACCAAGTCTTCAGTTTTTACAGCAGCAAAATGTCCAAAAGAATGTGCATGCTTCACAACGTCCACTTGCATCATTTCAGGTACTACCAGTAACTCTTCATCATTAGCAATCTTATACAAGACATTATTATTCAAGATAAATTCGGAAGTTTTGCCTGCCTGTAACAGTTTCTTGATGGTTTTGATATATTCGTCACTGTCTTGAGCATTAACAATTTTGTAAGTCAACTCATCACTATTTACAAGCATAACGGGGAATCTGCTCAATGCATCAACGTGTTGCATTTGTTTTCCAGGGCGATGTACTACTTCATATTGGAACTCTTGCATGAATAATGACCATCTGGCAACTTTTGGTGTAAGTTCCTTTTTATCTAGGGTTTTTGCAAATGCCGCACAATCAGTGAAAATTTTGAATTTGGTTCCCAATAAATAATTCCGAAATTTTTTTAAAGCCTAGATTATCGCACTTCAAGCACTTCAAGTTCGTAGCTACACAATTTTTCTTCCTGGATGGAGGTTTTTTTGCTCATATACTGAATTGGATAATAACGCCCATCATCACTCTGCTGGAAACGTATTGCCCCTAACCCAAGTTTGCTTGCGTCCGTGTGCAATTCCAATTTCTGCCCTTCTCTGTAAAGGTGCAACATGGGTTCATTAGACAGCGCATCCTTAAGTTTTTGAAAGGCTATTTTCTGTTCAAGGCCAAATTCGAAAGGTTTTCAGGCTCGTAATAAATCACTAAGTGGTCTGGCTATAATGGCATATGAAGGTATGTACTTTCTAAAATATCCTGTCAACCCCAGGAAACTCTGCACTTCTTTGGCATTCTTGGGTTCAGCAAAACAACGGACTGCTGCAGTCTTCTCTAACGACGGTCGAATGGTACCATTTTCAATAATGTGGCCTAAAAAATTGATTTTCCTCTGCAAAAATCGGCACTTCTTAAGGTTCAGCTCAAGACCATACTTGGAAGCTGTTTCTAACACTCGACTTAATTTTTTATGAGCTTCTTTTTCATTGATAGCTGGGATTATGATATCATCTAAATAAATAATTAAAGTCCCGTCTATCAATAGGTCTCTGAACCTGTAATTGATGTATCTTTGAAAGTAATTGCTGCTAATGGACAAACCAATCGGTACTCTTAGGAATTCATACTGGCCTGACTCTGTTACAAACGCAGTGTATTTTCTACTTGCTTCATCCACTTCTACATGGAAGAAAGCATTTTTCAAATTGAGAGTCGTGAACACCCTCCCACTTTCTAGCTTATACTTCCTCAATAACAGGTAGCGGATATCTGTCTCTAACTATTCGCTTATTCAGAGCTCTGTAGTCAATGCATAAACGCATCGTATCATCCTTCTTTCTACATACCACAACAGGTGAAGCAAAATCAGAGCAACTCTCCCTAAATATTCCTTGTTCTAACCACTCGTTTATTTGCTTTTCGACTTCTCTCTTTTCAGGTAGCGAAAACCTGAGTGAACTTTGACAAATGGGTCTTTCATCGGTCAGGATTATTTTCATTTTCAAAGCAGTAGTTTCTGTTTTGTTTGGCTCATAATTTTGAACAAGCGCATGAATTTCGTTTCTCAATTTACAGTCAGTAATGTGTGACAGGTCAAAAGGGCAATCATTATACGATTCGGATACTCTCACTAAGAATGACACTGATGAATCGTTGTTTATATTAGCGCTCTCTAAATGTTTTCTCGTTCCCACTCCTGTACCGCGCGTAGGCGCAACTGCTTCATTCGGTTTCAATAACATGTCGTAAATTTTCGCTGGCAAAATAACTTCCGCAACAATTTCAGAGCTCGCAGCCAAGACCTCTCGTGCTATCCCACCCTCGCGTAGCGAAATGCTGAATTTTTAAACATTGGCCAGTCGGCGCTCACCGAATACACTTGTCAAAACAATCTGAGAATGAATTGGCTTTGCAGCCGCAACAAAATTCTTGTTTACGATTATCGAACTCGCACCACTGTCTACCGTGGATACTAAGGGCTTTCCGTCTATAAACACATCGACATACTGAAGCTCACTGAACAAATAGTCATTTTGAGTTGGGATAGAAGTTGAAACGTGATTGATGCCGTATTTTTGGTCACTTTTGTTTTCTGCATTGGACAATTTCTTTGTACAGTTTCTAGCAAAATGTGACCCCCCACAAACATAACAAGATATAGGTTCTCTACTAGAAAATTTCTTATTTTGTCTCTGAAACTGCCTCGGGGAATGGTTTCCATATTCAAATTTTGTACGATCTTTGATAGCGTCACTTTCATTCCTAGAGCGAACATTCGAATAGTTCCGCGTTTCATGCAAAGTTTTATTTTTAGAAACAAAAAAAACATCACAAGTCTTTCCAAGCTGTTCAGGCGTCAGCCACGAATCGGCCTGTGTAATTTTAATGTGAGAAGCTGTTTCTTGATCTAGTGTGTCTAAAAATTTATCGCTCACCATTAAGTCAAAAAGTTTTTTTAAAATCAGAAACATTACGGATTTTGAGATAATATTGGAACATTGCACTTAAGCGTGTTGCAAACTGAACATGCGTCTCATTCACCTGCCTTCTAGCTCTTCTAAAATTAAGTAGACGCTCTTGAGCCGTGGGTTGGAATTCTTTCATGATTAAAGATTTAACTAACTCATAGTCATTCATTTCATCATCTTTAACGTATAGTAAAATGCTATGGGCCTTCTCTCCGAGAATATTTATAAGAATTTCGGATTTCAATTTCTCTGGGACATCCTTAACTTTAAACGCTCGTTCCAATGATTGGAAAAAAAGGCTAAGATTTTCCGCTTTTGTCGGCAACTGTATTGTTAGAGTTTTTACACTCTTAATCAAATCTTCAAGATCACCAACCTCAGGATTTGATACATCTTGAGCTACTTCTGCTTTCGATTTGCAAAGTTCTACCTCTCGTTCTATACGTTGGAGCGTTAATTTTTCTAATTCTAGTTTTGAGTTGGTTAGCTGCAGTTCAAGTTCGGCTTTTGGATGCCGATCCTCAATGACCCTGTTAAGAAGATTCATCACAAATTCCGGGTCATCTTGGAATGCTTTAGATTTCTCAAGTTTATTTTTTAACTCTATAATCGTTTCTTTTGCAGTGCCCTGCTCCCCAATCTCAGTAAGAACATTCGCTATGTCCTCTTTGCACGTATTCTTGTTGTAATTAACAGTACGAGACATTGTTCATAAATCTTTTTCTCAGCAATAGAGTTATAAAAAGAAGATATCCTACCTTTTCTCGCAGGACTCTTGCATCTATCGCATCAGTAGTTGACTCCACAGTATATCCAATAGAGTCTCACAATAAATCCAAGGATTGTTTCACTGTTAACACAGTCCCTATTTAAATTGTCCTCAAAGTCCACTGTTAACACAGTCACTATTTAAATTGTCCTCAAAGTCCATCCGGGGCGATCCCCCAAGTTTATAGGATGGCAAGACGTCTAGGGGAATGGTTATGCAAACTTTTGCAGAAACAAATACTATTTAATATTTTTTTGGGACATAACACTTACATAGGGACATTTACAACACAGTTATAGGGACATTAAGAAATAAAAGGCGCGTTCTCTTCACCATACAATGCAAATCAATTTCGTTCGTGGGCAGTCTCTCGGAGATGACCCCGCTCGTCTCTCCCTACGACAGCTCTCCCGTTTTTTCCTTCTCGCATGTTTTACCTTGCCGCGCAAACCTCAGCGACATCTAGTAGCTATTCCGCAATTCTCTTGTACGGTCCGCCTTGTTCCTATATATATATATATATATATATATATATATATATATATATATATATCTTATTAATAAAAGAGAGTGTTTGCGTGTGTGTGTGTGTGTGTGTGTATGCGATCCCCAGGCGAATCTGTGAAACTTACAGACGTCAAATTTGGCACACGGGTAGTGCAGACTATGGGAAGGTGCACCTCGAAGCCCGAATTTTAAATTTTATTCTAGAAAATTTTTTATTTTATGTTTTGTGCAATATTTTAGATTTTTTTTAACTTCAGATTACGATATCGCGGCAAAAAATTATCGTAGAATTTTGATCTTTTTACAGTCTAAGACTACAGACATTTCTCCTTCAAACAAGACCTCATTTGTTTAAAAATAATTTAAAACAGACTAATATTTTTATCAAAATATTAAAACCACTTTTTCAATTTTTTTACGTCCTTTTATGCATCTATGGTCGATGCTCTTCGTGTTTTTATCTTACAAAGAAAATATTTACATCATCTGGAAGATGAAAGCTTTCTCATTCATATGAACCTCATTTCAAGTCTCTATCCTAAAATTTCGATTTTTAATTGAATTTTAAAGAACAATACGTCAACGCAAATTCCCCACTTGAATCTTCAAGTGCGGTTTGGTTGAAGAATCTTTTTTCACCCATAGGCGAGGGGGAGGGGGGGGGAATGCTCGAAGTAAGAATATTTTGCCCATTCGTGGAGGGTTGGACCGAACGAAATTTCTCGCCGGGAGGGTTTGTTTCTTACAGAACAAAACTCATTTCGGAAGTGTCATTGAAGGTAAAACGAGTAATTTCTGTTGTGGCATCTAAAAAGGTATTTTAAGTAAACAATTAAATTTTGAAGCGTATTCTCATCTTTAACATTACAGTAATAAGCATTACATCTTATTAATAAAAGCGAATGTTTTCCTATTAATAAAAGCGAATGTTTGCGCGTGTGTGTGTGGGGGGAGGGCGGCTCCCCCCACACACACAATCTAAGACTACAGACGCTTTTCCTTCAAACAAGATCTCATTTGTTTAAAAATAATTTAAAACAGACTAATATTTTCATCAAAATATTAAATCCACTTTTTCGATAAATTTATGCACTTTTTAGCATCTACGGTCGATTCTCTTCGTGTTTTTATCTTACAAAGAAAATATTTACATCATCTGGAAGATGAAAGCTTTCTCATTCATATAAACCTCATTTCAAGTCTCTATCTTAAAATTTCGATTTTTAATTGAATTTTAAAGAACGATATTTTAACACAAATTTTATGTGGTTCTTTCAACGCGGTACTCTAGGCGTTGGAATCAATCATTCATAAGAAATGTGCATGCACACAAGGAAACGTTTTATTTACTTTTGCCGGTGTTCACTTTTTCTGTATTCTGTCCATTTTTGTTTAATTTAGTTACTTTTTTGCATATTCTTTCTTTTTATGCTTCTGTCTGAAACTCTGGAATATTTTTTATTATCATTCTAATACTTCGAAACTTAACAATGTTTACCAGGGGTGTTTTAAAACAACTGTTAATTATGTTTGTGTTTAGCTTTGAGAAAAAATAATTTTTAAACGTTTTTTTGGTCTTTTATGCTAAAATAGCATTTACAAATCAAAAAAAGAAACAAAAACTTACCTGTAAATAGCATACCTTTTTTTATAAATTGATCAATTTGAAGTAATTTTTAATGAAATTTAGCTAAAACACCTATCATTCTGCACAAAATCCTAAAGCTAATATTTTAAACTAATTTTAGATTTTGATTGTGGAAATTTTTTATGTTAAAACATGTTAACAATGTATTAAATATGCATTATTTTGTACGTCAAATATAGTTGCACATTAATTTTATAGAAATTTGTGGTATGACTTTCTTAAGTAGCATGATTTATTTTTTCTCGATGATATCTTTTTCTTACTTGTCATATTTTGAGAACATAACTTTTTTAAATTAAAAAACACAAATAACAGTTTAGTTTAACAAGAATTTTTGTCAAGAATTATATTTCACATGATTGAACAAGCCACAGGTCAAGAAGTGTTGAAATTAATGGAGGTAATGTCAATTTTTTTTACATGCAGTAATTTTTTCATGTCCTGATTCATAAATTAGAATCGATAGCTGATTTATACCTCATTTATATTTTTAGAATTTAACTTCTTACTTCTGTTTTAACTTTCCTTTCTATTTTACCATCATGTTTTGTTTTGCTATTATTGAAGTGTGTAAAATATTTTTGATTGCTTACTACAATTTAAAAATTTTTTTTGTATTATTCGCCTGTACTTTTTTATTCATACTGTGTTATTCATACTCTTATTTTTTCTACGTTATTTATACTGTATTTAGTTTTTAAATTGATTTGGTATTGTTTACTATTCATCTTTTCCCGAATGATTTTCCGAATCTTTACCCAAAAAAGAGAAGAGAGACTGGAAGAAATCAGACAACAACAGCAAAGAATAGTTGGACAAAAACCACAGGATGGTCATGATTTGTTAGCAAGAGTGTTTCATGAAAAACAAAAATCACTTATGAGTCTCATCAAAAAGGCAAAGATTTTTGGAGAAGTTAGGTGTCATATGTACACCATAATTGCAGTTTTGGCTCATTTAAACTCTGTATTCTCACATTTTGATGCCCCTGTAGTAGTAGTGGATTACATGGTTAACTGGAGTTACTCATTTTGTTCCATTTTAAAGGAATTAGGCTGTGGTTCATATGGGAATGGCGTTTAGAAACATATGGCATATGAGGCAGATATTACGCATCAAATAATAGCCAAAGATGACACCACTTCAGTCAGTTGTCACAAAACAACTGTCTCTGTCCACATGTTGCAGAAGCCTCCTCTACACGGTTTCTTCATTCGGGAATGGCGTTTAGAAACATACGGCATATGAGGCAGATATTACGGATCAAATAATAGCCAAAGAAAGCAAGTGTCTATAGACATTGCGTGGATTGTCCCGTATTGCCCTCTACTAACCACAATTTTCAATGCCCATATAAATGCAGAGTACTGTAATTCAGTTTTATAGTGTGGCGTGTGAGTGGAACACTGGTGTGTGGTTTTCAAATGATTTTAGCTTTTACTGGAAATTAGCAGAACATTAGCTTCCAAACAGTAATCGTTTGGAAAGTTTTTATTTATATATACAACTCGCTACCATAATACTCTTAAAATTTATATTTTAACGCATTTCGGTTACTGCTGTTGTTTGTAAACACACGATCTTCATTGCCATGCTCATTTCAGAAATTTCTCATTGATTTGATACTCATTTGATGCGTGTTTTCAAAACTGAAATATACCATGTTCTGTAAATGCCCCGATAATATTTCTATACTGGAGATGTAGACAGATTAAAGAATTTAAGTAAACTTTTGTGTAATTTATACATTTGTGTGTGCTTAATTATTTAAATTAATAGATTTATATTTTTTATACGTTTTATTCTTGCATTCTTTTAGGGGTTTATAGTGTTGCGTGTGAGTGGAACACCGGTGTGTGGTTTTCAAATGATTTTAGCTTTTACTGGAAATTAGCAGAACATTAGCTTCCAAAACAGTAATCATTTGGAAAGTTTTGAATTTAATTCATTAAATGCTGATCACGAGATTTCTTTTCTTTTTGTGATACTTTAAATTAATTTTGCGTCACGTGCATAACAAAGAGATTAATTGACAAAGAAAATATTAAAATACAGTAAAAGATAAAATTTAACCACTAAGCAAATTGAGATGGAAATTTTTAAAAATTTTGTTCAAATTAGTATGTTTTATGGATATTAAATCAAATCTATATATAAAACTGTAATTTTCTCTCAAAATATGCTTCGCCATTACGATAAATAAGTCCCAAGGCGAAACTTTAAAATATGCTGGCGTACATTTACGAGAAAATTGTTTCTCGCACGGTCAGTTTTACGTAGCTTGCTCACGCGTAAATTCGCAGACGAGCCTGGTAATATTAGTTCCGCCCAATGAAGAAACAAAATATATTGTTTATAAGAAAATCCTTCTAAAAAGCAATTTCACTACTTTTTCATTGCAATTATCCCAAAATGTACCCCGTAGCGAAGCACGGGTATTCAGCTAGTATATATATATATATATATATATATATATATATATATATATATATATATATATATATATATATATATATATATATATATATATATATATGTATATATATATGTATATATATATATATGTATATATATATATATATATATGTATATATATATATATATGTATATATATATATATGTATATATATATATATATATATATATATATATATAATGTGCGTGTGTTTGGGGGATGGTGCTTCTTCTTCCTCGTTGATACCTCTGGATGTCTGATTACAGTGAACTAAACAACAGCAGAAGCAGCTCTTTTCTAGTTCAGCCCTTCTCTGACATGGAGGGCAATTGTGTAAACAGTTCTAATCAGAGTTTTGGACATCATTGAGCTCGAAAGAGTCGATCTTATACTGAAAGACTAAAGATCCTTATCTGGTGCTATAGGGGCAATGTTTGTGCTCTAAGAACTCTTCTAAATCTCGAGAAAGTACTTATGACCAAGGAAAAGAGGTATAGAATTAGTATTTCGTTTTGAAATTTGGTGTCCTCTAGAATATTCTCTTGTTTGAGGTATTTCAAGAGGTTGAAGAAAATTGCAAGGGTTCACTCAAATCATGTGTTCTTCGGCAAGTATTATGCTGAGAGATAGAGAAAATAACATTCTAAAAAATTTTAAGTAGAATCTTCAGGAGTCTTTCTTGCCTGTGGATTAACAATTTCATCCCAAATTAAAAACATTCAACTAATTAATCTTTCAATAAAGAACGGATGAGGTGGTGGAGTAGCTGTTTTTCTACACGATACTATTAATATTACTGATAGGCAAATGATAAACACCCATCATATAGAGGATATTTCTTTGACCGCGTGTTTTAACAATTTTTATTTTACTGTTATTAAACCTGCATACCTATTTATATGAATTTCTATTTTTATTCTTTTTTAGGCCTAGATATTCTTCATATAGATTTTTAAGTTTCCTGATGAACGAGTCTATTCGATGATTGGGTATTCTAGCCCTTTGCCATATTTCGGAAACTGCTTCACATGTCTGTTTATAACAAATAGAAATCTTATTTTTGCCATCCAAATGATGGAATTGGACCAATTCAAGTACATCAAGTCCTCTAGGAAGTCTAGCTGTAGACATTTACACTTCGGTGGACCCAATAACTAATTTTTAGAGCTTGTTATCAAGTTTTTGGAAGTAGAAGCCATATCGAAACTGGTGAGGCCATCTGGGGACCTTCCAATAAATTATAAGTTCTTTGAAAATACAAATGTTAAGGGACCTCTTAATATTATCGAATTGGCCTGAAATTTTATTTACATACATTTTGAATAGAGAGGAAAATATAGGGCTTGTGAAAGGAAGATTCTTACACTTTTATTTTTTAACATTCTAATGGGACACTAATATACACATTTTTTAACCCTAATTGGACACATATACAAATATAATGTGTTGTTTAAACCATTTTTTTTACATATCTGTATATGTATATATACACTAACTACCAATGAGTATTTAGACACCCATGCAAATGACGATATCTGCGGTCCTGATATACGCCACGCCGTCCACCGTTAAATATCGTGTAGGAAACAACAATAGCATTAGTCGCATGCAAGATGCCACGATGTGCAGAGTTATCTGATTTCAAGAAAGATGTAATCGTCGGGTATCACAGAAATAGCCGATCCTTAAGGGACATATCTAGTGAGCTGAATAACCCAAAATCGACAGTGGCCTATGTCATTCAGAAGTTGAAGATGAGCGGGGATTGTCGGAATAGGCCCCAAGGCGTCAGACCCACGAAACTGGGAGACAGAGACCGACTGGTGCTGTCCAGAGAAATTTAGAAAATCCGCATCCAACTGATGGCCCACATACTACAGGTGTTTCAAAAGGCATCCGTGAGTTTTGTTTCGAGGAATACCATCCGAAAGGAAGCACATCTGCTTGGTTTTCATGGTCGTGCTGCCACCCATAAGCCTTTGATCACAAAGTCCAACCGCACTGCTCGGTTAATGTGGTGAAAAGCAAGTCGAAAATGGGCCGTAGATCAGAAGAAACGAGTTCTCTGTAGCGGCGAATCAAGGTTCCCCCTCTATCGTTCGGATGGCAGGATCTAGGTCTGACGTCTGCCTGGAGAACGCCTCCTGCCAGAATGCATTGTGCCCACAGTAAAGTTCGACGGATGTGGAATTATGGTCTGGGTTTTTTCTCCTGGTATGGACTGGGACATTTGGTCCCAATTCATGGTACGCTCAACGCCAACGCCTACTGCACTATTTTGGATGACATTGTGCTTCCTACGTTGTGGCAGTTTTACGGGTTGGACACATGTTACATCCAGGACGACAACGCCAGCTGTCTTGTTGCGAGGTCCTCCATGGATTGGTATGGTGACAATGGGGTTAACAGAAGGAACTAGCCTGCCCAGAGCCCAGATCTGAATCCTATCGAGAATATCTTGGATGAGTTGGATCGCCGAATTAAGGGGTGCATCAATCGTCCAAAAACGGTGAAGGAACTTACATGTCTTCTCCAAGCCGAGTGGAAGAAAATACCACTAGGGAAACACAAGGCTCAGTTGAAACGGCCAATCAGGATATACAGATATGTTAAATACATAGATGAACGATAACGATACAAATAAATGGTCAGATGTTTACAATTTGTTGAAATTTCCAAGAACAACACATACCGCGAAGGAATACGCCAAAGTCCTTATGAAGCCCTGCTTTGCTTTAAACCAAAAAGAGGCACAGCATCGCTATCTTTGCCTGGCGAATAAATCACAAATGTTAAAACCGAAGAACAGCTCGAAAGTGTTAATACTTTTGAAGAAAATTTGATCAGTGGCCATACCAAAAACCATATTTCGAAGGAAAATATTGAAGAGGAGATGCAACCTACCACGTCTTCATATCAAACCCTTACTCAACAACACGAGTTTATTGCTATAAAAAGAGCGGCGGCGAAAAAAAATCTTCTACTACAAGAAACGAAAATGTTACGAACCACTAAAGAAAATTTCCTCCTGCCCAAATTAGTGATACCATACGGATAGAAGTCCCTGATGTCGACCGTGGTCGTACAGATGCCCGAAATGTGTTGGCGGTTGTTGTTGGAATAAAAGACTTCGACGTTTATAACAAAAATGGTACACTCAAACAGCTTTATACCTGTAATAAGTTCGTAAATTGTAAAGAAAAGTTACTTTCCATAGATAAGATTTCTTCTCAAGAAATGTCGCTGAGAGCTGCAACTAACTCGAGAATTGAAGAAAAGTGTTCCACGACTAAATGCAGTTGTGAAAGCAAGGGACTCTTGTGCAATTAAAAGTGTCATAACAGTTTAAGTTGTTGCAATAAATAAGATTGTATAACGTCAATCCCATAATTAAGTACGTTAGTGTTACTTTCTTTTCTCATTTAGAATGTACCGTCGTTTTAAGTTCAACAGTTTATTTACATGTGCTGTTACTTAAAGTTTCTCCTATTACGACATGCATCATAATATGTTTTAATAATAAAGTATTATTTAAAAACGTAACAAAATATTTTTATTCAGCATTCACCATCAGTGCATGATGAATGTCGACATTTCCCGGTTTAAGTGAGAAATAAGGATATTTAGCAAATATTTCGGACATACACTGCAATTTAGTGCGGTATGTTTATATACATGTACACACACACACATATATATATATATATATATATATATATATATATATATATATACCTCTTAAGTAAAATTAAGTAATCTCTTAAGTGATTCATAACTCCTGAGCAAAACTAAAAATGTTCACTTACTTTACATTTAATGAAATAGGTAATTAAATATTCTTTCCACCTAATTATATTACATTAAATGTTGCGTTCTCGAAAGTATTTCGTTGAAAAATGATTTCCGTTACTACCTCCAACTGTTAGAAAAAATCAATAGTAGTTTAAAATATTTTTATTTCAATACAATAAGAAACTCTTAGATTGTTTCGCCCTTTTTTGAGAAATAAATTCGTAATAAATGCAATGTATCATGAATCATATTGGCATAAATGTCAATACGTTTCTTATGTGACTTACATTTGTAATAATAGTTTATGAAAACCTTTCAATAACATTTTGTGTACTGTGTGTGATTTATCCTTTCTCTGTTGTCAGCCTTTGCGTATAATTTTCTTTTGCATAATAACAGTTCGATAAAGCGAAACTCCAAATAGCTTTTCTTCTTAGGGTTTTCCTTTTGTGATACTTCCTATGATTGATGTTTCGAAAAAAGAGAAGATAGATTCATAAAATCCCACATACTTATATATATATATATATATATTAGAGGGAGAGTCAACTGAAAACCTTAAATATTATTCCTTAAATTTTTTTAATAGAAATAGAGTACACATACATCATTTTCGGGATGGAGGTCTGGTAAATACGGCTAATTTGAAAGACTCAAATCCAAGCTATTGAATTTTTACAACAGGTGGATAGGCAGAATTATTTCCAGCATTGGCATTTTGCAATGAAATACCTGTACTCACGGACCCACGTCGTTTGAACCTGATTGCTGAACGTAGGTGGTTTAGTAGGCGATCTACATACGTTTAACTGGTAACTGTTTCCCCTCTTGATATGTTGTGCTCTGAAATCACGCTTCGTTTATCCCAAAAGAGAGTCAGCATAACCCTTCCCCGTTATGTTGTGTGCAAAGCTTTTATGGGTTTGGTGAGTAGCTATGGCGCCATTCCTCGTCCATTCGTACGCTTGTTGCAATGGCAGGCATGCATCACCATACTGAACTATCTTTCTTCGATGAATTTCGATGGGTTTTAATCCCTTAGCTACTACAATCACTAATAACAGAACGCTGTTCTCCTTTGACGCATGTTGCAAGTGAAACCGCCCTTTTACTCTGCAGCCGAGTGATTAAATAGTGTTCCCGTATCATGCTGCCACCTGTTGGCCACACTTCAGTCCATAAGAATCGCTGTAGACAACTAAAAGAACAATTTCACGATTGTTAAACTTTAAGTGTGTCGTGGGATACAACATGCTAAAAGTTCGAAAAAGCAGACGAACCAATGAAGTCGAACAAACCGGGTTAAAAACGAAAGAATGAAATGGCGCAATCCGTTACAAAAGCCAGAAAGGAGAGGATGTGATTGAAAAGAGCAGTTAAAAGACGGACCTACTAAAAGGGGACAATGAAGTAAAAAGGATGATTATTAGCAAAGATGAAACGACCCCACACATATGAGATTTTCTGGGAAAACAAGATTCTTAGAAGTGCAGGGGAAAGTCGAAGGCTAAATTATTTTAATGAGAAACGTGCCTCACTCGGAATGAACAATAAAGAAGATTTAGGGGGTTAGAATTAGTGAATGGAAATTGAAGTGAAAGAAATTATATAACATGGTTGACCAATGAAATGAAAAGGAAGGAACGGCGAGATGAAGTAATAACAGAGAAGAAGATAAAAATTAGAGATAGAGAGAGCGTATCTGTTAATTGGCGCTCAGACTCAGCACACCGCTATGAGTTAAGCAGAAAACGTAAGAGAGAGAATTTTGAGGGTCTCCGTTAGATTGCGCCCAGATTCAACACATTGCCATGAGATAGTAGCATCATAAGAGAGACGTTTTTTAAAAGAGTATATGCTAGATTGCGCCCAGACTCAGCGCAGCACTATAATACTGCAAGCCAACGGTGGGAAAGAAATAGATGAACGTCGGAGCCGAAAACAAGATTGCCTGACCTCTGCAAGCCAACGATGAGAATGAAATAGATGAACGTCGGAACCGAAAAAGATTGCTGAACTCTGCAAGCCAGCGATGATAGTTGATCGGAGGGGAGCCTGTCTTGGTAGCCCTCTAATCGCCAGCTATATTCCCCCGCCGTCCAGCGAAATTTGATGACTGCGTCACCGGAGAGAATTGAATCCCAAAAAAAGATACACCAATCGATACAAGATAACGTGCCGGCGAGTGTTTCCTGTGCAGTCTACAAAATGGAGGTAACCTTTCATTACCTAATGCCAAAAAGTCTATAAATACCCGAGTCATATAATACAGGCTAGAATTAGGGAATGACAATCAATTGCGTTCTGAGAGTGATATCAAATTAAATGAATTAAATAATATGATCGAATAATCAATTGAGATAATGAGTGTCTTTCTTTGTGTTCATATAATTATCAATAATATAATTTAGTGTGTAATCATCTATGTGTTTTATGTTAATAAATCAGTGTGTTATTTAGAATTCAGAGTAATAGTATCATTACCTACCACTATAGGAAATCACACCCAACCAAAAACCCTATGACAAAGCGCATTATTTAGGTATTTATATGACTCACACCTGTATGTATATATATATATATATATATATATATATATATATATATATATATATATATATATATATATATGTGAGATGCCATCCATTCAGCCCCATGCATGCCACTCTCATATGGAGTGCGCCCCTGTAAGCCCCGGCGAGCGCCACCTAGCGGGCGCCGCGAAGAACAGAAGATATAAACGATGTTGTGCTTCCGACGAGCGTGCACGTGTGTGTGCCGCGTTGCTTGTTTTTCCCCCTTTTAGACGTTAGTTCCCCCTGTAAATAATGTCCCTCTTTAAATAAATGTTACATATGTTAACACTGTTTGTGATTATTCCTCCCAAAACCCCACAGATGGGGGATTTGGACTTTTCCACGGATTTCGACGGACTTTTCAATTTTTCATGACGTACCGAGGATTGAGTTGAGATATACAAATTTTTGGATTATTCTGTTTAGAAGTCTGCATTCAGTGAGTACCATTTTTTTTGTGTCAATATGTGTTCAGTTTCTCTAAACGATATTGTGCCAATCGCACAAGCACTCTGCTGTGCACCAACTAAAAGTATTAAATTATTGTTTTCGATTTGTTTTGATGATACATTTGATCGTTCATCCCGATCTAAATTACGCAGTTTTCAGAATTTCCCTGCTACTTTCGATTTGAATTCCCGAAAGAAATCCATCCTTAAAACATATTCATTAAATGATTTTATCTGTGTTGCTAATATTTTGCATATTGATTCCGACGGTTCTAAAGACAAACTATGTGATTCCATTTTTGACGCACTTTCGAATTTAATGTCATTTCAACCGGTTTCTGACTTTGATGAGAATGACGAATTGGCGCCAAGTTCTTTCGCGCAGACACAACAATCACAGATGCCTGCTGATCCCGCCACAGTCGAAAACGCTTATACGAATTATTTTTCGCCGAAACCACAACAATCCGAAATTGACACTTCCGTTCCTTATTCTAATTTATGGCTTGTTTTGAGAGATGTTTCCTGTTCTATGCGAAAATTTACTGGTAACAATGCGTATACTATTCAAAGCTTTTTGCGCGACGTAGAGGATAATTTATCTCTTTTACCAGAATTAACAGATCAACATAAAGTGATTTTTGTCAAAACTAATCTTTCTGGATCCGCTAAATTATTTATTCAGAGCCAACGTAATCTAAACACTTTGAGTTCTTTAAAAGAAGCTTTAATTGAGGAGTTTGGCTCGAAAATTACGAGCGCTGACGTACATCGACAGTTGCGAAATCGAAAGTTAAAACCAAATGAATCTCTTGCAGAATATTTAATTGCTCTTCGTGAGTTAGCTTCGCAAGCCCTTGACTTTGCCGTGGACGACGCTAGTATAATTGAGTATTGCATAAATAATATTCCAGACGCTCTGTAATAAATTAATTTTGTATGGTTGTACTAACTTTACGGAATTCAAACAGAAACTCAAAATTTATGAAAAGATTTTTGACAGAAATAGATGTAAACCTCAACTGACCATTTCGGTTCTACCTACATACCTCGTAAACGTGATGACGTGTATCATAAAATTTCAAACCCAAGACGTGAGATGAAACCGGAAGCATTTCGTCCTCATGCTCAAAGTAAACAAATGTGCTATAATTGTTTAAATTTTAACCATTTATCTAAATTTTGTCCCGACAAACATCGCGGTCCAAAATATATTTCTTGTGGAAATTTTGGCCACATCGCCGCAAATTGTTCAAAATCAAATGATTTACACACACAGAGAGAAACTAATGTTAATACGCTGAATTCAACTGCTTCAAATTTAATGTACAAGGATGTTACACTTAACCATGTCTCTTTCAACGCGTTAATCGACACAGGTTCGATGGCTACGATTATGTTAAAGCGAGCGTATACTAAAATTGGATCTCCTGTTCTTAATTACTCTAGTACATTGCTTACGGCTTTTGGCAATGGAAAATTTAAGTCGCTTGGTTCTTTCAAATCCCAAATTGTTATTGATGGTCAATTGTTTACCGCTGATATTTGTGTTGTTGACGATAATACTATGCCAGTAGATTTGATAATTGGTATGAATGTACTTGCACAGGCTGAATTCACTATCACTAAAGACGGACTTTCGATTCATAAACCTTTAGATTTTGACGCTATAGACGAAGACGTTACTCTTATTAGAAATATATTGGTAATAGAGGATTCTAGCCCTGATATAGGCCCTAGTGCTACTAAACAACAGAGAAATACCATTCAACACCTCGTGACCAATTATAAACCCCATAAAATCAAAACTACTAATATTGAAATGCATATACAAGTTGATACTTCGACTCCCATCTGCTACAGACCACGGCGTTTTCATTTACCGAGAGAGAGATTGTAGATAAACAAGTTAATACTTGGATTCAGGACGGTATAATAGAACCCTGTTCATCAGACTACTCGAGTCAGGTTGTTCTTGTTAAAAAGAAAAACGGAACCCCACGACTTTGCATCGACTATAGACAATTAAATAAACATATAGTTAAAGATAGATACCCTTTACCTCTCATTGACGACTTACTCGATAAACTTCAGAATGCTCGTGTTTTCAGTACTCTAGACCTTAAAAATGGATTTTTCCATGTTAATGTTCATAAAGACAGTCGACGTTATACTTCCTTCGTGACACATTCAGGTCAATTTCAGTTTCTTAAAGTTCCATTTGGTCTTTGTACATCACCTTCCGTATTTCAGCGATTTGTTAATACAGTCTTTAAAGATCTCATTTTACCAGGTCAGATATTGTTGTATATGGATGACTTAATCATTCCTGCTAAAGATGAAGAGGAAAATATTGAAAAAATAAAATCAGTCTTTTCTGTCGCTTCTGACTACGGTCTTGAGATAAACTTTCGAAAATGTAAATTCCTTCATACACAAATTGAGTTCCTTGGCCATATTATTGAAAACGGACAGTTATTTCCCTCCCCTCTTAAAACAGCCGCCGTTCTAAATTATCCGGAACCAAAAAATCAAAAAGACGTCCAATGTTTCCTTGGTTTGGCTGGTTATTTCCGTAAATTTATGCAAAACTTTTCAGTTATCGCTAATCCTCTATCTAACCTTCTAAAAAAATCTACTATTTTCCATTTTTGTGTAAACGAGAAAAATGCTTTTTATCAATTGAAGCAATGCTTGGCTAATAAACCCGTTCTTAATATTTATAATCAGAAAAGCGAAACTGAATTACATACTGACGCTTCTATCCATGGTTTTGGATGCATTCTTCTTCAGAAATCCACTGATGATAACTGTTTTCACCCTGTATATTTTGCAAGCAAATCTACATCAAACGCTGAGAAAAATTACTCAAGTTATGAACTCGAGATGTTAGCCGTAATTCATGGATTGCAAAAATTTAGAGTGTATCTATTTGGTCAACAATTTACAATAGTTACAGACTGTAACGCCTTCAAACTCACTATGAGCAAGCGCGATCTCGGTGCTAAAATTGCTCGATGGGCACTATTATTAGAAGATTACAATTATACAATTCAACATCGAACTGGAGCGAAGATGGCTCATGTTGATGCGCTAAGCCGCTATCCGACGATGCTCATTACCGCCGATTCACTGACTTTCGAAATACAAAATGCTCAGTCACACGACCCTAACATTCAAGCAATTAAAGAAATTCTTCAAATTAAACATTATAACGATTATTTTATCAAAGCAAATGTTCTCTAAAAGTTAGTTTACGGTTCCGAAGTTCTAGTCGTTCCAGACTCTATGCAAGACTGCATTATCAGAGAAGCACACGAGAATGGACATTTTGCTACTAAGAAAATTGAGAAGCAACTCAAACAACAGTTTTACATACCTAATTTAAAAGATAAAATTGCCAGGTGTATTGCCAACTGTGTTCCATGCATCTTGACGAACCGCATGTGTGGTAAACAAGAAGGACTCCTACACCCTTTACCGAAAGAGGACACCCCACTCCATACATATCATGTCGATCACTTAGGTCCTCTCGCTATTACTTCTAAACGTTACAAATATATATTCGCCGTTATCGATAGTTTCACCAAATTTGTATGGCTTTACCCGACGAAATCAACTGACGCTGCAGAAGTACTCTCTAAATTAGAAATACAGAAACGAGTGTTTGGAAATCCCGTCCGTATTATTTCCGATCGAGGATCTGCTTTTTTGTCGAATGCCTTTAAAGACTTTTGCAACCATGAGAACATCCAACATTTGACTATAACCACTGGTCTTCCTCGCGCAAATGGACAGGTTGAAAGTCTCAATCCTATAATCATTTCTGTTTTATCCAAATTGTCCATCCAAGATCCTACGAAGTGGTATACTCATGGGGCTGACGTCCAGCAAATTATTAACTCAGATTTCCAACGAAGCATTAAGACGACTCCTTTTGAACTGCTTTTCGGTACAAAAATGCGTGTCCGCAACAATCCCCAAATCACAGACCTGTTGAATGACGAAATACAAACTGAGTTTATAAATTCACGCGACGATCTCCGCAAAGATGCCAAACAACAGATTTTGAGAGTGCAAGACGAAAACCGTAAAACCTACAATCTACGACGAAAGTTACCTCCGAAGTTCAAGTTGCACGATCTTGTCGCCATAAAACGCACCCAATTCGGACCTTGTTTAAAACTCCATCCAAAGTTCCTCGGACCCTACAAGATCATCAAACTTAAGCCTAACGACACCTATGATGTTCAAAAGTGTGGACATTTCGACGGACCCATGCATACCAGTACATGCATCGAGTTCATGAAACCGTGGACTCATAACTTTACATAACATACTTTAACTTTTGAACTATATTTTCATTATTTTTTTTTTCTTTTTCAGGAATACTTCATTAGCCAGGATTGTTTTGCTGTTTAGATATTACTACAATTAGTGTTATATTTTTCATTTTCTTTTCCAGCTCATTTTGCTAGTATTATAACCTATGTGTATTTCTTATAACTTTTATACATTTTTTTTTCATTTCGTCATAATAAATTTTCACCTGTATTTGTTTGTGCCCCTACCACCATCTGGGGGCAGATGCTTTTTGTCGGATGGCCGATGTGGGATGCCATCCATACAGCCCCATGCATGCCACTCTCATATGGAGTGCGCCCCTGTAAGCCCCGGCGAGCGCCACCTAGCGGGCGCCGCGAAGAACAGAAGATATAGACGATGTTGTGCTTCCGACGAGCGTGCACGTGTGTGTGCCGCGTTGCTTGTTTTTCCCCCTTTTAGACGTTAGTTCCCCCTGTAAATAATGTCCCTCTTTAAATAAATGTTACATATGTTAACACTGTTTGTGATTATTCCCCCCAAACCCCCACAGATATATATATATATATATATATATATATATATATATATATATATATATATATATATATATATATATATATACTGATATAGCTGTACTTAGAGACTGTCATCTTGAGAACTCTTATTGTGGTCACTCTATCATGGCCGTCGATTTGTGGTATTGGACGTTTCTCCTCTATTGGAATTTTAGGGATAAAAGACATTTGTTTGCGAATTTGGCTACTTCTTATATTATATGTATCCCGTGTAATTTTAAGCAGAAGCAAGATGGAGATAGTGAGTAGATAGGAGGCGTTGTCGGAATTTTCTTAGAGTTGGATGAAAGAAGAAATATAAAAATTTATAAAATAAGACTGTGTTTTTTCTTGATAATTACCATTTCTGCGTTAGGATTCCAACTTTATGGTGGAAATAAATGTTTTACTTAATATTACGAGTCATCAGGATATTTTCCTCCCCAGAGAAACTCTCAAATAATTTCTCGTCCATTTTGTGAAAATATGTCTTACAATTTTAGAGCGTAATTAAAAATCGAAACATGAATGGCGAAACTGAGACTTGTGAAAACGACGAAGATTGATGAAATATTATCAATATGTTTTAAATATGAATCTTATGACGATTGACGAACGCCAGGATTTTATTTTCTGAAATCAGATTACAGACTGTTCGCGAGCCTAGTTACGATGTGAAACTGGTGACGAACCAAAAAGTGAAACCAGTTTCGTATTTTACCACTTCACTACATTTAATGATGGATTACAGATTTTTGACTATAAATGAATTTACGTGGACTCTTAAAAAAGAAATAATAGGAATTTTTTACTCATCAAGTAAGCCATTCTTCATAAAGACACACTTTCAAGTAAAAAATGGAGTTTTGTGCACAGTGTGCAGCATCGACGTTTAGTTTCACATCCTACACTTAAGTTCAATAAATCAACCCCTATAAATGTTTTTAATGAAAACAGTAACTCATACGAAGAAAAAAAAATTAACTCTAAAATAAGTGTCATTTAACAAAAATAAAGTATTTTCTCTTTGAAGCATGTCGAAAATTTCTAGAAAGTTTCCAATTTTTCTGTAATATTTAACATTGTTTCTGGTTCTGAGGAGCAATGAACAAATACTGAAAAAATCACATGTAACATAATTTGATTTAGTCTCTTAAATTATTTATTTAAGACATGTAATTTCAACTGCTTTAAAAATCTTAAAAATCCTATATTTTAAAGTTATATAAAAAATTTTCAAGTTCACCAAACCAAGAAAAAAGCTGTCTTTTTTAAGTTTTACTCATATGTACTGCGGTTTAGAAACAATCTAATTTGAGAAAGAAATGTTTCGCTCCCAATACCATTATTACATTAAGTAAGACTTTGATAAATTAGTTTGGGAAGAGTTAGTCAGAACTTTTGTGCTCCACCTTTGAGATATTTCATTCGACTTCCAATAACTGTCAAAAAAAAAAATAAAAGTAAGAGTCTTTTAAACTGAAATTAACCAGGAAACTGATGAGGAAAGGTAAGCTTTAACTTGTGTATCTGTATCCTGGGGCTTTCAGAGAAAGTTCACAATTTTTAATGTGATAATTTTCATCATAAAAGTAACAATTAAGAGCAATTTACTATTCTGAAAACTGAGATTCGTGTAGCTCCGTGGTATTTTCTTCTTATGCAAAATAACAAAAAAAAGAAGGATGTTGAGTGAAATAAAATAAATATTTATTATGCCCTGGTATTGGCACGTTTTACGTATTTCTTCATACAGCTTCAACTGCATTAAGATTTAAATGAAATTTTGAGTACCACATATATGAATAGCCTTTCATTTATGAGTGTTTAAAACTTATATATATATATATATATATATATATATAACTTAATTATATAACTTCTCGGTATTTCAAACATCACAAAGATCAAACACAATTACTTTAAGTGCATTGGGCTAATATTTAAATTTTTGCTAATAAGAATATTATTCTTTGTATTCATTTATATTAATTACATGAAATCTAACTAATTTTCATCACGCAACGAAATTTTCATTACTGAGCAAAACTAAATTTTTATGAAAAAAATTGCTATAATGCATATTATATTTTTACGTGCTCTAATTTTAATACACCAACTATTAAATGCTACTTTCAGACACATTCTTGTTGAAATTTTATAAATTCATTTAGAAAGCAGTTTTTTGAAACACTGCTGCTTTGTCGTCAGCGATTAGAGTCCATGATTTCATTTAAAAAATTATTGCTGGACTGCCATTTTACGCCATTCTGTTAGGTGAATTCGTGACCTTTTTAATGTTTTATTTAGCTAACTACGGGATTTATATACCCATTTATTAAATATGGGACAAAAGCAAGTGTTTTTCATAAAGATAACATTTCTCAGAAACATCGTTTAGTAACATTGTCAATACTTTCGATAAAAAGATATTGTCATTAGTCTACTTATTTCTTACTTTTTTATTATTTGCAGTATAGTTTGAGAATTTCATATAGATATATATAAATATATATATATATATATATATATATATATATATATATATATATATATATATATATAAATATATCAATCTATCATATATATATATATATATATATATATATATGTTTATTATTTATTTATCGGAGAGGATAACTGTATGATAAATGAAAGAACGGACGCGAGAGTTGGCATTAGTTCCAGCATATGCATTGGAAATTGTTATCCTAGAAGACTTAATAATTTTGGACAACTAGACTTAAAACTGAAAATTAACATTCATAAAAAACTAGGCTTCATTCACTCATACATAGTTAAATCAGCTACAAACACAGTGTTAGGTCCACGGGAATGCTAGAATTTTTGATACACCTGTCACTGGGTAAAACACTCAAAAAAAGGTAGGAAACGCGAAATCTACAGTGTCATTTCGGTCTCCCTAGCAGTGGAAATAATCTTGACATTTCTGCTCTCCGCAAACAAATGTATTGAAATATGACGTGTAGCCAACACCGATAGATGAGCTGAAAAGGACACAGTTGGAACTTTAGTAACTGCTGAGGTCAGAATATTTCAAGTTGTATCAATCTTAAAAAGTGTAAACGGACAAAATTTGAATAGAAGCTGTCAAATACAAGCATTGAAAGTGAAAGCATGAAAAATTCAGTTTTCAAAAGCTGCAAAACCGAAAACTCGTTGTTTGCAATACAGTACGTTAGAAAACCATATTTTTTTTAAATGTAAGTAAGATAGAACTTTTTTATTAATACAACTTGCATTAATTTTCTGTTATGGGTTTTTATTTGCAAATTTAAGTACAAAAATAGAAATTAGTTACAAATTCATTTAGAATTTGATTACTAAAGTTTAATTCAAGTACTTTCCTTATTAGCTGCACATTTTATTACTATTATTTGAAGTTAACAAGTTATAATTACTGCTAAAATTTTAACGATTATTTTGTTTAAAGTATTATTTAAGCAAAAGCTGGAATACTAAAATTTTTATAGGAAAGATTCGAGCCGAGCGCGTAATACATTTTGTCATTTTTCTTCATTGAATTATTTGTCCTTAACAAGTTTTTCCTCTATAGTTCTTTAAAATGGAATACGGTTAAAATGTATATATAAAAGTACAAAATTTTTAAAACTATGCACAAGGTACCATAATTAACCGTTACGTATTAGAAATAATTAGGGGTTCAATACACAAATTACCGAAGCGAAAAGCTTTTCTTTCGGGTCATTACACGCTAAAGATATTTTAGAAACAAATAAAAATCCCCGTTTCTGATATGATCACATTGTCTGATATAGCACTGTATGCTATACAGTGGTGCCCAAAGTTATTCAACCGCAACCCACTTTTTCTAAATTAAAAGTCATTCGATCCCCTGTGAGAATTTCATGACAGTAGAAACTGTTTTTTAAAAATTGGGAAATGCCAAAAAATAAATAGGAAAGAGATATAAGGAATTTTTGAAAACTCTTTTTAAAAATCAATCATCTGTGTATTTAGGATACATATTTACTTTGCATATTTAAAATGCTTACTTTATTTACACGATTTTATCTAATCTCAGAAGACTAAAACTTCATATTTAAATATTATTATGTATTTGTATAGTATTTAGGAAAAAACTGACAAAAATGTACTTTAAAAAATAGTATGACGATTATTATATACACTAATAGCATGACACTAACGCATATTTAAAGCATATTTTAAATTAAACAATTTAATTTCATATAAATTAATTTCAAACTATCCACGACCCATGCAAATTTTTTTCTGACCCCCCCCCCTCCTCCTCCCTATGTGTCGTGACCCATAGTTTGCACACTTTTGCTATACTGTACTGTCACTGCGTAACCTACTCTACAGGTCAGTTTTAACTTGGTATGAAATAATTCCTGATTTTCTCTCTTTTAAAGGATATTTCTACGATTCCTTGAGAGATATCTACATAAAATTGTGTACAGCATTCATTTGTTCTACTTTCAATAAACATTTCTCATATTTATGTGTACAGTGTTCACTTTTATTAAACTGTTTTCAGATTTTTGACCACTGCGTACATTTTACCTTATTCCATTAAACTGCCTTCAGGATTTTTGATTTAGAGTAAAAAATTTTAAGCCAATTATTTTCAAATTAAACTTACCATGCAAAAGTGCCATATTGTTTTATGTGGTATTTGATTACAACCATTATAATTCCTTCATCGAAAATAACACGACATATATACACTGAAGTGCCACTGAATTAGGGATAGCAAAGCCTATGCAAATTGTGTAGCGCTGCGCATCATGTATGCGCAAGTGAGGGCGCTGTGGTAACTGCATATTTAGCGCGTACTGTGGTTGTTCTGAATTAGTTGTTGGAATTGCCAGTATGGGTAAACTGCCTGATATTGACGCCTTCGATCGCGGACAAATCGTAGGTGCGCGACGCATGGGCCATTCAATTTCCGAAATCGTCAGACAGCTAGGATTTTCAAGGTCGACAGTGTCAAGAGTATACCAAGAATACATAGATGGTGGGAAAAAAACTAGCGATCCGGCAAACTGCAAAGGACAATTAGCCTTGACAGTGCGTGGTAAGAGACGGCTCAGGCATATAGTACGTAGCCAGCGAAGCCAAACATTAGTTCAAATTACCACCCAGTTTAATGACGGTGCCAGTCGTACAGTCAGTAAACGGACTGGGCAACGTTCGCTTCACCGTATGGGTTTCGGGAGCCGTCGACCTACGAGAGTACCATTGCTCTATACTCGCCATCGGGCTGCACGTCTTGCCTGGGCAAGAGAGCACAGAGACTGGAGTGTAGAGGACTGGAAACGAGTAGCATGGAGTGATTAGTCTCGATTCTGACTACTTAACGCCGACGGGAGGCTGAGAATATGGCGTCAGGCTCACGAAGCCATGGATCCTGCATGCCTGGCTGGAACTGTACAAGGGCATGGTGGCTCAATCATAGTCTGGGGTGTTTTTTCGTGGCACAGTTTGGGATCTTTGGTGCGTGTACCAACCTCCCTCAATGCAATTCGGTACGTAGAGTTGCTGGGTGATCACCTCCATCCGTTTATGCTGTTCTGTTATCCGCACGGGAATGGAGTTTTCCAGCAAGACAACTGTACCTCTCACAAGTCCCGGTTGGCTACTGGCTGGTTGAATGAGCATTCCTCTGACTTCTCTGTCATGAATTGGCCACCTAGAAGCCCAGACTTAAATCCTATTGAGCATCTTTGGGATGTTTTGGAACAAGGCGTGAAAGGCCATCACACAGCACCAAAGAACCTTACTGAATTATGGACAGCTTTAGCCAATATTTGGCAAGCCATTCCCGTGGAACGTTTCCAGAAACTTGTTGAATCTATGCCTCGTCGTGTCGCAACCGTTATCAAGGCCAGAGGAGGCTTAACTCGTTACTAGGTTGGTATCCCTAATTCAGTGGCACTTCAGTGTATATATAAATATGTATGGTGTCCCGTATAAAGGGCTGAAGTCAAAAACAGTGATTTAAATATACCAAGTTATTGGCTTTCATACAAATCACAGAACAATAATTTTGACTTGAGTCTTTTCTACAAAGAAATGTACTTTTGTATAAAAAATTGGTAGATTTAAGCTTTTTATACAAGTCAAGAGATTTTTTTTTATCAATGCTAACAAATATCTAAAAATCACTTTTTTGACTTAAGCCCTTTACACCGGTCACCATATGTATATTCTTCGAGTCTCGTGTACGAAAAGCGTACGCAGAGTAAGAGCTGTTCACATAAAATCAACGTCAGCGTTATTCGTATTGAAATGTATTTAACCAATTACGAATCTCCAAGCGATTCGCCACGAAATTTTTAAGGTTCCTGATTGGATTAAAATATGTCAATAGAAGTAATGCTGACGCTGATGGAATATATATGAATAGGCCCTAAGGTCCTGTAATAACCCAGTGGGGTCATTAGACTGTGATCGTATAAAGTACAATTAGCGTCGCGTTGCGACCAAATCTGTTTCAGCAACTCAACTAAGAAAAGGGGTACAACTCTCAAAGAAGACACTCTAGTTATACATATTTACAATTTATTTACACATATATTTACACATACATTATTTATCATCATGCTGAATTCGTAGTCTTATTCAAACAAAGTATTATTCAATATATATATATATATACAGGGTGTCCCAAAACGACCGCATAAACTCTGCACAGCTATATTCCTCGTTGGGAGTACATAAAAACTGCCCAAAGAAAAGTTCCTGTACGATCCATAGTTTAGGAGAAAAATACGAAAAACAAAGTATGACGTCACTGCCAGTGCAAGAGAAAACACTTTATTGAACATATCAACAGCATGCACAATTTAAAGCAGATGTTCAAAGTGTCCACCGTGCATGTCGAGGCAGACTTGAACACGCCGTGGAATGGCTGTCATCAGACGTTGCAGCATCGCGGGGTCCACCGAAGTACAAGCAGCATGCAATCGAGCAACTACGTCCATTTGTGTTTCACTACGTCTCGATACACCAGTTCATTGAGATGCTCCCATAGGAAAAAATCCAACGGTGTAAGATCTGGCGAATGTGACGGCCATAGAACTGGACCCCCACGTCTGATCCAGCGGCCGGGGTATTCCATATCCAGCCAACCACGTACAGGAGCACAGAAATGCGCCAGAGCCCCATCATGCTGGAACCAAATTCCCTGTATTGCCGCTAATGGTATGTACTCGGTTAAGCCCTCATTGAGAAACACCAAGTACGACTGTCCCGAGAGCCGTTCAGGCAACAAATATGGTCCAAGCAGGCGATCCTCGAGTATGCCGGCCCACACGTTAAGAGACCAACGTTCCTGATGTTTCTGCGGCCGGATTGCATGCGGATTGACCTGGGACCACATATGGCTGTTGTGATGGTTGAATACCCCATCACGAGTGAAACATGATTCATCAGTCCACAGGATATGTGCAATGAAACCATTATCTGTGTTCTGTTGCTGCAACAGCCATTCACAGAAGGCCACGCGTTTCTGAAAGTCATCTGGTTTCAGACCTTGCACGGTTGTGTACCGAAATGGGTGTAGCCTCTCAGACCGTAAAAGCCCGTGCACAGTACTTTTACTCGAAGTCATCTCACGGGCTAATGCGCATGTGTTTAGCTCGGTCGTCTCTTCTACCCGCTGCAGTATTGCATCCGCCTGTGCTACCGTCAGTCCGCTCCGCGGTCTTCCAGTATCGTGAACATTGGCTGTTGGCAAGACGCGTCCCGTATTTCGCAGTCTGTCGACCAGCCTACGGACGACGTTAACATCGGGAGGACGGCGGGACGGATATCAACGGGCATACTCCCTAGCAGTTCATAAGGCATTTCCATTACATCGGCCGTACATCAAGTACATGTCGCAGTAGTCACGAACGGAGTACATGGCCACCATACGAAGACTACCGGTAGCTTCAAGATGCAGCCTTTTAAATACCAGTTCAACGGCGGCTTAACGTCATTCCATGGCGCGTGCGTATGCATGACGCGATATGCGCGGCGAACGTTTTAAACATTATCGTCTGGAAAGATATGCAAATATTGTTGTTGATATGTCCAATAAATGTTGTTGATATGTCATACTTTGTTTTTCGTATTTTTCTCGTAAACTATGGATCGTACAGGAACGCTTCTTTGGGCAGTTTTTATGTACTCCCAACGAGGAATCTAGCTGTGCAGAGTTTATGCGGTCGTTTTGGGACACCCTGTATATATATATATACAGTGGACGCTCGTTAATTCGAACTCAAAGGTTCTCAGAAAAAAGTTCGAATTATCCGATGTTAAGAGAAAATATATAACTTTAAATGTGTATCACTGAAGAAGAAGCTCTCCTAGTATGTATAACCCCAGAAAATACATTATACTATGTTATCTAAAGTCAAACATATTAAAAAGCAATACAGACTTACCTTAATCATAAAATGAAGCAGAAGATATGCAGTATAAAGTAAACATTTATTCAAAATATGAATTACACTTTGGGCAAAAACTGTAAAATGGATGTTTGGTTCTGTTTATGATGCCTACATTGTTAAGCCAACTTCTTGATTTGAAGTAAACATTTCAATTCATTTTCAGAGGAAGGTTCTATCTGAATAAATGCTTTCAGAGTTTTAATAGAGTCCATTATGGCTTTGTCCATTATGGCCGTATTAAAAATATCTTTCGGTAGGTAAGTAGAGAAAAACCCTGGCAGTTTCCTACCGAAATTAGTGCATACGTCTTCGTTTACATCATTGCTTTGGCCACATACAGTTTGATAAGAAATATTTTGCCTTGACTTAAATCGAGAAAGCCATCCATCACTGCATTTAAAATCTTCAATACCCATTCGACTTGCCAATTCATCAGCGTTCGACAGCACTAGGGGTCCATTTATCGGAAAATTTCGAGATCTAACATCCTGGAACCATAGCAGTAGAGCTTTTTCTAGAACTTCTTGGGACGCATTTCCCCTGCGTTTCCTTCCTCTAGCAAATTTTGATTTTTCCATGAATCTAAAGTTGACTCCTTGTTTTTCAAATTAGTTGACAAGGCATTTTTTTAATTCCATAGTCAGCTGCTAACTTTGTTTTACATTCGCCACTCTCTACTTTCTTTTAAATTTCTACCTTTGTCTCCAAAGTTAGGGTTTTGTACATTCCACGTGTAGACATCCTGAATTTTTACACGTTCACACCACACAATGAGGAAGAAAAACTAGACCACATTAACTTGTCTGCACTGCAGTTATAACTGACGCAGCTCCCTAGAATCTGTAGTGGACTAGTCTTTCTGAAATTCTAAGAAAATCGATCCAAATAAAGGAAATTAGCTTTTTCCGTTTAGCACTAATAGGAAGGACAATAGCTACTAACGTTTAGCGGACATCCAATAGTCTAGGAATGCAGGCATGTGCCTCTTTACGCAGAAAAGAAATTTTGACACACAAAATAATAAATACAGTGTGTATTTTCTCCATTAAACGAGGAAAAAGAATTTTTTTTGTCAAATTTTTAGTTTGAATTAACCGATGTGATAAAAATTTAGTTCGAATTAATGAGATATTTTTAGCATTAACTCCAATACAAGTTTTTGGGGGCCTTTGGATTAGTTCGAATTAACCGAGTTTGAATTAACGAGCGTCCACTGTATATGTATATACTCAATTACGATTACAATGCATACTAGTCATCATAAATTAGGCAATACAGACACTTGTGGGGCAAGTGGCGAGTATGTAATAAGCTATGGATATGAAATAGATACTTTTAACAAGTATGCTCACCCATGGGGCTGCCAGCACTGTCGCTTGATCTCGTTCCACCACTGGTGCTTTAAAAAGTTCGTGTAACAGTTGATATTTCCTGTGCACTAAGTTAGTCAAAACAGTTCTATATCGACACTAAAAGTTCATTGATAACTCAGGGTTGATCTCCTACGTTGATTTTCGATGGTTCCACTAGGTTGCTCTGCGGGTCAGTCAGCACTGGATGTCGGTCGTCGATGCATTCATCTCATCACCTCGTCACAAATTTCGCGCCGGTAGTCTCTGATCGTTGTCTCCTTATCTCAGAATTCCTTCATCGTCTAACCGTTGTTATATCGTTGACGTTGTATTTATTTACGTACATTCGTAGATAAATCGATTGGCGTTGCCTCGGGATGCTTCTCGGTATCGCAGCAGCTTAATTCGTTTTTTTCTTTCTTTCGTATAAAGCTCTGGCATTCAATTTTATAATATTCGTAATTTCGTCGGCCCGGTAGCAGCGTAGTTATTTCTCATTTTTTATAAAGGGCTTTCTCCCAAAAATGCTTCACACTGGTATATATATATATATATATATATACCCAACAAACACAGGACTGACGGCAGCTTATCGGGCCAGTGCTGGAAGCGCCGGTAGAACGACAAGTACGGGAGAAATTTTCTGGGCCGTTCGCGGGTTGTTTACGAACCTTCGAAGGGGAACGCTTTGCTGTTTACGTGTTTCAGGGCCTGTGATGGGTTGATATGAACCGCGCCGATACCGACATGGCTCCATCGTACCTTAATCGGCCGTCCGATTCGTAGCCATAAGTAGCAGAAATCTGTATCAGAATTATGGATTTGAAAGGGAAGGTGATGATTAAACAAAAGATAGTTTTCAGAGAAATAGCTCTTATTTCTGTGTAACCTCTTTTACGAGGAAAATTCACATAACATTCTTGGTATGTAAAGATTATATTATGTGAGAAGTGTAAGGTAATCAAAAAGTAGTTTCATTGTTAATTTTTTATCTATTACTGGAGAAATTTTAAAAATATCTACTTAAAAATGGAGCCTTGTTGCACCACTCTTTATTTAAAAGAGAGGAATTAGTGGTGTCTATCTTATTTTACTACTCATTTATTTTTAGCGGTGGATGTCACACATTTACGTAGCAACTTCCACAATGAATTTCCTAGTAAATATTAAAGATATTTTTTCTTAATCAAACTCTTCTCTTTTTGTTTTTACCTGCACTGCAAAAATAAAATGCTATTTAGTGCATGTAACCAAATTATAATTATACCTAAAATGTATAAGAAAGTGCCTCAGCTACCAAAATATATTTGCAGTTGTTAATTTTCAAGCACATATTTCAGACGGGTATGATTTTGATTTTGAAACGGATATAGACGTAGATCTCCAATGTGGGGAGAGGTTCCATATTTATGCCCTCTACTTCTGAAAATAGTTCTTATTTTGTGGAGCTCGTCTAACACCATTGGTAGCAAGAATTGTTAGTAAAAGATATAGAAAAGAGATAGCATGTTCCTGGAATTTCTGCAGTCAGAGAGAGTTTGCAAGAGAGTTTAAAAATGTTAACATTTGTAAACAAAATATTTTTTCTTATAGGTTATATTGCCATAAATAGCCTATGTATTAATATTTTTTTACGACATTTAAAATTTTTTTGCCGTCGACTAACATCTACATGTTAATTACATATATTTTTTTAATTAACATGAAGGAAATAATCTAAGAACTTCAGCTTGCCAGCCTTGAAGCAGGGGAAAGAGAGGAAAAAAATGCCAGCCGCGGGACTCGATCCCGCCACCGCTAGGTTACAAACCCAGAGCGCTACCACCCATGCTACGAACCACTCAAGAAAAATGTGTGAATTACCGATAACAAACCAGAGCATGTTGGCGGTTTCAAGATAATCTTCGTGCATGTTTGCTAGGGTGGAACGAAAAAACTTTTTTTTTAATTTAAATATGCTATAGTTTTCAAAAGTTGCCTCTTGGGATTAGAATAAAGAATATAAAATAAAATTTTATTGTTCTACTAAAATCTTTTCAAGTACCGCAAAGTGCTTCAAAATGGATATTTTTATGAAAAAGTGATAAAATTTGTATTTTTTTATTTCTTTTATAGTATATTAAAATAATATATATATATACATATATATATTGTAAATAAAATATTCAAAATACGATATTTTTACAGGAAACTTACAATTCTAAGTATTTCTAACTGTTAAATGCCATTACAGAACAACTGATTTTGTAGAATTTCGCGATTTTCATCATATTAATTTTACAGTAGCATATCTTAATAATACACAATTGAATGAAAGAAAAACAATTTTTAATTAACGGGCATTAGTTAAAATAAACAAATCTCACTTATTTAGAAAAATATTAATAGTGATTAATGTCTTTAAAAGCAAAACGTTATTTTGAAAAAAACATTTATGTTTTTCAAAAGTCCATAGTAATCACACATGGTTTCCATTGCTTATTTCACTGACACATTGAATTGTTTTTTTGTTTGAAATTTTGGCATTTTCTTTTGAGATTGTATTTTTGTTTTTATCAATGCATCTCTTGCAGAAGTGTCACGAACGGACAACTCGGTATAGAATTTAACAATCCTTTCTTTCTGTTTGTGTGTGACATGGAAAATTATTGAAGTCAATACGTTGACTCTCGTGATCAGATTCTTTTGCTTCCTTTATAAACGGCTTTAGTTTGTCATCAGAAATATGGCTCTTCATAGGAAGTCCTGTTACTTTAACATCATTCCATTCAATCATGTCAGTATAATACTTGGTATCTAAATTTATATGTTGGTTTAAAAACTTTCTGATGTCCCCTTCAATTTTAGCCTTTATGTTTTGAATAAAGACTTAATCCAAGCTCTCTTATGTGACTGCGATCATCTGATATCATACAAAGGAGGAGATTTTCAGAAGCAGCAAAGTATGCATTTCTTTGAATAACTGGGTGAATTAAATTTTTAAGAGTCTGATGGAGGTAACGTGAATAGCTTGCAAGTTTCCACAGGTGCTTTGATCCATGGATACAAGATGCTTTCAGCTTTAGGTTAAACCAAACAGCTGCATAAACTTTCAAAATGTACTCAGTCAGTATTCGGAGATTTTTTGCAGGATATTCTGTTCCCGCATACAAGGGAAGTATTCTGTTTGCTAATCTATTCCATCTTGAATGACAAAGTTTTCCTGGTTTTCTCATGGACAAATCAGAAGAACACCTCCCAACACAGATTGCATTACTCATTTCTAACAAATATTTTAGGTCCACACGTAAATCTTCCTTAATTTCTAGTAACGGAATGTCATTTTCAATAGGTGCAAATTCGATGACTGGTAGTTCATAGCAGTTTTCTAGTAGTTTACCTACACTGCTGGCCACCCAAATTGCAACACCAAGAAAGACAAGAGATATCACAACAAAATTTATTTTGTAGATAACATGTTGACCAAGTATCAAATGATTAAATTTATAGACTTCTGTGAAGTGTGGTTCCTGCCAAAATCAGTAGCCAGAGTAGCCGCCATTGTTGGAGATCACCGCTGCCACACGCCTCGGCATTGATTCAAAGAGACTTTGGATGAGTTCTTGGGATACAGCAGACCAAGCAGCTTCCACACGTTGCCAAAGTTGATCTGCTGTGGCAGCTGGGGATGGAATCTGGGTCAAACGTAGAGCAACCATGGACCACATGTTTTCTATCGGCGAAAGATCCGGAGAGCGAGGCGGCCAGGGAAGCAATTCAATCTGGCGATTGACAAAGAACCGTTGGACAATGCGTGCCACGTGTGGTCGCGCATTATCCTGTTGAAATATGGCTGTGGGCAAGCCCTGAAGGTAAGGAAGGACAACTGGCTCCAACACCTCGGAGATGTAGCGCTGGCTGTTTAAAGTACCGGCAATGCGTACTAGAGGTGTGCGAGAGTGATATCCAATACCGCCCCATACCATAATACCCGGTGCAGGACCAGTGTGGCGGTGCATAACGGAGCTGTTCAGCATCCTCTCTTCACGGTGTCTCCAGACTCGAATGCGACCATCGTGGTGTTGCAGACAGAAGCGTGACTCGTCAGTAAAGACAATTTCATTCCATTCTGCCGTCCACATCCTTCTGTCATCGCACCATTGGCGGCGGAGATGTCTGTGTTTCTGCGTCAAGGGTAGACAAAGCAATGGACGTTTTGCGGACAGACCACTCTGCTGTAAACGGCGTCGAATGGTACGCACAGACACTGGATGATGCGTTACAGACTGCATGTGCTGTGCTATGGTTCGATATGTCACTGAGCGATCCGTCACTGCCATGCGCACAATTTGCCTGTCATCACGTGAAGTGGTGCACTGAGGTGGATGCGATCGAACACGCCAGTCCGTCGTACCCTCCTGCATCCAACGATCACATATCCGCATTACAGTTGTTTGGTTTCGTCCAACACGACTACCGATTTCCCTGAAAGATAATCCACAATCTCGGTAGGCCACTATCCTTCCTCTGTCGAACTCGATACTTGATCAAAAGATGATCGCTGTTTTCGACGAGGCATAATTGATCGTTTTTAGAGAAAACCACAAGAAAAACACAATTGCCGAACTTGAAATCGTCGAAATCTCCAAGCCTTAAATAGCGCTTTGAAGTGGCGTCACAGGCGCGCGTGATGTGCGTCTGCGCTGAAATTCTAATCATTTGCATATCTCACCTCCGCTAATACATGCTGTAAATTTCATGTTATTTGCATGTTTCCTTCAGGGTGTTGCATTTACAGTGGCCAGCAGTGTATTTCTCCTCCAAATTCATTTGGACCTTTAATTAGGATGTAGGGGCAGTTCATTTACTTGAAATAGACAAATCAACCACTGCAGTGGCCTTCTTAATTCCTTTTCCAATAAAGGAATCGCACCATTATTCAATCCAGTGTTCAAGCCAGTTCCATCACATCCAATTACAGTAATTTTTAAGTGTTGGTTGTTGCCGTTGAAAGTGCTATTATGCCATCTTTTATACCTTATCCAGTGACAAAAATCTGCTTCAGAAAATTCCTCCTTTGTATGATATCAGATGATCGCAGTTATGTAAGAGAGCTTGGATTACGTAGAATTCTAAAAGCAAGGACTGCAAATGAAGGAAAGTTTTTAATTCAACGTATAAACTTTGATGCCAAGGATTTTATTGATATGATTGAATGGAATGATGTTAAAGTAACAGGATCTCCTATGAAGAGGCATTTCTGATGAAAAACTAAAGCAGTTTATAAAGGAACCTATCACGAGAGTCAACGTATTGACTTCAATAATTTTCCATGTCACACTGAAGCAGTAGAAGGGATTGTTAAATTAGTTAGCGAGTCATCGTTGTCCGTTCGGGGCACTTCTGCGAGACATGCATTGATAAAAACAAAATTACATTAATACCAAAATTTGAAGCAAAAAGAAAAAAAATTCAATGTGTCAGTGAAACAAGTGATGGAAACCATGTGTGATTACTATGGACTTTTGAAAAACATGAATGTTTTTGTGTACTACAAAGGATAAGGAACCAAAACAAAACAAAACAAAACAACAATATAAACTTGAAAACGACAATATAAACTAGAAACAGAATAAACTTGAAAAATATACAAGAACTAAATAGCTGTGATTTGTTTGTTTTAACTATGGTCCGTTAATTAAACATTGTTTTTCTTTCATTCCAATGTGTATAAGAATATGCTACTGTAAAATTAATATGATGAAAATGAGATGTATTTCATTATGATTTGAATTCTTTAAACTGTAAATACTGTTCATATGACTAAGATTTCTTATAATGACAAACTAACAAAAATTTTGACATTGTAAGAGTAGCTCAGTGGTTTGATATAAAAAAGGGGGGTCGTCGTCTGTGTTTTTAGCTTCTCAGAAGCTTATGAAAACAGAAAAAAATGCTTCAGCTATCGAATTTGATATTTGGTTTAAATTCGCCGCCATTTTTGAAAGATCGGGGAAGAAAGGCAGGACTTCGGATGAATGGCAGCTACGTGGACCAATGAACGACGTAGAGAACAACGCTTTTGCATGGGTTGCCACTTTAAAGCGTGACGTAGTTAGGGTAGCTTCACTCATAGTGGGTGCCTCTTAAAAGAAATTACCTCCAGCTTAAGAGTAAGTAACATTGTTTATTGTTTAGAGATTTGTGATTAAACTAATTGCAGTTATTTAAAATAAATTATTGTTTTTAATTTTCAACGTTTCAAATTTAATGCATATATTGATGTAAAAGAATGGGTAGGATTAACTGAGTTGATCTTAAATGTCTTGCCTACAGTTAGTAAAGGATATAAAAGTTAAATTAATGTAATTGAATGTTATACAAATTCCAGAAACTTCATTCTAACACTGTTTAATTTAGATATACATTTATGCAAATTCTTTTGTATTTAAATGAAATATGTAATTTTATTTTGTAGTAAAGTAAATATCTTTTTGTTTGTATTTAACTTCGTAGATAAGATCAACAAAACATCAGCCTGGCTTAAAGGATTGTGGAAAGCATCAAAAGGTAACGTGCTATTCTAAAACTTAATATTGTGGCATTTGTTAAGAATTGTAAGATTTCAAAATTTAATAATTATAAATTTCCTTGCAAAACAAATAAGATAAATAATATGTTAAGCATTTTAAAAGAATTTGGATTAAATGAAAACAGTAATGAGTGATGGTGAAAATGTATTAAATGTGGTAATTGAATTGCTTGATGTTCTACGACATAAAATTTCTGATCATCCAAATACAATAATTGACTTCTTGACTGAACAACTGACTTTATTATTAACCAAAAAAAAAGCCTTTCATTATAGTTCTGAATCAATGATATTTTGTAGTATATTATATAGTAAATATTTGAATGTTTAGAATAATTATGTCTATCAAAGTATTCTCTTTAAGCATACAGACTTCGTTCCTTTCCCAACCTCCAGTCAACCAGAGCAGGAAATTATATAAAAAAGAAAGTTAATATTTTTCTTCAAAATTTTTACTTCTAAACTTCTTTTGCATATGTTCAACTTCATGCTATAATTTTTAAAAATTCTAACAGAAGTTTATTGATTTTATACTTATAGATCAGATATCTGATATGCATATTTTTAACACAACATACTATATAATTCTGATTTATGCTCAATCATGCAGTCTGTATGAGTGCAGAAAAGAAGCAACTGGAAAAAAAGTCATGCACTTATCAGCATACATCTGAATATTAATGTTTATAGTTGTTTTTATTTTTTAGTATTGCATAATCATATGTATATAAATATATGCAGAAAGTTATTATATTTTTCATTCCTAAGTTATTAAATTGCTGGTCATCATGCATTTATATAATTTAATTTGTCAGTTTCAACTTTAAAATCTTGTATTATAACCTGACAAGGAGGAGAACCTTTATTTAGATAACATCATGTGTGCTAGATTTTTATTAAAACTTTAGGTAAACTTTTGCATTCTGTGTGTGTCATTAAAAATTTGAGAATGTCCTCAATAACTTATTTATAAGCTATTTGTTTTCAAGACTTTTAGAGAGTATTTAGTTGTCATGTTGTGTAAAATAAACAAGAACTTACTGGCCCAAAGCATAGACGCCCCCCCCCCAACTTAACTTGAAATAAATTAAAACGTTAATAGAAGTTCAGTTAAATCAGAAAATTGTAGAAAACTTTTAAGAAAGTTGGTTTTTTCCCGTTTTTTTCAAACTGTGAAACTGAAAATACCGATTATGTCTTTAGCCCTAACATAGTTTTTAACAATATGATCCATAACAAAAATTCGATGCTACATTTTTTTCTTCTTTTATTTATATTACATTTATTTTTCTCATTGTATAACTTTTTGAATACTACTCAAACATCAATTCTATTGTTACTCAATTTCAAAAAATCATAATATTTCAAATTTTAAGGATCGACCTTTTTTATTTCACTGATAAGCAAATTTATAATGAACTCTGCTTTTCAATGCTTCTTGGTATCACAAATGACTCTAATTTTTATTATGGCATTATAAGAAAATATTGGTTTCTTTACAGAATTCTAAAACTGGAATCCATCTTCACCTCATTGTGATTTCCATGAAAAGATTCCACAACTCACTTGGCAGTGTGCTCGATTCATAATCTGTAAGTTGATTTTAACCTCACTGAACCCATTTTTTTTTTATTCTGTAGATATCCTTTTTTTTTTCAGCAGTGAACTTGTGGGCAAAATCACAAGGTTGTGAATATATTTTTTTTAAATTTATTTTTTGTACTTAAATTTGAATTTTTCTATGAAAAACCATAAAAATATTTTTATTACATAATTCTTAATTAATAAACAACTCAAATTTTCAAATTTATCTTTGTATATTATATATGCTAATCCGAACATTCTCATAAACTTTGGTTGCAGTAATTTGTGGATTGATATTGATTTCCTTTATTCATTATATTTTTAACTGGCAAGCCTGTTATTAAAGTATTAGGTATGTCCGAAAGTGCAGTTCAGGGACTTCAGTTAACCATGACTCTTGTGAAAGTCTTTTATCATAACTGCTTACCAAAAAAATTTTTATATTTTTATATTATAAAGATATAAAATGCCAAGGGTTATTTTACTCTTGATAGTTAATGTTAAAAAATTTTTAAATTTAATTATCAGAATTTCATGAGAAGTAGTTAGGGGTTCATTCATAATTCCTTACAGAAGTAATAATAATAATAATAATGCTTATAGATGTATTAGATCATTCGTTGATGAGCTAATAGGTAGTTGAATGTCATTTGGAATACTAACTTCTGCCTAGTATTTAATTTTTTTATTATTTCATTGTCAAATTTTGGTGGAGATCTGTCACATAAAATATATTTTTGTGAGCAGCTGTTATTATAAAGTGTAAGGATAAGGGCAGTAAAAAAATATTCCAAAATATATTATTTAGGTTCAGTTAATTATTAAACAATTGTTGACTATAATAAGGTTATGTTTGCAAGTGTGTAGGTTTTTTTTTATGGTGTATTATTTGGTTTATCTAACTTAAGTTGAAAAATGATGCAAGCATACAAAGATTGACTGGCTGTCAATGTTGAGTGCAGTAGCATAGATTATTTTACAAAGTGCAATAAAATACTTTTAACATTTCAAACCGAACTTCTAACCAGAATTTTTAAAAAAATTTAATAAAACTTTTAAAATTTAAAATATTTTCATGGATCTAAAGAATGGAACATAACACCTGTATTGTCAACTAAGTCATGGATAAAAGATGCAGCCCTAAAAGCAAAAGGCCTGGTTTCTGTATACTTTTATAATAATCATGTTACAACAGTATACAGAAACCAGCCTTTTTGCTTTTAGAACTGAATCGTTTATCCATGAATTTGTTGACTATACGGGTTTTCTATTCCATTGTTAAGATCTGTGAAAAATACTCTCATTAGCAAAATATTTAAAAAAAATTTTAAATTTGGGTTAGAAGCTTGGTTCAAAAAGTCTAAGTGTTTCTTCACGCTTTATAATATAATCTATGCCATTTCACTCAACATTGACAGCTAGTCAATATTACCCACCTCATTTTTCAAATTAACCTAGACTAATCAAACAATATATCATAACAATTGTTTAGTAATTACTGAATCTAAATAGTATATTTTGAATAATTTCTTACTGTGGTTATCCCTAATAACAGCTGCTCGCAAATAAAAAATATTTTATACACAGATCTCCACCATAATTTGACAATTAAGTAACAAAAGATATGCTCTATTAAATTACTATGCAGAAGTTTTATCCCAGAGTACTTTCTACCACATTTTTTGTAAAACCAATTACTGTGAAAGCTACATCATATAATAAATGTTTACTTTATTCATTATTATAGTAATAGATTAGTTGTTAAAGAGTATTCACCCTTTTCACTAAATTTCTGAGTACAGTAAGACATTCAATCCTGTTAATTAAATGATTAGTTATTACAGATATAAATAAAATAGATTAGAATGCCTTGATAGAGTACAATAATCGAAAGCTGACTGAGAGACTTGTTTAGAATGACAACAAAATTTTCTCTTCACTATCGAGAATCACTCTCACATTGAAAGTAAAGAAATACAAGAATGAACATTGAATACTAAATAATATGTTAGCATATAAAATCTTAAATTTCTAAATCTGACCCAGCATCTGTATTAATGCTCTCTATGGCATGTTGTAATTAAATTTAGAAATTTAAGATTTTGTATGCAAATGTTTTACTTAGCATTCAATCTTTATTCTTGTGTTTCTCTACTTTCAACAGCATTATTGTCAGTAGTGAAGAGGAAATTTTGGTGTCATTCTAGACAAGTCTCTGATTCAGCTTTCAATGTTGAGCTGAAATTATGCTCAACATTAAAAACTTATTATTGTACTCTTATCAAGACAATCTACCCTATTTTATTTATATCTATAATAACAAATTAATCGACATGGTTGGATTTTCTACTGTACAGAGAGAAATTTAGTGAAAAGGGGAATACTCTTTAACAAATATTTTATAACTATTTTCTATTAGTATATTTATTTAATCAAGTAAATATTTTTTACATGATGTAGTTTTCACAGTATGTAATTGGTTTTACAAAAAAAATGTGGTAGGAATTTACTTCTTGGAAGTAGTTATCAATAAAATGACAACAGATTTAAAACTGCACTCATGTGTTGGGTGCTGTTTTATATCAAGTTTTTTTAAACCCCTGTCTCAGAATTTATATTTCCTAATTGGATTTATTTAATTCTACTTTATCAACAATGAATTTTTCAACTACTTTCAACAATCAACTATTTTTACAACAATAAATTACCCTTTAATGTACAAAACTATGCAAAAAATAATTTTCTTATCTGCAGAGCATTTACTAAAGAAAAATAATTTAAATAAATTCTTTTGATTCATAAATTATATCTGGGGATGGGAGTCATTTTCCTTTCACATAAATTTATGAACTGATTTTCTCTTTCTTTTTTTTCCCTAGATGCTGTAAAGATGGAGCCAGAGGTACAGCGAAAGGATCCTGTTTTGTAGAAAATATAGAAAAAAATTGTGTAAATGTGCTATGTACTTTCTAAATAAACTATTTTTACTTTAAACCAGCTCTTTTCTGTATTTAAAAACATGTGTCTATAATTATTTCTCCCAATTACAATAGAAGATATTACTATCATAGTACTATTTCTCAAAAATAGTACTATCAAGTGTTGGATATAAAGTCCAATATAATATTTTTTAAAAATGACTTATAAGAATTTAATGAATTACTCTTTAATTCACAAAACTATGCAAAAAATAATTTTCTTATCTGTAGAGCATTTATTAACTCTACACCAAAAAATAATTAAAATAAATTCTTCTGAGCAAGTTTTCACAAGCTCACAAAGATGGGCTTCATCATACACACTACACATTACTCAAGTTTGAAGAATATCAAATTTATGTTTATAAATTTATCAAATTATGTTAATAAACTTTATACTGGGGAAGAACAAATTTTTTGGGTTAATTATTAAAGTAGTACTGTTTTACATACTATAATCTCATTCTAAATTTAAAAAAATCAAACTGTAACCTTAGATCGAGTGGAAAGATGATTTAGCTTTAATGGTTGGTATTAATGTTATCTTAACTTTCAAATTTGGGTAAATGTATCTTAATGCAAAATGAGGTTTTGCTCTAACAAGTAAACTTGTGATTCTTACACAAATTTTTAGGTAATAACAAAGATCAGTATTTGGTAATACCTAAAAATACATAAGGCAAAACTGAAAGAATACTAGAAATATGAAGGCAAAAAAATAATAATAAAAGTGAAAGGGTTGATATCAGAGGTTAATCGTCAATGAAATAAATAAGCATATAAACGAAAGGGTCCTACGCAAAACTTTAAAAAAATGCCGGCGGTCCGATTCTGGTAGAATGCTGGCATGATGCCCGGACCTACGGCACATTGCTGTTTACGAGATGGGTAGATGACGGTATATCGACACCAATTATTGCTCCCGTAACCGGCCCGTCAACCTCCGGTTACGTTCCGGCTATCTGTCCGCATCGATGGCTTAATCGCGGCTGCCTAACGGTTCGTAGTCGGATGAACGATGGCTCGAATCCTACCGGAAGCGGCCCGGCAGTCGACGGGGTAGTCGCGGGCGAGAGGACACAGCCGTGACGGAAACGATACTGACCTAATGCGCCGGCCCGGCAGTGGTGAAATCGGCTGGCCGGAACCTTCCGACCCCGGCCCGATGCCTTTGTGTTTGTTGGGTATATATATATATATATATATATATATATCGTTTCTTTTTTTACTATTGGTTGTTGCCTTCTTGGCTTTTCATTCGCTCGCCCCACCCCTTTATTGGGATGAGGGACGAGCCACCTTGTTCATAGGTTCCTTCACGGCTTTTCTTAATCGCATTGGCTGCATCTGAAATGTATCGGTGCATACTAATTAATTCTGACGCCTGTCCATGTCTGGGATACTTCTCAAGGAACAGCCACCTGCTTCTTAACCTTTGACATCAGATTTACTGCTGCTGCCTTCTTAATTTTTGATGTTTTATGGCCCGTGTTGTTGCACGGTACAACGCCTCTCTCACTGGCGTCCCGAAGCGTCGGAGTCATAAATTCGGCTGACAGTACTGGCTGGATGGTCTCTACCAATTTAGATAGCCGCATATTCACATCCCGCTTATTACAGGGCCCATTCACATAGAATCCGTCAGCATCATGCATTAAAGATTCTGTTAGCGCAGTAGAAGAGAACCTGTTGTTTAAATCCCTTTAAACTACATGACGCCTATTATTAAATACCCTATAACTTCATTTCCACTTGAGATATCAGGAAAGTAATGGTATCAAAATGTGCAGAAATGCCTGCAGTTTAATGCATAAAAATATCAATAAATCGAAAATTTATTGATATCTCATCCCCTCTTCCATCCCCTCTGACCAACATAGGGGGGTGAAGAGAATCTGTTTACACCGAGTGAAAAACAGCAGGCGGTAGCCAATCAGATGCATTCGACGCTTATGTAACAAAGGCAATGTGAACAGATTCTCTTCTCAGCGCGAACGGAATTTTTAAGGGGGTCCAGGACACAAAATTGTTCAAATTTTCAAAAAAAAAATTTGTGGCCTTAAAAATTTTTGTGTTCTTTTACGCTTAAAAGGACGTTTAAGTCATGTTTCTATCTTAATTAGAACAGGAGAAATTACACTGGTGTAAGAAATTAAGAGAATTTGTAGACTTGGTCGATTATCTCTAGAACTACTGTACCGATTTTAATGAAATTTGATATGTACATACATTGATACAATACAAAACAAATACCATTCAATAATTAACCATTCAATATCATCGCCGTACGTTCATATGGAGAGAACCAGGGACCCGCTACCTACCCTCCAATGTCCGCGAAATCAACCATTATGGCGGAGGAGGTTTAATGGTCTGGTCAGGCATCATGTTGGATGGCGGCACACCTCTTCAAGTCTTTGAAAGAGGCACTGTGACTGGTGTGAGGTATAGGGATGAGATATTGGAGCCCTATGTTCGTCTTTTCAGGGATGCAATTGGCCCTGAGTTCATTTTAATTGACGATAACGCGAGGCCACATAGAGCTCTTCTGGTCGACGAAATTCTAGAGAGTGAGGATATTCACCTGATGAATTGTCCAGCCATATCTCCAGACCTTAACCCTATAGAGCATGTCTGGGATACCATACTCCCTATTAAGCCATCTATTAACCCATTTTTTTGTTTACTCTGCAACCGCTGTTTCATACCTTCCGACTCCAACGAGTGTTACGCACGATCGTGCGTGTGTATTACAATTATTGAATGGTTATTTGTTTTGTATTGTATCATTGTATGTACACATCAAATTTCATTAAAATCGGTACAGTAGTTCTAGAGATAATCGATCAAGCCTGCAAATTCTCTTAATTTCTTACACCAGTGTATTATTATTTTTGCAACATTCTAATAGCAGACAAGCGTTGTTTAAACCTGTAAGTGCGTTTTTCTGTATGATGGGTTTTTTCTTCATTTCTCGTCTTTAAATTGTTATAAGTCAAGAACCATTAAAGATAAATGTTTGAAACTTGGGACATGTCTTTTTCAAATATTTTACTTTAATTTTGATATTTTAATCTTGAAAAAATCATTTACTTTTGAAAATATGATTTTTTAAAAATATGTTACATCATTTTTTTGTAAATTTAATATATATATTTTTAGTTTTTTTAAAATTAATATTTAAAAAAATGCTGAATCAAAATTAAAACTTATATATTTCTGTTTAATTAAATGAAAAAGAATTGAAATTCGACGAATAATGTTTCGAATTATAACAATTTTAATTTACCCTACTTTTTTTAAAATTTTCAAATTAAAAAATTTTGAAAAACATCTTGAGAAGTTTTATGAAGTGATTTTGTTTACAAATTATATGGTTAAACATCACAAAAAATTCAAAATTTTAACTCAATAAATATTTTAAAAAATTTTAAATGTGTCCCGGACCCCCTTAATGCATGACGCTGACGGATTCTATGTGAAACAGACCCTTAGCCCGTCTGCACACGGGGCAACTCAAAAGAAACTGATAACTGACTCAAATCACAAACCATTCCGTGATGAGTCGCAACCTATGTAATTGAATGGAGCCACGCACACGGCGCAACTGGTTACAAACCCGTCGGACGGGTTTGTAACCAGTTGCGCCGTGTGCGTGGCTCCATTCAATTACATAGGTTGCGACTCATCACGGAATGGTTTGTGATTTGAGTCAGTTATCAGTTTCTTTTGAGTTGCTCCGTGTGCAGACGGCCTTAGAGTCAAAGCATCCTTCTTCCGTTCCTCTTTCACGTGTCATCAGATCAACCTCTAGATACCTCTCTGAACCTGACCAGCGATCCTGTGCGACATGGTGTTTTTGTCCTTAGTTTTCCAGTCTTTCGGGGGAAACCAGGAAATGGTCCTTGAAGTTAGCAGTGATAAAAAAAATTTGGATTCATCATCTCAAAACGACCGCGATTTTAAAAATTTTAGGATTTTTTTTTTTATAAGTCACAGGTCGCAACAATTTTACAGCTAGTGAATCGAATGTAAGCTCAAGAACCTGATTACATTTAAATTTTCGTAGTCTGTTAGGTTTTCTTTACAGTTTACTTTTACGTTAAATCTGTAATTGTAATAAGTTTATTTGAAACTTTTAAATAAAGTTGCTTATCAAAAATAGCTTGTTTATTCAGAAAATGAAACCCATTGTATTTGTCTCTAAAAGAGTTAGCTAGAAGATATAGTAAACCGAATGCAAGCTCAAAGACCTCATTACATTTAAGTTTTCATAGTCTGTTAGGTTTTTTTTTTTTAAGTTTACTTTTACGTTAAATTTGTTATTGTAATAAGTTTATTTGAAACTTTTAAATAAAGTTGCTTATCACAAATAACTTGTTTATTCAGAAAATGAAACCCATTATATTTGTCACTAAAAGAATTGGCTAGAAGATATAGTGAACCGAATGCAAGCTCAAAAATCTCATTACATTTAAGTTTTCGTAGTCTGTTAGGTTTTCTTCTAAGTTTACTTTTACGTTAAGTTTGTTCTTGTAATGAGTTTATTTGTAAATTTTAATTAAAGTCATTTATCACAAATAGCTTGCTTATTTAGAAAACGAAACCCATTTTTGGCTCTATAACAGTTGGTTGGAAGATATACTTCAACGATATTTTTTTTTGACAAGTGGTCCCTGATCAACAACCTCTGTTTTAGTCAGTCCCCTTTCGATGAGGAGTACTCACCCTTTAGATTTTCTTTCTTGACTACCAGAAGTCGCGTCCATACTGCATTGAAAGATGTCTGCAACAAACCCTATTGTTTATGAGTCAATTTGTTTTTAGTCTCCTAACTTGATCACGCACTGATTCCACACCTTTAAGAGAATAGCAGTTACAAAATATAGGGTGTTTCAAAAAGAATCACCCGATTTGAAATGAGTATATTATGAAAAATATTGAACATAGAAACTTAAAATTAATTTTATATTACATGGCTAATCATAAAGTTTTTTTACAAACCAAATTAAAGGTGCTCAATATGCCCACCATTGGATCCACGACATATGTCTACACGGTAGGTAAATTGGTCCCAAACTTTTGCGAGGATGTCTGCATACACTGCTTCCACGGCTTTTATGCGTACACAGACAACCTGTGTCTTGGAATTGTTTATACCATCGCCTAGTGCTTTGAGAGATAGGGACTTCAATCTACCAGGGTTTTGTCGCCAAAAATCACACTGAACAGTTGTTACGGACTCACACTTAGCAAAACGTGGAACAAAAAATGATTTCTGTTGTGCAGTCGCCATCTTTACAAACACTGAAGTGACGGGCGAAGGAAGAGCATTAGCGCTCCTTGTCGGTAATTGCGTGAAACTCGGGATTTCCATCTTTATGCTTATACATTATTCGATCAAAATGGATTAAAAGATGAATAGTTATGATTTCTTAAAGTCGGATGATTCTTTGATTTCTGTTGTACAGTCAACTTCTGTACAAACACTTAAGTGACGGGCGAAGGAAGAGCGTTAGCGCTACTTGTTGGTAATTGCGTGAAACTCGGGATTTCCATCTTTATGCCTATACATTATTCGATCATAACGGATTAAAAGATGAATAGTTATGATTTTTTTTAAATCGGCTGATTTTTTAAACACCCTGTATAATAAATCCAGAAGTTAATTTATTTTCATAACATATCTATGCCAACGGAGATAATTTATGCAGATAGAGCTATTGGTTCCACAAACATATCAAAAACTAAACATGCTTTATAATTTAAAGCATATTTTAGGGAAAAAATTAACTGTTAATATATTTATACATGACTAATATTATTTTTAATAAAACACATTTGATGAAGCAAAATTATCATAAGATATGTGTAAATATAAGAATTTAAAATTTTCTGTCCAAGACTCCCTTAAATTCACACAGAATAATGAAATGAAATAATCGGCCATAATATATTCTAATATGACGTTTCAAACCAGATCACTTCAACTAAATTGAACGATATCCATGAAGCGAGATATTTAATGCATTTTAATATCTTTAAGTATCTAGAGATCAAGCCACCGAGTCATGTCACCGCGCTTTCATCGGATGGGCCAAAATAACTGCCTTTATAAATCTCGAAAATGCGAAAGGAAATAATAATCCACATGCTGTACCATTTCCCTGTGCCTCATTGCGCGGGCAATCGAGGAAAGCAGAAATCATTAATCTTCGTTTCAAAATATAGGGTATTAACTAAAGTCGTTTAATATAACACTTCACAGGAAAGTGCTCTGTGTAATGTTATTCTACATTCTAACCAGGCAAAATACTTTAATGTGTTATTTTCGTGATTGCTGTTTCGGGATTGCATTATTTATCTGAATAGCCTGTGGTGAAAGCATGCAGATGAAACTCGATAATTTGTCATGGATAGTTGGTATTAGATTTTTTACCTACTGCAACTAAAGTTACATCAAAACAAGCAACAATCAACTGAAAAATCTTAATAAATATTAACTGCAATTAAAATTAATTGAAGAAACGAAAATCGATGCCGGATTTCTAGAACTGCAACTGTGTATCTCTATCTAGTGAAAAGCTTGTCATCGGATAATACTTGAAAATACAGCTCGTATGGGCAATGAAAATATGATGAATCATTTTGAGACATCATTTTGATCATCTTTTGAGACAAACGTTGTGTTACTAACTGAAAAGCAATTAAAAAAGCACTTTTATATACACATGGGAATAATAGGAGCGGGAGATTTGTGGGTAATAAATCTTTGAACTTTACGAAATTTTGACGTGTATATCAGAGGGCAGTTGAGGTCAAACCGAATAGTCGAAATGTTTAAAGAACTGAGCACAAGCTCTTTAACACGTCAAAATAAAGTTATCCTGAAAGTTTTGATCTCTTCAACCCACGACCCATTGTTTATTGCGCAATATTTTTATAAACTTACAACATCACACGAGTGTAACACCCTTTAAAAAATGTATTACTCTGTCGAAATCTTACCTCTAATTTTCCTCTTAAAAAAAGGGAGGACCCACGGGGAAAAAATAATATAAAAATAAATATAGACATTGCAGATACAAAAATAGATATACACAAACATATATCAACGTGTGTTGATTTATCTCCGTGTATGTCCGTGTACCAAGACCACTCCAGTCCAATAACATCTAAATACTTAAATCAGAGTCCAATGTCGTCAATTCACTACGCCACGGATCACTACGAAAACTTTTAGCTACGTTTGTAATGTCCATTACAGTAATTTGAGGAATAATTGATCTAAAATTTAGTGTTTCAGTTACTTTAATTTTGATTTACTTGGCAGTAAAAGGCTGTTTTTTGCTCTTATACCAGCTGTTATATGCAAAAAAAAATTAGAATTTATTTTGACGAGTTCGTGAGGAAAACAAAATCTTCAAAGAAACATATTCTATAAACAGAAAACAGACTTATCACAATTTGATCCCAAATTAAATTATTGTGGTCTTCAAAAGTTCGAGGACATTTCTAGTACGAACTTCCGTTTATACTCGTTGCATCGTGCTAAGAGCTGCATTATTATGGAATCCTAAAATGAGGTACTTTTTCCGAGTCGGATATCTCTCTATGATATATAAGCTCACGTGAATATAAATATTACCCTTGTTATATGAGTGAATATGCATTTTCAGATATACACATCATAGAGCTATCTGGTTTGGAACTTTGTTACTCCATACAACTGATTTACCAAATGGCTTTCAGCCATATGAGGCGGTGAAAGGCCAACTGGTATAAGTCAGTAAGTCAAGTGGTGTAAGTCAAGAGAGTTTTATTGCAAAAACTACAAAAAATTCCACCATAAATTGAACAAATTTTAATTCATAACAATTATTATAATATTGCAACTAATAACTATTTACAATTCCACTATAAATTAAACATGGAGATTACATTTTTGCCCTCAAATGAAAAAAGTTGAAAATGTGACTTACACCACTTTGCCTTTCAATGCCTCATATGTATGACAGTACATGTGACAATTAACATACTCAATGGTTTTTCCTACACTGAAATTGTTAAAATGGAAATAATTTATCTTCCTACCACGTTATGTTAAACACAACATTATACATATTCCTCAGTTTTTATCCCAGGTTTTAAAGATTATAATAAAAATAAACGAATGCTGAAATTATCCCCTAAACCTTCATGGGAATATAAAACGTAAAGGCAAGTGAAAAAATTACTGAATGTTTCGTAACTAAATTATTCAAATGCTTCATATACACTGGTGTAAGAAATTAAGAGAATTTGCAGACTTCGTCGATTATCTCTAGAACTACTGTACCGATTTTAATGAAATTTGATATGTACATACATTGATACAATACAAAACAAATAACCGCTCAATAATTGTAATACACACGCATGATCGTGCGTAACACTCGTTGGAGTCGGAAGGTATGAAACAGCGGTTGTAGAATAAACAAAAAAATGGGTTAATAGATGGGTTAATAGGGGGTATGGTCCCCTCTTACAGATATACAGGTCTCGCAGCGTGATTTCATACTTGAAATAAGGCAGTTTATCATTTCCTGTTGCAATTGGTCCCACTCGTTCAGCAACGCTGTTTTCATTCATTGGATGGTTCTCGGAGGGGGGTTGCGAGTTGCAATTGTCCTCCCCAGAGCGTCCCAGACATGCTCTATAGGGTTAAGGTCTGGAGATCTGGCTGGCCAATCCATCAGGCGAATATCCTCACTCTCTAGAAATTCGTCGACCAGAAGAGCTCTATGTGGCCTCGCGTTATCGTCCATTAAAATGAACTCAGGGCCAACTGCATCCCTGAAAAAACGAACATAGGGCTCCAAGATCTCATCCCTATACCTCACACCAGTCACAGTGCCTCTTTCAAAGACTTGGAGAGGTGTGCCGCCATCCAACATGATGCCTGACCAGACCATTAAACCTCCTCCGCAATAATGGTCGATTTCGCGGACATTGGAGGGTAGGTAGCGGGTCCATGGTTCTCTCCATATGAACGCACGGTGAAAATAGGTGTTTAGGCTGAACCGGGACTTATCAGTGAAGAGAACGGTCGCCCATTGATCATATTCCAATCTCTATGCTCTGTGCACCACGATAAACGGATTATCTGGTTCGTAGAAGTGAGCATGACGCAAACAGCAGGTCTTCTTACAAACAACCCTCTCTCATGAAGTTTTTTGGAAACAGTCACCCTTGATACACGGGTTACTGTGGCTGCATACAAGTCACGAGAGAGCTGAGAAGCTGTATCACTCCTGTTACGCCTCGCTATAATCGACAAATGGCGATCTTCTCTGGCCGTCGTGTCTCTAGGACGACCTTGGCCAGGCTTTCTCTCGATCGATCCGGTATCCTGAAACTGTTTCCATAAGTTACACACGACGCTGGGCGTTAAATTGAACTCTCTACAAATTTGGACTTGAGATTGGCCTGCTTCTAGGCTCCCCACAATTCGCCATCTCATTCCATCATCTAAACATTGGTGGTTACTCATTTTTACTGTTACAATTTGAAATTAACCGATTGCTGCAAAATAACACCAAGAAATTCGCCGAGGTGTGCTAGCGAACGAAATGCGTCTGAACTTACGCGAGCTTATAAAACCTGTTTCTCTACTGGCTCCGCCTACACACACGTGTACGTTTGCGTATTTGATGTACAAGATTTGCATTTTTGTCTAGAAGCAGTGGTTTTGCATTCAGTTTAGTTCTTTTTATAAAATTCGATAAAATATGCAAATTGTCTTAATTTATTTCACCAGTGTATTTACTGGATTAATCTGTTCAACATATATATGTATTTATATAACATTAATTCTATATTAAATATAATATTTAGACTTGCATTTGTTACTTTTTACACTATTGATCTAAAATTTAAATTTAAGATTATTAACTATCTATTAAACGTTTCAGAACTTCCTAATAAATTTCATTTTGAAACTACTTCTAATTACGTTCATAAATTATTATCATGTCATTTAAGTATTGAGAACTCTTCAACGCATATCATGCATGTAAAGTTTCATCAGTATTCCGTATTAAATCTAGTAACAAGCAGAATTATTAAAGCATGTTGTTACTGTAAGAATTAAATATCAAAGGCTTTATATGGATAATGATTGTTATTTCAAATCAAGTAATATCGAATTTCTACTTTCGCTTGATGATGTATGGAAAACTCACTTTGCTATTCAAATGATTTAATATTAGTTTATTGTTTGTTTTAAAATTGTATTACACATTTTTAAGACTGTTTATTAACTGTTGTGTAACCAATCATTTTTCTTTCTTCTCTTTAATATTTGTGATTATTTATATGCTATAAATAGCAACTCCTATTTAGAATTTTGTAAATATCCATATTATTGATTTTCGTAATCATATGCATCATAAATCACAGATTTCTTGCAGTATATCTCATACTTTGAAACACTACAACTACAACTGCTTATTCGATAATGACTGAAAAACCATTGTATGGAACCCATAATGCCTCGGAAAATAATCAGATGTAGCATTAAGGTTGCATTCATATTTATTCTACGATCATAAATCAAATTAGCCACAGATCTGCGTAACGTCGTAAATGTTAATGTATTCTATTATGCCTTAACCAAAGGGTAGTGTTTCACGAATGTGTTTCATTACTCCTTTGATGTAATTGATTATGAAGTGTAACTTTCCTTTGAAATCAAACAAGAGCAAGGATTTTCATTATGTGTACAAAATTATCGCTTTTGCCCAGTCAAACTTCAATTCGCCTTATGTTATACCGACAAACAACAATGATTTTAAACTCGACTTTAGTTTTTTTCTAAATATATACAACTTTAATTTAAATCATACAAATATTACTTTATTCAAAAACTAAAATTTATCATTAATTTTATTAATAAAACTAAAAGATAAATTTATCACTAAAGTATAAAGTCACTACACTAACTACAGAGAATAAAATTCATTAACTAAAACTCCCTAAACTAAATTTATAACTTAAGAATGTACTTTAAACTAAAATTTCTCACCTGTCAATACAAATAGTATGATAACAATGAGTATTAAAGTTATTTAAAGCATTTCTTTAAAATACAGAAGCATACAATTCATGCCTGTCTTTAAAAGTTTCAGGGTTTTTTAGTAATTTTGAGGTACTTGTCCTATAACATTCGCATTGTATACTGTATAAGTTGTAGACAACTTTTTATCTGGCAGCACTATACTGGTTAGTCAAAGTTGTTGTCTTGGTGCCAACTTAATAATGATCAAACAGGTGCGCCATCTTGGGAGCTCATACCTTTCCCACCCACTGACCTCATGGAAGGACGTTCCAGTATACGGATGTAACGTGTCCATATCCAGGCTGGACACGAAAGTACTTCATGACATTCCTTGGTTTTCAACCTAAGCACCACCATTTCCAAAGTCCAATGCACTTCAATTAAATTAAATCAAATGAAATTAAACTGGAGTACAATGAAATTAAACTGGAAACTCATGGCAAATGGACGAAATGAACATAGAAAATGTTTCTTTTTTAACAGCTTAATCCCCAGGTTAGTTCTGAAGGAAAAAAATAACTGTTTTCAGTACAGTGTTTAGTACTGTTTATCAACAGACCTGATAGTTTTTAACAAATCCCATAAATACCGTTTATGAACAGGTGTCTTTCCATAGGCCACTCTTTCTTTTACGCTGATTTATCTAGAGGAGTTACCATAAATAAAATACTGTCATGAAATGTTTCAGCAAATAATACATTTATCTTCAATTTAATGATATCTATGATGACTACATTAGATTTTTTAAAACGATAAATTAATTTTCTTTTGTTAAATTATGGTTATAAGCGTTACTAAAGTGTTTAACTGAATAAGATTTTCAGCACTGATAATAAATATAATGGACTGAGGTTTACTGACAATTAAGCAGATTGGATTAAAATTTGCACATTGGGAATAGAGGTAAGTATATCGTAAAACGTTGCATAAAATTAGCAAATGTCTAGTTCCATTCTTAAAAATGTAACGTTCGTTTTATAGGACGTTTAAGAGAAGGTTATTCCTTTGCCTATACTTTGACATTTTTGATTTTTCTTCTTATTGAAATAAAGGACAAATGAACTTTTAATCGTGAATGCAAATTTAGGTTCATATCCTAAATAATTACAAGATAAAAAGAACTTTTAATATACCATGTTTTTTTTTAATTTTCTATTGAATCATATAAACTTGACAATTCTATGTATTAATAAATACTTTTTTTAAATTTTTTTAATGAACTATCCCATCAACTTGAAAGAAAATTAAGTTAACTTGCATTTAACTTTTCGTTCCCGCTCCGACCAATAGATGGCTGCAGTAGTCTACAAAACAAAATTAACAGAAAATAAATGAAAATTAATTTAATTGTGCTTAAAGATGGCTAAAAGTATTTAAAAAAGGCATTGTTATCGTGTTATGATCTATTCTAAATGTTTCAAATCTCTAGTTAGTCGGGAAGTTATTTAAAAATTGATTGCAAGATTTGTATTTCACAAACACACACACAAACACACAAACAAGAAAGCAAGTTAATAAAAACATGGTAATGAAGAGCTCATTCAATTAAAAATATTATTACAACATTATTCATAACTTACATTCCTAAAAACCAGAGATACAAATGAATGCAATTTTAATTCAGAATTTCCACCAACTACTGCCAACTTTACAAAAAAATCTTTTTACATAATAATCATAATTTGTAGTAGGTTGAACATGAAATCAAAGCTTAAAAATGACTTTTACTGGTACTACCAAATATTTCTCAAATGTTAAGTTAAAACGAATAAAACCTTCTTGCACTTCTGCCACAAAAGAAAACTCCAAAATTCCCTTTTGAATTGGACATAGACATACTTCTTATCGCTCTCTTCGAAGCTTCTAATCTCCGTCCTTTCAGTCGGAGGTCTTTATTAAAGCACTGACAGTCACAGCTCTCCTCTAATATGAACGTTCGTTTATTCTCTAAACGGCGCAAGTGTTAAACTGAGTCTTTGAAACCTTCTAGAGAGAACGTATTCTTCTCTTTCCACTAAGAGAATTTTTACGCATCACGTTCACTGCAATTGGATATCTGTCTTCTTGAAATATATATCCTCGATTTCTCAGACTTCTCTCTTTGCTGCCTATTTTTTTAGGTCACCTTTTTAACACAAATTCGTCTTATGCCTAACTTTTTTTTTGTATAATATTTTTGTTGAGCACTACGCCAGCTCATGACATTTTGCGGTCACATCAAAATTTTTGCTATCGCTTCATCATTTTGGTGATATCAGTATTTTTGCATTTATAATACTTCCTCTTTATCTATCCTAAAATACCAATTAGTGGTGCCATATATTACTAGGGAGAGAACTTACTGCTTGATCTCTAACTTTACCAGTTAGAGAGTGAGGTCGTAATAAAGGAAGAAATAGTTTTCCAATTTTATTTTCCTTTGATCAGTTTTTTTTTCTGATACGAGGGGTTATCTTCTACATGGCCACTATATATTTTCTTGAAACTCTCATATTATACTTACCATAGAGAATTATCACACTTTGGTGGTCCATCATAAACTACTATCATAGAAATGTTTTAAAGTCAAATGTCCAGCCCTATGTCACCATTGAACTTTTGTTACTAATTACATCAGACACTTTAAGTGAGCAAAGCAATTAATTACTTAGTGCTCCGCTTGATATTTCAGTGTGATAATTTTATGCTTATTTCAATGTTTAATTCATGCCATTATTCATGTTATTTGAAATGTAGGTAAGAGTTAACAATAATACATTCTTACAATATTATCAAGCGAAATATAAGCCACTGGTAAACTGAGTCATGTGAAAAGTTATTTATTAAAATTTCTTATAAGGCCGTTAATTTTAATTTAGATATTGGAATACTGGCTAATAATATACACTAAACACAATAATAATTTGATAAAAAATCATCCTTCACAATGCTGTTCCCATTTAACTACAAATATTTCTCTCTCCGGTCAGTCATCTTCATCTATCATCTTTCTAAACAACACGAGAGTTTACTCTCCATGTATATTTATAATATTTATGCTAAAAGTAATGTAATACCTTCCTTAGATGCAAAGAAGATAGAGTCAGTTCATAACAGAATGATAAATTATAGTGATAAATTCTTGTAGAGCCTGAAAACGTGTGTTCCCACAAATATCACTACTGATGACAAATGCTGGATAATATATATTGGCTTGATGAATATGCTTTTCAAATTTACTATGCGTAACAGTAAGAGCAAGAGTCCCATAAATTGTATACAGCATGAAAATTGATATTAAAGAGGAATATCAAAAAGGAATACTTTACTAAAGACTTTGAAAGATGAAGCGTGTAATACTTCTTTATAATGTTATAAAGAACACCTAGAAATTTGTATACGCGCCTCATTAAGGACCTGGACTCTAAAGTTTTAAATATTTCTGTAGTACTTTTACGTAAACTTTTTTTCTAAATTTACTTCATATGACCTAATAATAATATTATTGTATTTTTAAAATTTCAATAATCTATATATATAACACAGTTCCGTAACTGACTGACTGACATATAACGCACAGTCCAAACCGCTGGACGTAAAGGGCTGAAATTTTGCATGGCGATTCTTCATATACTGTAGGGGTGCAATAACAGAGATTTTTGAAAAATTCTTAGATTTTTTTAATTAATATTTTAAGCTGTTTTTGAAACATTTTTTAAAGTTTTCCTTTAAAATAATAATTTGAGGGTCATAAAATTTATTTTCAAGAGAAAGATCATAAAAATTCCTTTAAAATGAAATTTTGTGAAAGATAAGATTAAACCCAATGGGAATTGTTTATTTCGCGCTATTTAATTAGCGATAATTTACAATTTAAAAAAATTTCTTTCTGCGCAGGCTCAGTGACATTTTTAAATCTGGCTTTAGATACTCACTAAGCACGAGGCCGCTTAAACACATTAATTTGTTTCTGCATATTTTGACTTTCAACATTTGCCAATGATATGTTGAGTATAATTTGTGTATTTATTTACTATCTAGCCGTCATGTTTTGACAGGTACCAACTAGTTTGATAATATATTACTAAATATCATTGCCCTAATCATTAATGATTTTAATGCAATCATGTAACTATTAAGTTCGTTTCGAAAAATATTTATGATTCTTATCAACATCATAAAATAAATTAAGGAAATAATTAACTGATTTTTACTATCTTCATTTGTCTAAGTCATCAATTTAATAATATTAATGCACGCCTTATTAAATATACAGGAGAGTTCGATTTCAGTTTTCGATAGAAATTCTTATGTAAATCCATGACATTAATCATTCGATAGAGATCAATCTCCATTTCCTATAGAGATTCGTTTCAAAATACAGGTTATCATGTATTTGAATAAGAATCATTATACAGATATTTGAAACTGAAGATTTGTCTATATTATAAATCAAATTTTCACGGTTTTGGACTTTAATATTTGTTATATCTAATTCTTTAACTGTAATTGTATTTTATCACCCTCGCGTCAATAATTTTGAATGGAAACACAATAAAATTGTTTAAATTTAATTTATAGTGGTGATATTAAAAATAATATGTTAGGAAATTAGTTATGGTTATCATTTTTATAAGTCTTTGTTGAAATATTATAATAAAAATACAAATAATATGTTTCAGGAAAACATTTAAAACTGCGTCTCCATAACTTAAGGTTTGTGCTCTAACAAACTTTCCAAAAAATTTCAGATAGAGATATTTTCAATAAAATATTTCGTAGTGATAACAACTTACTTTGTATTCCTTTTCTAATACTAATGTTTAATCTTAGGCAGTTTGACAAGATATATTGAAAATTAATCTTATCGCTGTTTTAGTCTCTACAATTTTACTTACTTATCAACCATCTAAATTGAATCTTAAACCTCTTAATATGTGTTATTGAGTCATAAAATCATTATTTCATAAAACACTTTTCTTTGAAAAATTATTCTGCGTTCATCAATTTATTATGTATGATATTATTAAACAGCACTCTTTGAACATATAAAGAGCATAACGGCTTGAATATAATTGTTTGTTTGGAGCCGAGCCGAATAGAAGCATTAAATAAATTGATACTTCAGAAGTTTATAGCTTGTTTCCGAAAACCAATGTTTACAGAACCTAAACTACTATCAGAATTCGATCTACGAATGCATTTTGAGTAGTTTAAGTTATAGTGTAAATAGATAGCCATTTGACGAATGTCAATAGAGGAAACTTTAATGGCCATTTAACTGGTGATATTCAGAAGTATTTTGGTATCATAACTTAAGCGTTTCTCTAAAGCATACGTTTTTAATAGTAAGTATTTTAATGTTGCCTAATAAATTTGCGAAATGTTTGCAACCTTAGTTGAATATGTTATGAGCAAAAGCTTGTTGTTATCTAATACTTCACATCGTAACAAATATTTTTGAATTAAAAGTTATATCTTTAACTATTGTTTATTTTTGTTTATATATTTTTTAAATATAATCTCTAATAGCGGCTTGTGGCTGTCCAGTGGTACAGCGCGCTGGTTTTCGGTGCTGAGGGTGCTCGGATCGAATCCTGACGTCGTGCCACGAAAAATGCCTCCGTTCGTGTCGTTCCTTCATAGGGGGTAATGCTGTCCGCCTATATGGTGTCCCCACAATAAAATGGGCAGTAAAATTCCGGTGTAGTATAGGCAAATGTTTCTCGACAAGTGCCTCCGCATTGGGGGATCTCTAATAGCTGATCTTTATTCATGGTAATACCAGTTATATATAACAGTGTTTGAAACATAAATACCATTAAAGCTGTCGACTATCAGGATAAGCATCTATGTGTATAGGCCTATGTTTTGACAGACATTTAATCACTCTTTATCTCTACTACATCTGTCAAAAAGTAAATCACTTAAGGTTAACTGAGAATCGGATATTGGCTTTAAAAATCCATTCCCTGTTCCATCCATAATGCTTAATACATCTGATCCTCCAAATATTCTTTCTATGATAACGAAATCCTTTCAAATCTTAACAGTATATAATATTTATTAACAATAATAGGACGTTGTACAAAACGATGCATACTCGACGAGTCGTAATAAACAGTGCTGCAGTTTAACCCAAAATTATAGTTTTCTATCGAAAAATTACTTATTAATAGAAATTCCAGGACCTGGAATACTCGAGAATGTTAAATGTTGAAAAGATTTAAAGCGGTTACTGTTACTCCGAATATACATATCTGTCACAAAAAAAAATATATGCACCCAGAAGAAATCGAGCTACCATCACTAAACTTGGCAGGAATGTAGTCTTGTAAGAGATATGCAAATGATTGAAATTTCGACGCCAATGAGACAAGGGTAAGCGCGCTATGCGCATATGAGATGCGCAGATGGGAGACCTTTAAAAGAATGATTGCTCGTTCCATAGGGTTATTCAAACAAATCTGTCGACTTGGATGGACGGTATTGTGACTAGAGATGCCTCTGATACGTAACTGGCGACAGTACGAACAATTGTCGAACTTTGAGAAGGGGCGTATAGTAGGCCTCAGAGAAGCAGGTTGGTCGAACAGGCGTATTTGCCGCCACCTCAGACGGAGCGATATGGCAGTTGCTCGGTGTTGACAACAATGGATCACGGAGTGGACAGTCTACCGTCGCGGAGGGTCAGGGTGTCCCTGGAACACAAATTCGTGCGAGGATCGTGCAATCTTAAGAGCGGCCACGTCCGCACCGACAACGTCGCTAAAATCGGTTCGACGCAATTTACCACCTTCCAGACATCCGGTGGTATCAAGGGAAACCATTCGAAAACGACAGGCCGACGCAAGTATAAGGAGCCGACGTCCATTAAGACGCCTACCACTGACCCCACATCATAGGCAGTGTCGATTGGATTTTTGCCGACCTCGGGCAAGCTGGAGTGTAACCGACTGGAGGCGTGTGATCTTCAGCTATGAATCCCGATTCAGTCTCAATGCTGATGACCAGCGCATACGTGTTTGAAGGCGTCCAGGCCACCTCTCCGATCCGGCATTTGTTGTCGAGAGGCATGCTGCGATTACAGAAGGTATGACAGTGTGGGGAGCGATTTGTTGGGACACACGATCACATCTAGTTGTCCTTCAACACACTTTGACGGCACGCAGTTACGTGGACGAGAGTTTACCGCCAGTTGTACTGCCTATGCTATAAAGTCGTCCAGGTGTCATTTAACAGCAAGACAAAACTCATCCACATACGGAGCGAATCTCCCAATAATGTCTTCAAGTATATGACGTACTCCCGTGGCCTGCCAGGTCACCAGACCTGTCGCCAATAGAGCACGTATGGGACGTGCTTGGAAGGCAATTGTAGCCGTCCCGGAATACTCGTGAATTAACTTCCCAGTTTCAAAGATTATGCATGATCTTCCGCAGGAGGTCATAGGTGACCTCATTAATTCGATGCCATGCCGTGTTTCGGCTTGTATAGCTGCCAGAGGTGGATTTACTACTTACTGATTTGTAACCTTTTTCATGTCATATCTTCTTAATAAAACGGTCTGTTCTACTGAATTTGTAATCATTTGCTTATCTCCTCATACACTACATACATGTTAAGTTTCGTCATAGTAGCTCGTTTCCTTCTGGTTGCATATATTTTTTTGTGGCAGAGTGTATTTTAATAATTCTTTGTACGATGTAAAGTTTGCTAAATTTTATCCGTTTATACTTTCCTTTATTTCTATAAATACTTTGTTTTCTATTTTATTAAATCCACTTAATGCAGAATCCTGTATGAACGTTTGAATCATTACTAAATTTGCAAATCTTCCTGAGTTAGTCCTCCAGTGTTTCTAGCTGTATACTCCATCTGTAGCTCCTCTATTCAGAATTATCGGATTTCCAATAGCTAAATTTCGGCTATGGAATAATTATCTGTAATAGTCCAGTTATTGAATTTCTCTAATATTTGTCTAAGAACCGCGATCGAAAATGTTGGCTTTCCCATAGGTTCCATATGCAATAGATTATTGAAATACATAACGATTCCCTTTAATCATCTTTTATTCATAAAAATTAGATTTTACTGGAACGCAATATTTCTGCGAAGCTGTATATATCACTTACCAAGCACTATTAAATTTTTAATGTTTTTTTCCTCTTTAGCTTAAGAACTAAACGTTACTTATTACTACAGGCAGGGGATTTGTTTTTGGCATGCGTAGTTTTTGAGAAGTTTTCACGCGCGTTGTGCTTTAACTGGTTTTTATTATTCTCTTTGATCTGTTTGGAAAAATAAATAATAGTTTTTTTTTTAAATATCAAACCGCGATGAATTTTTTTTATATTTGTGACAATCCTTGGTAATATCGCATAATACTGTTCCTTTTTCCTGGGTTTGTTAGGATTGAATAGAATCTCTTCAGAAACTGGACACAAAATGAAATTTATTATTCTGTAAATTCTTCAGGTGCATACACAAATTCAAACAGAAAACACATAACATATGTCTTCTATACAGCAGAAAACTCTAAAAAACACAAGCCAGGGTACTAGAGTCTTCAAAACAATACACGCCTAACGCACTTTCAACCAATGCCAATGTATATTTATAGACTTCCAAAGCGCCCCCTATCGGTCAGCCAGCTAGATATCTTTAGAAGCTTCCAGAAAGGTCTAGACGGCAAGTTGGCAACCATTTGGCACCGTATCACCAAATTTGGCGAAATACCGCCAAATTTGGTGCCCAAAATAAATCACCGAATCCATCGCCAATTTGGCGATAACTCTCATACTTGGCTAGATTACCATAGACCCGTAAAATTCGTAACAATACTCACATCAGAGGATGATCAAAGTGATGTTTACGATATTTACACAGAAAGCAACAAAAGACTAATGATACCGATCTCGGGATCACATGAATTCTACCATATAGAAAATTTATTCATGGCATTGATATTTCTTATCAGATGTGTTTTTTCTGGAGCGGCAGGCAAATTGTCTTTCGCTATTTGTCCACTACACTGCGAGAATTTATTGGTTTCTTATAACATCGTACTCGTTGGTTTCTTATGGCACCGTACAACTGAACCAACATTCCACTTTGGTGCCATTTCAATTTAGACCAAGCACACCCAAAGGCGACATTTCATCCCCCCACAGACACACACACTCGCACTACAAGGAGAAATTTCCGGCTAATGTATTCAACGTGCCCATACCCGCCGTAGATACGAGGGCATTGTCGGAGACGCTTGTCGAGTCACGGTTGTCGGGATTCGAAGCATACACTCTCAGTGCCAAATTCCGTCGTGCCAACTCCTAGCTGCCATTTTTCCTTCTTACCAGACGCTTTGCAGCCATCTAGATCAGTGTAGAACTCTATAATGGAAAAAAGATTATTTTTAATATATTTTCCGAGTGGTACAAAAGTATTATTATTCACACATAGAAAAAACCATCTATCAAAGTATCAACTATATTTTAAATGACCGTGAAGTTAGCAGCAGAAAAAAAATAATGTTATACCCACTAGAGGTTTCTTAACAGAGATAACTACAGAGAGAATGTGCTATATTTATGGAAAAAACAATTTTCTGGATCAAGAACTGTTCTCTAAATGCAATTAATGGTGTCCATGGACTGTACCTACAAAGTAATTCAAGGAGTAATTGTACATGGATATTTTAATACGAAAGGAAATAAAATATTTTTGTAGGTTTTATAATGCACTTCCAAGTATTCCCAGGGATGGATTATGTTTAAAAATACATAAATTGCCGATCAAATCGGCTTATGTACTTAGAAAAATAATCAAATTACATAACTGATTATGTGAACGTTTAGATATATGTAATGGTTGATAAAAGGCATTATAAAAGCATTTCAAAGAACCCAGAAAAATTTTCGGTTCATTATCATGTTTAAATTTTCCTGTCATCCTAATATATTCACATGTATACGAGTTCATACGTATGTAATTATACATATATTCACTCATGGACAAAAAAATTAGCGCACCAAGAAGGAGTCGTCAAAGTGAAACGAAATTTTACATACGTAATGACTACTTTGATATAAGTAAATGATAAGAAAATCAAAGAAAAAGGATAATTTATTTCAGAGAAAAAGGCAAAAGAACGGAGGAGTTAATACTCCGTTGGACCCCCTCTAGCGCGAATGCACGATGAGATACGATCGGGCATTGAGTCATACAAGTTCTGTATGATGTCTTGAGACATTTCGTTCCATATTTGCTGTAACCTTGCCTCTAGTTCGTTCAAACTCGTGGGATGCCCAACTCGTCGTCCCAAATGATCCCAGATATGCTCGATTGGAGACAAATCTGGGGATCGGGCTGGCCAAGGAAGGGTAGTAACAGTGCGGAGACAGTCTTGTGACACCCTTGCCGTATCGAGCATTGTCTTGTTGAAAAATGGCTCCTGGGAGCCGTTGCATGAGTGGCAACACATGTGGTTGCAGGATTTCATGAACATACCGCTGGGCTGTCATGATGCCACGGAACAATACTAGGGGTGACCGTGTATTGTAGGCAATGGCACCCCATACCATCACACCAGCTGTGGGAGCGATGTGTCGCTGTACAGCAAAGGCAGGATTGAAGCGTCCACCACGGGCTCTCCACACACGAACACGATTGTCATCACTGCCGAGATTGAATCTGGATTCGTCGCTAAAGACGACCTGGTTCCATTCCGCTGCAGTCCAGTTTCCTCGTGCGCGGCAAAACTCCAAACGGAGGCGTCGATGGGTGGGCGTCAAGGGCAGCACATGTAATGGGCGCCGCGATACCAACTGTCCTTCAGCCAGGCGCCTTCGTATGGTTCGAGAAGACACAGAGGCCCCTAGTGAAGGTGTTACCTGTGCCTGGATGGCGGCCGATGAAGCAGTTGGCTGTACGCGTGCTTTTCTTCTGATGTGGCTGTCTTCTCGATGACTGGTCTGTCGAGGTCATCCTGAGCCTGGTCTTCGTGTACATGACATCTCTCGGGTCCACTGGTCCCAACACCTCCTCACAACACAATCAGAGCGGCCTAATTGACGAGCTACTCGCCTAGCTGACCACCCAGCTTCCATCATCCCGACGATTCTCCCCCTCTCAAACTGCGACAACTGCTTATATTGTCTTCGAACACGGCGTAATGGCATGTCTATCTCAGCTCTTCCTTTGTAAATGATTCAGCACACTCAAACAAGCTTTGGTTACCTGTTTTATACTCCCCAGAGTACGATGTTCAACGCCCTCTACCGGCTATACGTAATGCGCAATCACACTGCATTTCTAATCATTTGCAAATCTCCCCGACATGTACCTTCATTGCAAGTTTCGTTACGATCCCGCAATTATTTTTGGTGCACTAATTTTTTTGTCCATGAGTGTATCTATATACACACACACACACACACACATATATATATATATATATTTATTTATTTATTTAGTGTTGACTGGTTACACCGTCTTTTATGGCAATTGAGCGAGTAGGACAGTTGATTTCAGCAATAAACTAATAGTAAATAGATGTTGTTTTCTACAATGTGTAAGAATGTTATTAAACTCTTAATATTATATTTACGTGTATTGACAACACACTTTTTTTTGCTGCAATCAGTCATATTGACGGTTACCTTAAAATGAAGCTTTTTAATTATAGCATTAGTTAATAAGATTTTTAAGCAATAAATGTTTGTTAACAGTGATTCATTCAGTACCTTTCTTGCATTCAAGCTTTTCGTAAATATACCATTTTCTTAAAAGTTGTTGCCAAAGAAATCTTTAATTGTAGAATTATTTTTCAACAACTTAACATTTTGATGAGAACTGTTCATAATTGCATTATTTAAATACAGAAAATAAGAAGTACCTACAAGAATACCTGCATAAGTATCGACAGCTAATTTATTTTTTATTTTAAAGAAATATGAAAAAAAATTACTTGAAAACTCCTTTCGAAAATCAAAACTTAAGGTATATGGAAAAAGTATAAAATAATATTTACTAGAAAGTACGCAAACTCGTCACAATATCAAAATAATTACGTGAATGTTTTAAAAGTTTTACCACTCAAATGCTGAGACCATAAAGTGGCTCAGTAGCGATTAGATAATTGCATCAAATGTCATATGCTGAAAGCCTTTAATTCCAATACTTCTCTGAAATAAGTTGCACGTTTGTTAAATTCTGACATGGTAGAATCTGTAATGAGACTGTAAATGTTATTTGGCCTTTATTTTATGAATAAATCATGTTAATGCAATTAATCTTGTGATAACTCTCAATTTGAACAAATATCTAACAAAGATATATACTAATTACCAATGTCTGAAATAAGGCGGGCCAGACGGACAAAAATGGGGATATATAATTACTTCATTTTCTTGAATAAAGGTCAACATTAGGTATAAGAATTAATATCATTGTTTATCAAAACAGCATACAATATTCTATCTAATTGCCAACATTTTACAAAATATTTATTAACAATCAATTAATTTTATTTTATTTTTTTAAATAATTAAATATCTTGAGATACATTGTGCCCAAAGTATTCATGAAAATCCAGCATAAAGTATTTCAGTGAAACTGTATGTTTGTTCATAGAACATAAATCCAATTTTTAAAAACTTTTAAAACACGATGAAAATTTATTACTCATAACCACATTGTCTAAATGACATCTTCTTATTCTCAAACAAATATGACAACGTCTCAATACATGTTCATTGAATGATTTGCGTCATATTGCTCTGACAGTTCATTTTAAGAGAATGACAAATTTGAGGCCATATCATGCTCCTCACGTCAGTTTGTCTCTTCCACGAAAAACCGGGGCGTTTGAAAGAAAATTTCGTAATTTCTCTCCACAAAACATTTGAGTTTTCAGAAAAACGATTGGTCATTGTATGTCGTTAGCAGTGGCATTTCATTTATTCAAGGAAATATTCCTGCTATGTTTGTTATGTTTAAAGTAAAAGAAAGTTTATTAATTTCAGTTTGTTTCAAAAAATTTTAGTTTCAGTTAGTTTAGTGAACTCCGTACTAAAAGAATTATGTATACACACGCATTATATATATATATATATATATATATATATATATATATATATATATATATATAATACAAAAATATATTTCTCATTCCCTAAATTAATTTGTCTGGTAAATTACTGATTTTACCTCTTTTAAACTTTTCGTAATTTTTATATTTACCCCCACACGAGCTCCGAGTTAAAAATGACACTTGAAAAAATAGCCAGCTTCCAGTTTTAGACTACAGGGATAAGGGAAGACTACAGACCATAAGACGACACCGTAACTTCGAAATTTGCTAAACTAATGAGAAGTCTGACCACATGGAGGGTCCATTTCAATAATTTGTGTTATGAAGTGACATATAATTGCATTTTTACATGTACTCTATTTATAGAGACGCGGGAGGAATGGACACTTCCACCTTCTCTTTATTCAGAGTAGCTTAATTAATGTGTTGTTATATTTGAAAATGTGAATTATTGTTGAAGAGTTACCACCTCAGATCTACGATTTCTTATTTCTCTGTTTCTCAGTATTAATAACATATCTAACGTAATAAATAAAAATATATATATATATATATATATATATATATATGTCAAAGATTTTTTAGAGGTTAGAAATTAAAGGGTAAAAAAGGGAGCTTTTCTACGGAAAGTCTCAATTATAACGTTAAATGCCAGATTATATACAATTGTTAACGCAACGTTGGAAGGAAAACGAAAAACACTCGGGCTAATTACAAACGTCATCGCGGATGGTGACGTCAGAGAGCTATTTTTAGAGTTTCGCGCGAAAATTAACTGGAGACTAGGCAAAGAACATTCTGGAAGCTTCGGGGCAGCGTAAGCAGATCATTCTAGCCGGGCTTCAAACAAAAGAATAACTTCAGAAGCATGTAGGAAAGACGTAGTCCGTCGTGTCGCGTCGCAAGATTGGGATGGACGGGATTGAAATTGATTAAATTAATTTGAATTGCGTAATGACTTAAGCATTAAGGAAACGATTAATATTGGAAGATGGAGCCGGAGACCTTTTAATTACTAAATAAAGGAAGTTAAATAACTATGATTTATCTTGTCTACGGTAAGCCAATTGCACCATCAACGAAAATTCCAGTAGTTAGGAGTTCGGTCCCGACTGCATTATCCTCAACTAGCCTTTAAGAACTGGATTTTATAGTGACGCGGACTAGAAGCGTTACATATATATATATATATATATATATATATATATATATATATTCCAAAAGTCTAATTTTTAGTGCATCATTACGTAAGGTATCACCTGACCTCTGCATCAGAGTCACGGATAACCAATAATTAACCTTTTTCATGATCACATGGCGAGCTACGGAAAAAGTTTATAAAAGACCCTGCGGTCAGAATTCGGAGGGCTTTTGTCACTTTCAGCCACCCCGAGAAGTTGGGTCAGTTTGCTTAATAAATATTTAGTTGAACATAATGATTGCAGTCTTTTCTCCAGCCTCGACTAATACAATCTTTTAAGTCTGCGTTGTGACATGGTGGGTCCTTGATTTCATCGGTCCTCTTCGGTTCAGGGCCCATCATGTTATGTATATATATATATATATATATATATATATATATATATATACTGCTCAAAACAATTAGGGGAGCACATGGTTTTAACAAAATTACTCAAACACTTACACCGATAAGTAATATAAAGTAAATCATCCATAATTTAAAGCCTAGCAGGAAACAGAAGAAGAAAACTTCATATGCAAATCAAAGTTCATCACGTCAAAAACCAGAAAAATAACAAAAGGGCGGAAATTGAGATGTTGCATAAACGTCTATTTCACTGCCTTAACTGTGAAATTCGATTGCTCAGTTATTCATTTTGAGAAAAGGTGACTTGAAAATGTCTCAACAACGGGATTTACCGGAATCCATGGCATCGCGTATTATGGGCAGACTTGAATCCGGGCAAACACAAAGTAGTGTCGCGGACGCTGTTGGAGTCGCCAAAAGTGTCTTTGCAAGGCTGTGGAATCGATTCCAAGAAACAGGGAATGTTAGACGTCGACAAGGGCAAGTTGGCCACACGCCACTACAGCAACTGATGACCGGTATATACTGTTAACAGCTCGTCGAAACAGAAAAGACAATGCTACTCAGCTGCAAAGACAGTTGCTCTTGGCAACAGGACAAAGGGTGTCCAGCCAAACAGTACGTAATAGGCTTCATCAGGAAGGTCTCTATGCACGTAGGCCAATGGTCTGCATTCCGTTTATCTCACGCCACATTGCGGCCCGAAGAAGATGGGCTGCTCAACATCGAGATTGGGAGCAACATGATTGGAGCCAAGTGGTGTTTACAGACGAGTCCCGATTCAGTCTGGAGTGTGACACCCGACGTGTTTTGGTATGGAGGGAAAGGGGCACTCGAAATAACCCCACATTCGCTCGTGAAAGGTCACAATACAGACGAGCTGGTTTTATGGTATGGGGTGGAATCAGCATATGTGGACGTACGGACCTGCATATCATTCGGAAAGGTACTTTGACGGCCCGAAGGTATGCAGACGAGATACTGAGACCTCATGTCATACCTTACGCTGCAGCCATCGGAGATTCCTTTGTTTTTCAGCATGATAATGCCAGACCACATACAGCTCGTCTTGTGGAGAACATGCTTGAAGTTGAAACAATACAGCGTATGGAATGGCCAGCGTGCTCTCCTGACCTGAATCCAATCAAGCATGTTTGGGACATGCTCGGACGATGCATTGCTGCGAGACCAAGGCCTCCTTTTACTCTCCGAGACTTGGAGATTGCACTTCTTGAGGAGTGGAAAAGTATTCCCCAAAGTCTTATCGATAACATCATCGCATCCATGGAAAACAGGTGTGCAGCAGTCTTAGCCGTTCGAGGAGACCACACGCCATATTAAAAATCTTGCATCATTTCTAAACAATACATTTTTTTATCGTTTACATGTAACCAAATTGTTGCCCAAAATCATCCTTTCATGTTTTTTCCATATTTTCAAAGAATTAAAGTTTAATTACAAATTCTTTTACGTCTTTTTTCTGTGTTGCGCATTGATACGCGTGTACTATCCATTTTATGCCAATACGTGGCTGTCTCGCACGGTTTTCTTAACTTCTTTGCTTGCTCCCCTAATTTTTTTGAGCAGTGTATATATATATATATATATATATATATATATATATATATATATATATATATATATGTAACAAGAAAACGTGTCTTCCTAAATTACTTTACTTTAAAGCATATTCTATTGTTAATAAAGTACGACCCCTTTTCCAAAATTGAGACCTAAAAGTAAAATAAGATAATTTATCGTAGCCCTGCAGATCATTAAGCAGGCATGTGAAGTATCGGAACTCAATAACATCCCCAGATATGAGTGTTAGAAGTTTATGAGATTCCGAATGTCAGTATAGTGTCAAAATTCTTGAAGAGCCCTCGAAACACTCTGAATTTATGTCTTGTATAACGTCAAAAACCCCACTTTGCAAGAACTTTATGGCCACTTATCCTACGCCCAGGTCAACAGGTCGCAGCTCTAACAAGCGCGGGATTTATCAGTCCCCGATAAACTTAAGTGGACACGTGAACTCCACGAATCTCCCAAGTCGCTCCACGAAGTCGCCCAATTAAAAATTAAGTAGTTTAGGCCCTCTGGCGTCAATATCGCAAAACACCCATTTAATATTGCATGAACAGAAGACTTTTCCCTCTTCGTTTCTAACTCTTGTTGCTGTCGGACCTACTGTCCACAGTCCGGTGGTTACAACGCTTTTCTCTTAACTCTCCAATGTAAGCACTGCTGTTTTTACGTCCCGTCCTGGCATGGACGCCGGACAAGTCATGTGGCCACTGCAGCTAATACCTTCGTAATGCCTTCTGATTGAATAAAGGTGATTTCCTGGACATCGTCGGAAATGTGTGCTCCTCTTCTATGGCTCCGCGTGTGTGACTCTCCTAAATTTCGTAAGTGTTTTCCTGAATGAACACTCAGCCCGACTGCATCACTCCTCGTACCGACTGCATCTCCCAGTTCCAAATGTGATTATTATCACACACATATATATATATATTGATATATGTCGGATTTGTTCTTCACGCCCAACTTATTAACGCACTATTTCAAACAGAATCATTTTTTACTTGGCAGTCGTGATCAGGTGGCGAGGACATTCATAACTCATAAAACGCCATCGATGCAGTTAAGATGTTGACACAATAGCCAGAAAACACTCCAATTGATGTTCCGAACATATTTATTAAATCCAAATCTGGTGCTCAGCTCCATAATTAGTAAAACTTAATCCCATCCCTTCGCAAACGCGTACCGCCGAGCGGCACATCTTTACCGTTCCCAAATTTCCATGACTCTAAAATTAACCCCCTTTGTACTTAAGCTTTTAATTGACTACGCATGCCTCAACTCAAGCGCTATGACGCTCATTACTTATGCGTGATGTCATGTCAAATGTTCTATTGCTTATTAAACACTTTCTTTCTTCGTGTTTAGCTCAAGGCTATTCGTCTACTTTAAAAATTCTCCCATGTCGATCTTCGAAATTGAATCAAGTCGAACCTTTTACTCTATTTTCACTGCAATGCATTTACTCCGATTATTTGAAATCTCCCAGACTTTAATTGATAATTCCTATACTTTCTAAACAAAATCCCGTTTTAAGGTCGCGTGATCGCCCCCCCCCCATATTTTAGCCTTACATATGCATACATATATATATATATATATATATATATATATATATATATATATATATATATATATATATATATATATATATATTACGTTACGATCATTTTGTAATATTTTTAGTTTCATTGTGGTTTCTCTTTCTAAACTACGACGTGAAATAAGGTCAACTGCTACAAACAATACCCGGGCAATAAATGTGAACAATTAAAGTTAAGACATAATCGACTGGCTACTGGATACCTTTCAGAGTACGTTAGTACCATAAATTTATCTTCATGGAGTATTCTATATTTTCAACATCTTTAGTTATGACTCTATTTAAGAGATTTCCATTTTTCATATTATTTAATTTTTTTTTCTCCTGTGGATATATTTTAAGATTAACTAATCATATTTTATTCCCTTTATTAACAGTCTTTCCATATAAATTGAAAGCATATATCTCAGCTAAAGGGAAAAGCAATATGACACGGTAAATTTACCTAATTAAGTACCTGGACCCTTCTCCACTTTATTCGCGTAGACTGTAATTTATATGCTCCAGCAAAAAAAAAAAAATATTTGAAGATACTTAAATCATTTCAAATGGCAATGGCTATGTAAATGTGAAAAATGCGTGCAGGATATTCTGTTTCATACATTATGTTACTTGTACTAAACATCTAATTGCATTATTGATTAGAAAGAAGATTTTTCCTTCAAATTTTCTTTCCACGCTATCAAAATTAATAGCTACATAATGTATCACAATGAAATACTTGCTAACAAAATGGTTTAGAAAAATACATACCCGAGCAATTATGTCTTTATTTATTTACTTTTAATTACTCATTAATAAATTGGTAAATTAATAAATAATTAATAAAGTGAGTGGAGCTGATTTAAGTACAAAAACCATTAATAACTTGATGTAAATGAAAAATGCGTGCAGGATATTCTGTTTTATACATTATGCTACTTGTACTAAACATCTAATTGCATTATTGATTAGAAAGAGGATTTTACCATTAATAAATATGTACTTAATTTTAAAATTGCACAAATATAGAAAACAATTTATTCGAAAAAATGTTTTTGACTAATAACCATTTTCTGAGACTTTCTGTTGATAAGTAATTTGACAATAATGATTATTATTATATTATTTTTCAATGAACTGACATTAAATAATATTTATGAGCCCTTAGACAAATATCAATTAACTTTTTTGAGTGGTAATTTGAAATATGAAATTCCTGGGACCAAAATTATGTTGATCTATTCGTACCAGAATGCTAATTTTTTGGATCGAATGAAAAATTTCAATTTTGGCAAATTCAGAGAAATATGATTTTCTTATTACGTGTAACATCATTACACAAAATCTTTTTTCACCAGAAATATTTTTAAGACGGTGTTAGAGATATAATGAAAATATGCTAGTTTTCGCCGTTCACGAAGACCTGCACAACATAGTCAATGACTCCCAGTTGACGTCAATTAAAACTTTTCTGAAAACATCGTCAAAGGCTTTGTCACTTTCTTTCTAAAATCTAAAATCCTTCGGTGACGTGAAAATCTAAAGGTTTAGTTTGATAAGTGATTACTTTGTTATTACTAGAATTTCCAGTATCCCATACCCTAATATAAATTTTTACATGTGGTTTTCAGTAAAATTTTATTTTCCCTGAGGCATATGAAGATTCAATAATAAGCACTAAAAAATTAATTGATATCTAATTAGTTATAAAATAAATTGCCATTTTTTTTTAATTTGTAGCAATTGAAACATATATATTTACCTAACATAATGGTGGCTCCTAGGGGGGAGCAGTATGGGCAGTTGCCCCCCCTCCAAAAAAACATTTTTTGGAGGGGCGTATTTTTTTTCATAGACTAAAATTATATAATTGTAGATCTAATACTAAATGAGTTTAAATTTAAAATGAGAGGATGTTTATTTCTTTTATTTATATATATATATATATATATATATATATATATATATATAAAGAGAGAGAGAGAGATAAATAGATTGATAGATAGATATATAGATAGATAGATAAGGGTTTTCAATTGTACTAAAAATGATCACAAATTATTCTTACTTTGTACATAGAGTTGAAAATTGAAGCTTAAAAAATTCGTGGTTTAAGATCCCTTGTTCCCTTAACTCCTTTCAAAGGTGATATATTTTATTGCTTGAATTCTCGAATTATAAGGAGCACTGCATTTCCACAACCGTCATTTCCCCACGTTAAAACTCCAGTGTTCATTGTCAATCGAATTCAACCCAACCTCTTCAGAGTTCTGGCATCCATTTCTGAATCTTAAATCAAATTTTATTATCATCCTACGTGTCATAACACGCTCTGTTAGAGAGCTATCCCTTAAACAGAATGAGAGGCACTCAGAAGTAATCAGTGCAAGGTAATAGAAACCGGCTATAGATGAAGTAGTGAATTCGCTCCAGCGCTTTAATTAAATTCCTAAATTTTACGAAGCTCCAGCATGCTTCACTTTTAATTAGACTCATCTTATTGTTTTTACCATTAAACGGTAGTTCTCTGTGAACTGTCCTTAAATGGGCAATTCTGTATTTCCCGAAAATTAGTGATTATGCCAAGTGTTGTACAAATTATTTTCCAAAGCGATGATTTGGGTTTAGATAATTTTATAAATATTTCATTATAAAACATATAATTATCAAGCCTTGTCAAAGTTTTTTCCAATGGTTTAAAGAGTATATATATATATATATATATATATGTGTGTGTGTGTGTGTGTGTGTGTGTTTTGTGTGTGTGTATAAGTAAGTAAGAAATGTCATAAAGGGTGATAAAACTAGTTGAATTGACTTAATTAAATTTATTATCAAAACTATGAAATTTACAGGTTTTCAAAGAGTAGTTAACGAAAAAATGCCAATAGATGACGGCACCAGACAGGAGATTTTGGATTGAAAGAACGTACGATGTGTTTTCAAAACAGCTTACGACAGAGATCAGGCGATTCTGATTCACCGGTCATAGGATTGTGAGTCATCATTGACTAATAACTACACGCTTTGGGAACATGAAACAAACATTTGGATTTTAGTAGTATAGCAGAAAAATGTAGAGATCGAAAGCGCCAGGACGCGTTGGCTTCGCGGCTAAGAGGTTGACGGTTTTGAGGGAAATATCGAGATGAACAACCTGGAACTGAAATGATATTAATCTGGATTTAATAAATCTTAGTTTCAATTACGATGTGGCGTATTCCTGTGTTGGACTGACTCTCTCGGTGATGACTACGAAATGCGATATGGATTTATTGAATAATTTTAGGATATCACGTAGAGGCATTATATATGTATATATATATATATATATATATATATATATATATATATATATGGTAACGTCCTCGTCAATGAACAAACGAGAAACATTTAATATTTACAGGCTTTATACAGAATAATTATACAACTCATATTCTATTTTAAACATATGCTTACAGTACCACTTTTGGGTCTTAACCCGAGAGATCCAACTCTCGATATTTATCATAGGGATAGCTTGATCTGAAAATGAAAACCCTCAGAAAACGAAAACAGCGTGGTGTTCACACAACCTTACTCTCCGATAGTCAGTTCTAATCTCTCACTTCCACGCTGCAGAGTCCATGGGTTAGAACGCAGGTGTGCCTAAGAGGTCGCAAGGCACACATTCCTAACGAATGTTCCCCCATCTAAGAATCTGGGATATATATATATATATATATATATATATATATATATATATATATATATATATATATATATATATATATATATATATATATATATATATATAACAACTGCTGCTCAAGGTCGCTATCTGTCTATAACTACCCTTCACAACTGAGAGTCGACTGATAGGTAGCTGAGCTTAGGGCTTGAAGCCAAGTCGCCACTGACACTTAAGTATTGCGACAAATTCTTTACACAAAGCCTACTGAGAAAGTTCTTTATTTCAGAAAGTCAATGGTTTGCGTCTTTCTCAGCTCACAACACAAGAGGTCTCCACCGGAATTGGTGCAGAAAACATCAGAGTTGTTATCACCAACAATGGGCCTGTGTTCAGTTCAGTGTCGAGTCGAGGTTCAGTTGAACCTCTGATTCTAAGTGTTTATATCTGGAGAGATCCAGGAACTCGAAATCTTCCCACCAACATTAGGGAATATGGTCGTTACTCGGGTTCCGTTCTGATGGTATTAGCAGGCAGAATGTTAATGTACTTCCTTGTATACTACTTCCCTGTATGTGTTCGAGAGAAGTACTGTGTCCTGCCAGAGATATCGAGATAAAGTCTTAGAATTCTACATGAAATTTTTTTAAGGTGCATATGGACCTGATTTTCAGTTTTTGGATGATAATGCGCAACCGCTTCGAGCCAACTGTTTTTTGAATTTCTTAAAACCAAAGGCATTGAGCGAATAAACTAACCAGCAAAATCTCCTGACCTGAACTTAGTTAAAAACTTCTGGGACGCCCTTGGTAGAGATGATACATGTTTAAATCCTCCTTCTAGAGATCGCAATACCTTAAATACAGCATGGATGGAGAGGAATATACTGACGCAAACTTTGATAAACATCATCAAAATGTCAACAACCTTTATAAAAATCTTAACGAAATCGCGTTGTGATATGAGCATACAAGTTAGGGGAGATCACATTTCCTATAAATGCCAAAACTCTGCGCTTGTTTCCGAGTTATTCATTTTTCTTCTAAAATCTTATTATCACACTTTCTTTTCATTGTAATTGTTTTTACTATCGTATGCACTTATATTGCATTTTTTAAATTTTATAATTATGTTTGATTTTCTGTGTTATGATGCTGTGGCAACAGAAGAGATCTCGCCTTACGCAATGCGCATTGTGCTTGCGCATAACCAAATAGAAGAGCTGTGTGTGTTCTACCGTCGCCATTTAGATACGAATAAAGTTAGTTGTTGTGTTTGACTATCGATGTATTTCTTTCCCGAACCGATTGATATTTAAGTACGCAACATTTGGCATCCCTGCCGGGACACGAGTATTATTCCGATAGTCAAATTAAGTTAAATTTAAATACGAACTAAAATACATTTTATTAAGAAATGGAAACGTCAAAACCAGCGAAACCGTATGAGAATTTTGACAACGCCAGACAGCATCGAAAGTCATGTAGAGCATCATTTACAAGAACTGTAAATAAGTTAGCAGAATTGATTGCTGAAGATAAACCTGACTTAGATAACATGGAAATGCTGTTGGATCAATTATTGGAAAAACAAAAAATGCTAAGAAGTGCTCAAGAGAAGTTTTTAGAATTATTGCAATTAAAAGGCTGCACGCAAGATGAATACGATAAGGAGTACGAAGCAGCCATGGATTATTACGTAAAGGTATCTGAGATCAAAGTGAAGTGCAACAGAATTAAAGCAAACCTAAATATGTGCGCCGAAAGTGATAAGTCTTCAGAAGCAAGGACTGTTGCAAAACAGAAATTACCAGAAATTGAGCTTATGAAGTTTGATGGAGATCCAAGAAACTGGCTCACCTTCTGGACTCAATTCAGCAAAATTAATGAAGATAAACGAATTGATGTGCGTGACAAGTTCCAGTATCTATTGCAATCTACAAAGCCCGATTCAATAGCAAGACAAATTGTCATGAGTTTTCCTGCAACTGAAACAAACTACGGAAAAGCGGTCAGCTACTTAAAGGAGAGATTTGGCAATGAAAGTACTTTAATACAGATTTACGTGCGTGAACTATTGAAGCTTGTTATAAAGGACAAAACACAAATTAACTTGATGGAACTACACGACAAACTACAAACGCAGTTACGTGCATTAGAGTCCTTGGGCGTCACTCAAGATAAGTTTGCTTATATGCTCTTTCCCCTCATCGAATCAGCACTCCCCACGGATTTAATAAAGATATGGGAAAGGCAGAGAAACACTTGTATTGAAACAGGTAAGAGTGATTTAGATTTATTAATGGATTTTTTAAAAAATGAGGTGGAAACGGAGTTCAGAATTAAAATGACTCATGATACTTTTAGTTCAGAAAAAACTAATGTTAAGAAAAATAAGTACTCTGAACAAAAACTTGGTATACCGACTACATGTGAACTGCTTAATGCTAATATTAAGAGTAGTAGTAACGCTAGTGAAAATTTAAATAAGTTTAAAAAGTTTGAGTGTATTTTTTGTGAGAAATCACATACGTCAGAAAATTGTAATGAAGCATCTTCAATGAGTTTGGATTGTAAAAAAGATATTGTTAGAAAAAAGAATGCTTGTTTTGTATGCTTGAAAAGAAATCACAGGGCTAATCAGTGTAAGTCAAAGCATAGGTGTCCCATTTGCAAAAATCGACATTTCGTGATTTTATGTCCAGATTTAACAAATAACAAAGTTGATAATGTCTCTAACGTAGAGGGAAGTGAAAACAAAACAAGCACTCTTAACAATCATGTTGATATGTCAGATGTATTTTTACAAACTATTGTTGTAAGAATTCAGAATGGTTCCAAGCAAATGCTTATTCGAGCTGTTTATGATAGTGGGAGTATGAAATCTTATATTTGTGAAGATGTTGCTCAAAGTATGAAATGTAAGTGCATTGCAGAAACAAAAATTAAGCAATCTCTGTTTGGTGGTGTTGAAACCCCTGAAAGCGTATATAGAAATTATTTAATTGAATTAAGTGATATTGATGGTAGAAATAAGTGTAAATTACAAGTACTTGGTCAAAACCGTATTTGTTCTGAAATTAAACAGGTTCCATATGGTCCTTGGTTGCATGAACTAAAGTTACGCGGAATAAAATTAAATGATTTGGAAAATAATAAATTGGGGGGTAATAAAGAAATAAAATTGTTAATTGGTGCAGACATTGCTGGAAAATTGTTAACTGGAAAAATTATGAGTCTCAAATGTGGCATTACGGCTATAAATACAAAATTGGGATGGACTGTTATGGGAAAATTAAATGCGAATCCTGGCACTGAGCCAAATTCTGCGAGTTCAGCTTCCCTTATTTCGTCTCTGCTTGTAAAGGATCGTTGTATAAGTAATCTTTGGAATCTGGATGTTTTGGGGATTGCAGAACCTTCGCTAAGCAAAACTAAAGCTCAGTTACAGGAGGATACGCAGAAATATTTTGAAGAGACTCTTAGTGTAAACAGTGAGGGGCGATACGAGGTAGCATTGCCTTGGGTTCATGACAGTTCACTTTTACCCGATAACAAAATAAATGCTGAGAAATCTATGTTAAGTGCCAAAAGAAAATTAACAAATTCTGGAAAATTTAACGATTACTGTAATGTTTTTGAGGACTGGTTAGCTCTTGGCATAATTGAAAAGGCACCAAATGATAAACTAAGGGGTGTTCATTATTTACCGCATAGGGCAGTGATTAAAGAAGCTAGTACTACGAGTATTAGGCCAGTTTTTAATGCTAGTTCCCATTTACCAGGCTTCCCATCATTAAACGAGTGTTTGTCTACTGGACCAAATTTAATTGAAACGATTCCATCAATTTTAAATCGTTTTCGGATGAATTACGTAGGTGTTACCTCTGACATTGAGAAGACGTTCTTGCAGATCGCAATCAGAGAAAAGGATCGCGATTTTTTAAGGTTTCTTTGGTTCAGTCGAGAAAATCGGGAACTGGTGGAGGGATATCGGCATCGAAGGGTAGTGTTTGGCATTACGTGCAGCCCATATTTATTAAACGCAACTTTACAGTATCATTTGAGTAAGGTTCCGGAAAATTTAAAGCACACCGCAGATATACTGAAAACAGCTTTCTATGTAGATAATTGTGTGACAAGTTTGAAGTCTGAGCTCGAAATGAAAAAGTTTTTCTTGGAATCAAAGGCAATTATGGCTTCAGGTCATTTTAATCTAAGATGTTGGAATTCGAACTTAAGTAGTGAAATATTTGAAGAGGTTTACTCCACAAAGGAAAGTGTACCTCTCTTGGGCCTTGTATGGAATACATGTACTGATACGTTATCATGCAAAGTGGAAGAGGCTATCGATACCCCGATCACAAAAAGACTGGTTTTAGCCGTAACCAACCAAGTATTTGATGTTATAGGCTATACGGCTCCAGTGGTGTTAATTGCAAAATTTATTTTGCAGGAAACCTGGAACTTAAAAATTAAATGGGATGATGTCCTTCCTGATGATTTAGCCCAAAAATTTAAATTATGGAATAAAAGATTGCATTTGCTTTCAAGTATAAGTATATCTAGATGGTTCGGTCTCCAATCCACTGATGACTCAATAAGCTTACATCTTTTTTGCGACTCCAGTAAAAGGGCATATGGTGCATGTGTTTTTTTAAGAGTCGAAAATGACAATGGGGTCAGAATTAGTTTAGTGCAGGCAAGATCTAGAGTAACCCCTTTAAAACCTATTACCATACCTCGCTTAGAACTTTTAGCTTGTAGTATAGGGGCTAGATTGTTATCTTCCGTACTCAAAGATCTTAATTTAGAGGGGGTAAATATTTATTGCTGGACTGACTCGACAACGGCTTTATGTTGGATTCAACGAGATCAAAATTGGGCAACATTTATTCATAATCGCGTTCTAGAGATTCGTTCTTTGACCTCTAATGCAATGTGGCACCATATCTCAGGTTCTCTTAACCCCGCCGATTTACTATCTAGAGTATGTTCTGCAGAACATTTAGTTGAACGAAAATGGTGGGAGGGACCGGACTGGTTGCGCGAAAGGGAAGGAGATTGGCCGAAGTCGTATGAGGACCCAAATGAGGACTTAATCAATGCTGAAATTCGTAAAACTGTTCTCGTGACATTGGTGAAAAATGATGAAAATCATAAATGGTATTATAAATATTTTTCTTCGTTTAAGAAAATTGTAAGAATGTTATCTTGGATTTTTAGATTTTATAACAATGTAAGGAAATTTGACAAAAATCTCTCAAAGGACTTATCTGTGCATGAAATGGAAAGAGGAGAGAAAGCGTTAATGCTACTGATTCAAAGGGAATCTTTTAAGGGAGAAAATGATGACAAATTAAGACAACTTAGACCAATAGTTGACTGTCATGGTCTTATAAGAGCTCAATCAAAGGTTGCTTATAGAGATGATAAATATGATTTTAAGTTTCCTATCATATTACCTTCTGATCATCCTGTTGTAAAATTGTTAATAATAAGTGTGCATAATGATTTATTACATGCTGGTACTTCATTGTTAATGTCAAAGTTACGAGAAAATTTTTGGATTTTAAAATCACGTAAGACAATAAGAAATTGCATAAGAAAATGTGTAAGATGTCAAAAATTCAAAGCTAAAAAATGTGAGACAATCCCAGGAATTTTACCAAGTGATAGGGTTCGCGATGCATGTATGTTTGAAATAGTAGGATGTGATCTTGCTGGTCCATTGTATTTGAAAGATGGTCGAAAATCATATATTGTACTTTTTACTTGTTCTGTATATCGGGCCGTCCACTTAGAATTGATAACTTCGTTATCCACTGAAACCTTTTTTCAATCTTTAAGGCGTTTTATCGCTCGTCGAGGGCGACCTAGGACCATATACTCAGATAATGGAAAAAATTTCAAAGGTGCAGATAAATTTTTGCGAGCTATTGACTGGGATGGTCTCCGTTTTAAGGCTGCAGAACAAAAAATTGAATGGAAGTTTAATCCTCCATCCGCAGCCTGGTGGGGCGGATGGTGGGAACGCTTAATTCAAATTGTAAAACAAATCTTAAGAAAAATATTGGGTCAAGCTTGTCTTGATTACGAGGAATTACTTACTGTACTGTGCGACTGTGAGAGAGTTGTTAACTCCAGACCTCTTACCTATGTATCAGAAGACATTGATGATGACTTTCCTATAACCCCTGAAAAATTCTTGCACGAAACTCCGCATTCAGGTGTACCAGATATTGATAATGTGGATAAAGTGAAATTGAGTAAAAGAACAAAGTATTTGCAAAGGCTAAGAGAAACATTAAGAGTTAGATTCCGTTCAGAGTATTTAGGGCAGTTACGGCAGCATGCCTTAAAATGCTATAAAAACAAACCACTTAAGGTGGGAGAAATTGTCCTGCTTGAAGATACTAATAAAAAACGTTCTTTTTGGAACCTGGCTCGTGTTTTAAAGGTTATACCTGGTCGAGATGGCCAAATAAGACTAGAGCTTATAAAAACTAATAATTCAGAATTATTAAGACCGGTTCAAAGATTGTACAGATTAGAACTGGAAAATGCAATAACAGACGATTATGACGAGCCTACGCCTTTAACAACTAGTAGTGGCAGAATTGTTAAAACACTTTTAAGGTAATTTTGTATTCAGACTATTTTATTTCAAAATTCACTTTACTCGGTTTCACTTCTTTTTATTATGTGTTCAAATGTATGTTATTTGTATAAGTATTGTAAGCTATATATATCATTCTGTGTATGTTTATTTTGAGTGTATAGTTACCCACTCAAAAGGTGGGAGTGTATGTGGCAACAGAAGAGATCTCGCCTTACGCAATGCGCATTGTGCTTGCGCATAACCAAATAGAAGAGCTGTGTGTGTTCTACCGTCGCCATTTAGATACGAATAAAGTTAGTTGTTGTGTTTGACTATCGATGTATTTCTTTCCCGAACCGATTGATATTTAAGTACGCAACAGATGCTATCTATCATCCCAAAAAATTTCACTCAATTATATGGAACAATTCTTGAAATATCATTGTTTTTGTGCAAGTAGAGATAATTTTGTACACCAGTGTATGTACATGTAGACAAAGGCAGAGTGTGTGTAATTCTCGTAAAAATAAATATATTTTTAAATTCACTCGAAAAAAAAAAACACTTTTTTAGCTCGATAAATCTTTGCAACGCAGTTCATCAAATTAGCCTGCTACTTGAATCTCGAAAATATTTGAAATATGAGCGATCTATGATTTGAGAAGATGAAAAATGTATTTTTTATCTTTCAGGTAATTAAGGTATCAGGCTACGTTCAGAGTAGGGCTTTAGAAAATTTCTGCCCTATTTTTCAAGGTAATATAGCGCGAAAATAAGAAAATGAGGGAAAAACAGACCGTAACTAAGCAACTTTTATAAAATTGAGAAATTTTGTTCAAAATGCAGAAAATTTTTTACGTAAATAGATCTGGCTCTAAAAAATATGCCCAAAACATTAATTTCTTTTTATCATACGTACGTAAGGCACTCATAAATTTTAATAAATTAAAATCTAATCAATATTTTGAAAACTAAAAAATTACAAGTGATTATATGCAATTAGATATAAAATTTCAGTAGCTTCTCATAATATTCTTTATAAATACAGCAAAAAATATATAAATAAACAATATATCTAGAGTTGAATCTGTCCTTTATTACATCTATACTATTATGACAAACGTACCAGGAAAATTTTAGAGACATATTTTTTTTCAGTTATCACTATTATCCTACGCATTCTTGCTGAAATGTAAGTTCTTCAAAAATAACTTCCTTTCACTTGTGTTGATATCTACAGCTGTTACTCTCCTTTAAATCGCCCTAATTACATTTCTAAAGATCGTATAGAAAAAATAAAACCATATTTCGAAACTGAGCTTCGTGTTCCTTTAGAATCCGTAATTAGAATCCAAAATCGACGTTTTAAACGTAGTTGGATACCTTCAATATGGTGTAGAGAATCGTATCCACTTCTATTTAAAATGGCAGTAGGATATGCATTTTCCAGGAATATAAAAGGCTTGACAAATCAGTGTACGTATTTCGTCATGATAGACCCAATGCACTTAAATACATTATGATCAATGGATGTACTTCCCTGCATGTGTTCAAGAGTGGTACTGTATCCGGCCAGACATATCGAGATAAAGTCTTAGAATGCTACAGGAGGTTTTTTAAAGGTGCATGTGGACCTGATTTTCTTTTTTTTTTGCGGCGGGGGGGGGGGGGGTGATAATGCGCAAACCCGGAGGATGGAACCCGGTTGATGATTTTTTTTTAAAGCAAAGGCATTAAATTCATAAACTAGCCAGCAAAATCTCCTGATCAGAACTCGATTAAAAAGTTACAGGATGCCCTTGGAAGACCTGTTGCATGCTCAAATCCTCCTCCTAGAGCTCGCAATACCTTAAAGACCGCATTGATGGAGAGGAATATGCTGACGCAAAATTTAATTAACCATCTTATCAAAATCTTATCGAAATCGCGTTGTCATATGAGTATAAAATTTAGGGAGGATCACATTTGCTATTAGTGCAAAATCTCTGAGCTTATTTCCAAGTTATTCATCTTTTCCTAAAATTTTATTGTCAAACTTTCTTTTCATTTTAATTGTTTTACTATCGTATAGCATTTTTTCGTTTAATATACACACTGCTGGCCACCCAAATTGCAACACCAAGAAAGACAAGAGATATCACAACAAAATTTATTTTGTAGATAACATGTTGACCAAGTATCAAATGATTAAATTTATAGGCTTCTGTGAAGTGTGGTTCCTGCCAAAATCAGTAGCCAGAGTAGCCGCCATTGTTGGAGATCACCGCTGCCACACACCTCGGCATTGATTCAAAGAGACTTTGGATGAGTTATTGGGGTACAGCAGACCAAGCAGCATCCACACGTTGCCAAAGTTGATCTGCTGTGGCAGCTGGGGATGGAATCTGGGTCAATCGTAGAGCAACCATGGACCACATGTTTTCTATCGGCGAAAGTTCCGGAGAGCGAGGCGGCCAGGGAAGCAATTCAATCTGGCGATTGACGAAGAACCGTTGGACAATGCGTGCCACGTGTGGTCACGCATTATCCTGTTGAAATATGGCTGTGGGCAAGCCCTGAAGGTAAGGAAGGACAACTGGCTCCAACACCTCGGAGATGTAGCGCTGGCTGTTTAAAGTACCGGCAATGCGTACTAGAGGTGTGCAAGAGTGATATCCAATACCGCCCCATACCATAATACCCGGTGCAGGACCAGTGTGGCGGTGCATAACGCAGCTGTTCAGCATCCTCTCTTCACGGTGTCTCCAGACTCGAATGCGACCATCGTGGTGTTGCAGACAGAAGCGTGACTCGTTAGTAAAGACAATTTCATTCCATTCTGCCGTCCACATCCTTCTGTCATCGCACCATTGGCGGCGGAGACGTCTGTGGTTCTGCGTCAAAGGTAGACAAAGCAATGGACATCTTGCAGACAGACCACTCTGCTGTAAACAGCGTCGAATGGTACGCGCAGACACTGGATGATGCGTTACAGACTGCATGTGCTGTGCTATGGTTCGTGATGTGACTGAGTGATCCGTCACTGCCATGCGCACAATTTGCCTGTCATCACGTGAAGTGGTGCGCTGAGGTGGATGCGATCGAACACGCCGGTCCGTCGCACCCTCCTGCATCCAACGATCACATATCCGTATTACAGTTGTTTGGTTTCGTCCAACACGACTACCGATTTCCGTGAAAGATAATCCACAATCTCGGTAGGCCACTATCCTTCCTCTGTCGAACTCGGATACTTGATCAAAAGATGATCGCTGTTTTCGACGAAGCATAATTGATCGTTTTGTTTGAAAAAACCACAAGAAAAACACAATTGCCGAACTTGAAATCGTCGAAATCTCCAAGCCTTAAATAGCGCTTTGAAGTGGCGCCACAGGCGCGCGTGATGTGCGTCTGCGCTGAAATTCTAATCATTTGCATATCTCACCTCCGGTAATGCATGTTGAAAATTTCATGTTATTTGCATGTTTCCTTCAGGGTGTTGCATTTACAGTGGCTAGCAGTGTATTTTTGCTTTTCTGTGTTATGATGCTATCTATCATCCAAAATAATTTCATTCAATTATATAGAACAATTCTTTAAAAATCAGTGTTTTTGTGTATGTAAAGAAATTTTGGACACCAGTGTATGTACATAAAGACAGAGTGTGTGCAATTCTCGTAAAAATGAATATATTTTTAAATTTACTCGAAAAAAAACACTTTTTAAGCTCAATAAATCATTGCAACTCAGTTAATCAAATAAGCCTGCTATCAGAATCACGAAAAAATACGAAATATGAGCGATCTATGATTTGAGAAGATGCAAAATGTATTTATCTTTCAGGTAATTAAGGCATCCGTTTACGTTCGGAGTAGTTTTTTATTTTTCAAAAACTTTGCTTGAGAAAATTTCTGCCCTATTTTTCAAAAGAATATAGCACAAAAATAAGAAAATGAGGAAAAAACAGACCATGACTATGCAACTTTTATAAAATTGAGGAATTTTCGCCGAGATGCAGCAAATTTTTAAGTAAATGGCTCTTGCTCTAAAAAAATATGCATAAAACATTAATTTTTTTATCATAAGTACGTAAGGCACTCATAAATTTTAGTAAATTAAAATCTAATGAATATTTTGAAACCTAAAAAAATTAAAAAAGATTATATGCAATTAGATACAAAATTTCAGTAACTTCGCATAATATTCTTTATAAATACAGCAAATAATATATAAATAAACAATATATCTGAAGTTGATTCTGTCATTTATTACATCCATACTATTATGACAAACGTACCAGGAAAATTTTATAGACACATCATCAATATATTTTGAGTTATCACAATAGTCCTACGCATTCGTGTTGAAATATAATATGTATGTAAATTTCGCATAAAAATATCAATATTTCGCATAAAAATATCAAAATTTCGCATTTATTCGGATATATATATATATATTATAACGAGGATTTTCGTTATAGTCTATATGTTAATATTTTAACGTTCAGTGCTGGTGATTATGAAATGAGAAATAATTTAATCGCTATAATTCCTTAATGTTAACTTTGTTAGCTTGAGCTATAAGGAGAATTTAACAAACCAATATTTTTTTTAGAATTTTAGTTAAATGTATTTGTGAGTTGTAACAATTAATTTTTTTTCGTCATTCTTATATAAATATTTTATCTTACTGGTTTAATTTATGAAAGTTAACTAGTATTCAATCATGGCTACTAAAAATAGTTTCCAGTTCAGTCTTACACCATTTGATGGTACCGCTGATCTTTTAATTCTCGAATTAAAAGATCAGCGGCATTCTCGATCGGATTCTCGAATTCTTTTTTGAACAACTTAATGACTTAAAAGAGCTTAATAAGTGGTCGGAGCACCAAGCCCTCACTTTCTTAAAGTCCAAACTGATTGGCATTGCCCTCAAGTTTTTTATAAGTTCAGTTGATGCTAAGAATTGCACTTCTATTGATGAACTAAAACAAATTTTTCTTGATTTTTTCCAACCGGTCAACACACATTCCTTACGTGTGGCTGTAAATAATATAAAATTAATGCCAAGTGAATCCTTAAAAAATTTAGCTCATCGACTAGACAATTTAGTTAGAAAAGTGCATCCATCAATTAAGGGAAAAACTCAGTTGGATTCAATAAAATTTAATCATTTAATCAATGCCCTACCTGCCAGCCATAAACTAAAAATTTTAGAGAGTGGTCTGGACTCTTTTGATGAAGCGGTTAAGAAAGCCCAGCTATTACAAGACATTCAGATTCAGTCTGAAGTCTTGGCTCCTTCAACATCTTCGCAGCCATCGTATGCTGAATTAGTTGCTAAGGTTATTTCTCTTAAAACACAGTTGGTTGATATGAAAATTCCCACTAGTCTTGCTAATGAACCTTCCACTGGTAATATTAATTCTAACCACAGGAATTATAGGTCAAATAGACCAGACCCTCACAGACCACACTCTAAAAATTTTAGTGTCAATCCTATAAAATGAAATCTCATGTGTCAATATTGTGGTAAAGTAAACCACATTATGAAGAGTTGTTTTGAGTTTAAAAATATGCTGTCAGCAAGATGTAATGACATGCAATATAATATGAGTCGTGGTAGAGGTCGTGTAAGACCCAATACTTTTTATAATCGCAGAGGGAATCATAATAGATTGAAACCTCGTGCAAATGTTTTTGTACCATCAAATGATCAACAATATCCAACTCTCTGTATAAGTAATCTGAAATTAATTCTCCTAAGTTTCTTCTAGAAAGTTCAATAAAAATTATTTTAGCTGTTATTTGTATGAAACTTCTGCAGTACTTACGTTAGAAAATTTCTGTATAATTATTGAAGCATTTGCCTTAATTTAAAGAAAATATGTCTAAAGAGAAAATTTTTTATAAACAATAAGTTAAAACTGTTAGCAGAAAAACTTCTAAATACACCAATAATTTACAAGCAATTTAAATTGCGAAATTCTTAAAATTTTAAATCTATTTCATTTTGTTAAATGCAGAGAGGCATTTCCTCTAGAGCACTTAGCTTTTAAAACATAGAAAATAGAAATAGACAAAATAAGCATTATACGTATAATACCATTAATAGAATAAAATCTTCAGTTCTTTTCTACAACAAAAAGTTCTGGGGAAATACATAATAAATAACTTTTAAAATGTTTTTAACGGTCATCATTGCTGGTCTGAACTAAAACACCATAAATCGTATTTCTCAATTCAGGAATTATTGATAACAGCTTTTAGGCGTTTTTGTAGATAAATCCATTAAGATCAATATTATACGAAAGTATATTTTTACGGAGTTCCAAACAGGTAAAATGAATATTTGATATAAATAACTTAATATATTTGTTTTATGACAGAACTTTATATAGTAATGTTATCTAAATAGAGGAGAAATATTTTTCTCTATCCAGAAAAGCAACTATCTTACAAAGTAAGAAAATAAACTTGTCAACACAGATTTTGATGGAATTTACTGAAAGGTCTTTTATTTTTTTCAGTTAAAATATTACGCTGACATTGCTGTATCATTTATTAATGACTGAATAAATATTACTTCATAAAATATTACATGAAGCATAAATCTGAAATGGGAATCTGTATCACCACTAAGTATTTTTTTCTTTTGAATTTCCAGGAATTAGCACTGAAGTAGAAGTGTACTGTCAGCCCGTTGTTCGCAAATGTTACATGAAGTTTGTTCAAACAGATAATAAACTTTTCTTAGATGGCTTTTTTTCCATATGTTTGATACTTTTCATGGCATGTTTCTCTCAAATTATTCGTATACCATACTTTCAACTCTGTATTTTCGTCTCATTCGATTGCTTTAATAGATTTGTATACAAGCGAATTTCCTCAAATTTGAAATAGGTGATTTTTCATCTGTTGAAACGAAAAAGGTCAGTTTTATAGGCAGGATCATAATAATCAGGTAGCTTCTACACTAAAATGATTCTTTTCCTTGCTAAAATTTAAATAATTTCATACCTAGTGAGTAAAAGCATTGTTGAGAAGCAGCATCTAGATCTCATAATTCCACCCTTCAGGCATATTTTGTTAAAGTGTCAAGACCTTCCTGGTGTTTAGTGAAACATGTCAAAAATCACTTTCTCATGCATGTTCTTTCGAAACATTGCGTGTTGTTAGAAAACGATATTCACGTATTTTAAAGCATACTTTGCCTTCAGATGATCATCATCAATTTACTCTTTCAGTTCTGGGATCATGTTGAAGACGTATAAAGGTATCATACGCCTCACTAACACATAAAATAACAATTTATTGACAACTTCAACATATCCGATTATAATACGATTACAGCTAGCATGACAATGCGTTGCGTTAACGAACAAAAGCGAAGTGAATAGTAACGGATGAAATGGAAGTTTCGGTCAAGGTTCATCATCTGATATTCGACCGAGTTCATGATCAGACAGGGGGTGCCGGGCAAAGGGTCGTGAGAGTTCGGCCGCCTCAGTACCCCCCCCTCCTAGAGACAACGTCTTTAAAATTTGAAGCGTACAGGAGGACGTATCCGTCGTCCTTTTTTTTGTTGTTTGAACGTTTTCAGAGTTTGTGGGCAGTTGCTGAATTGAAGTATCAATGTCTTTTAGTAAAAATGCAGGTTTTAGTCTGTCTACTGAAATCACCATCTCTTTTCCCCGCACAAGAACTTTGAAGAATTTATCAGTCCTTTCAATGACGGAAAAGAGTCCTTCATATGGAGGTTTCAAAGGGGGCTTCACCATGTCTTGTCTTATAAAAACATGGGAAGCTTCATTCAGTGCGGAAGGAACGAACGGTTTTTGTTTGGAATGGCAACTCGTCTGAGTTGGAGATATTTGCTTAAATGTCTCTTGCAACTGGATAACAAAGTATGATGCATTGACATTGGTTGAACTTTCAGTGAAAAATTCACCAGGTAAACGTAACTCAACACTATATACCAGTTGCGATGTTGTTGACTTTAACTCTTCACTGTGAGTTGAGCGTAAACCCAATAGTACAGATGGCAAGACATCAACCCATCGTTCAGTCAAGCAAGCTTTAGTAGCAGACTTTAGTCTACGATGCCAATTCCTAATTAAGCCATTCGCTTTAGGATGGAATGAAGTAGTATTAATATGCTTTATTCCAAATATATTCAAAATAGAGTGAAATAATCGTGACTCAAATTGCCTACCTTAATCGGTAGTTATGGTTCGTGGTACTCCAAAACGAGCAACCCAATGTGCATAGAATGCTTTAGCGACTTCTTCCGCCGTTATTCTAGTTAGCGGAATTGCTTCGACCCAACGTGTAAATCTATCGATCATAATCAAACAGTATTCATAACCATGATTTGGTGGTAAGGGACCTATTAAGTCGAGATGTACATGCTCGAAACGAGCATTTGGAACGAGGATATTTTGAGTTGGACTTGATGTATGTTTATGCACTTTTACTAATTGACAAGGAATGCAACATCGCGCCCATACTTTTGAATCCTTATTTATTGGTGGCCATACAAATCTAGTTGTTAAAAGTTTACTTGTTGCTCTAATGCCTGGATGAGAAAGTTTATGAAGTGTATCGAAAACAATTTTGCGAAATTTTGCAGGAATATAAGGCCTAACATTAGGGGTAGAAATATCACAATACAATTTAATGTTTGAATCAGGCAGGTGAATGTGTTTAAATTTTAACCCAGTATCTGAATTTAGTAATTGTTTGAGTTCTTCGTCATTTTCTTGAGCTACGGCGATTTGTTTATAATCTAAGGCAGTAGGTAGACTGATGGTTTCAATTCGCGAAAATGCATCAGCTGGGATATTATCGATCCCTTTGACGTATCTTATATCGGTGCTAAATTGACCTATAAAATCTAGATGGTGCATTTGGCGGCGGGAACTTTTATCCAAATTCTGTAAAAATGCATAAGTTAAGGGCTTGTGATCTGTAAATATCACAAAATTTCTCCCCTCTAGCATGTGTTTGAAGTGTTTAATTGACACGTAAATTGCAAATAGTTCGCGGTCAAAAGTCGACCATTTTTGTTGCGCCGGTGTTAATTTAGAAGAGAAAAATGCGAGTGGGGGTAATATTTGGGAACCATTTTCGACAATTGTTTAAATGAGCTACCAATGGTATTCGTGCTTGCGTCTGTAAATAAAGATAACTTAGCAGATGGTTCAGGGTGTGCTAGGAGTACTGCGTTAGCTAAGTTTTCTTTACAGTCGTTGAACGCTGCTTCCGTTTCTACCGTCCAAGTTATTCGAGTACCGCTTTTTATTATATTTCCTTTGAGGAAATCATTCAAGGGTGCTTGTAAAAAGGCTGCTTTTGGAATGTTTCGACGGTAATAGTTTAAAGGGCCTAAAAAACGTCGTAATTCTTTTATATTTCGCGGTAGAGGATATTCCAAGATAGGTTTAACTTTTTCAAGCAGCGGTTTAATTCCTTTTGAATTAACGAGAAAACCTAAAAAGGATAGTTCTGACACTCCAAAAATACATTTTGACAAATTGATTCGAATTCCGTATTCGGAGAGTCTTTGAAAAATAATTTCCATGTGTTTTAAATGCTCATCTTCCGACTTGCTAGCAATCAAAATTTCATCTAAGTAGACAAAAAGGAAGTCCAAACCATTCAACACTTCGTTAAAGAACCGCTGAAAGGTTTGGGCTGCATTTGATAATTCAAAAGGAAGGTATAAGAATTCGAATAATCCGAACGACGTCGTGATGGCAGTTTTTGGCACATCGTCAGGATGAACGGGTATTTGGTGATACGCCCGTATAAGATCAATTTTAGAGAAAATTGTTTATCCAAAAAGTTGGCTGGAAAAATCTTGCAAATGGGGCAAAGGATATCTGTCAGGTACTGTGATTCGATTTAATGAGCGATAATCCCCAGTGGGTCTGAAATCTGTGCTATTTGGTTTGGGCACTAAGTGTAAAGGATTTGACCAATTGGATTTACTGGGACGACAGATTCCATTATCTACCATGTATTGAAATTCCTTTTTGGCTGCAATCAGTTTAGCTGGATGTAAACGTCGTGGTTTAGCAAAAACTGGTTGTCCTTTTGTTTCTATCCTGTGCACCATATTATGTTTTACCGTAATACCAGGTGGATAGGGACGTGTTATTTCGGAATATTTGTCTAATAATGTTTTATATGTGACATCATTGGAAATAAGTGTAATTTGAGTTGTGGGTCCTGTAGGACAGGAACCTTTTGTGGTTAGTGATGTCAATGTGTCACGAAGACAGGAATTTTTTAAATCAATTAAAAGACCAAAATGTTTGATAAAATCAGCTCCAATAATGGGTTTGTTAACGTTGGCTAAAATAAAAGGCCATTGAAAATTTCGGCGTAAATTTAAATTTACAGTAACCAATTTCGTACCGTAAGTTTTAATAGGGGACCCATTTGCTGAGTAAAGTAATATATTTTGTGGGCCATTAGTTTTCCTGATTCCCCTGTATGGTAACACACAAACATCACTTCCACTATCAATCAAATATGGAATACCATTAGTAGAATCTCTTATAAAAAGGCGACTTTTAGCATTGTATTTAAAATCACATTGCGTCGTATTATGTGATTTACCCTCTAGTTTTCCGAATTTTTGTTTTTAAAATCGCAAGGAGAACGGCAACGCTTTGCATTTTCACCAAAATTTGCATGATTTCACCAAAATTTGCATTTACCTTCATTGTTTGAATTTTTGGATCGTGGGAGATTTCTACCGAAACTTTTAGAACGATTGCGCTTTTGGCCTTAAAAGCTAGGAGATCTGAATTGGGATCTTGAAAGTCTTTACGTTTGCTTAGTCAAATCTGCAATTTGCTTCTGAATTTCAATTAGGGGATCGTGTTTAAAATTTACGCCATGAATTTCATTAGGAATCTCATTGGCAGTAACATCTAGAATTTTATCAGCCATTAAAGTGAGCTTATCGAGGCTGTCTTCCGAAACCGAAAGTATGGCTTGCACATTTTTAGGCAATCTCTGAAGCCATAAAATACGCAAAAAATTATCATCTAATGTATTTCCGGCTAAATGTCTCATTTTACGCAATAGATGAGATGGTTTGTCATCTCCTAAAACTAATTCGGAGAGTAAAGTTTTTATTCGTTTCTGCTCAGAATCCGAAAATTCTGCAATGAGCCTTTCTTTTAATGTTTTGTATGGTTCCCGCGTAGGAGGACTTAAAACAATATCGCTAACGTAATTAAGTGTTTCAGAACTTAAAGAGGAAATAACAGAATAAAACTTCGTAGTATCCTGCGTTATACCACACACATTGAATTTAGCTTCGATGCTCACAAACCATAACTCCGGAGATTTATCCCAAAAAGAAGTTAATTTTAATGCTACTCTATTAACGTCTGAAGTAGCGGTGACATTAGTTCCGGAAGTTTCAGGCGTAGACATTTTAATAATTACTACTATTGTTCACACAAAATAAAAATATTGTTTACACAATTAAATTATATACAAAATATACAAATGAGCTTGCTTGACTAAACAATGACTAAAACTCCTACCTTGCAAACTTGTATGTTACGCCAACAGCATTTAGTAGTGAAAAAATGTTCAGCAAGAAAAGTAGTCCATTTTGAAGAAGTGCGTATGACGTTTTTAAATCGAAACGGCCATGTTTCATTTTGCCAAAATATTATGAAAGGATTGCGTTTAATTCTTCCCACGGGTCATCACTGAAGACGTATAAGGGTATCATACGCCTCACTAACACATAAAATAACAATTTATTAACAACTTCAACATATCCGATTATAATACGATTACAGCTAGCATGACAATGAGTTGCGTTAACGAACAAAAGCGAAGTGAATAGTAACGGATAAAATGGAAGTTTCGGTCAAGGTTCATCATCTGACATTCGACCGAGTTCATGATCCGACAGGGGGTGCCGGGCAGAGGGTCGTGAGAGTTCGGCCTCCTCAATGTCATGTCGGCATTCTGCCCTGTCCAAAATAATAAATTACGTTTTCAAGGATGATTTTTTCTTCGGAGGGAACAGTGTTTTCTTGACAGTTATATTTTCTCTTTGCTTGTAACGCATCTATCATCTTCCAGTAAAGAATTTCCAGGCGTGTAAAGCAAGTAAAAAGGTATATGTTCGTAGCCTTTGAGATGTTCTCGTTGTTTCCACGAATCTATCTCAAGCCATTCTTTTAAGGAAAATCTATACTTGAACAGTAAATTTAAAGCAAAGATCCATTCAGTAAACAAAGCTCTTTCAGTATAGAGCAGTGGCATAAAACTTTCACATATTGAATGACAAATTCTAATGTTGATTTCTGTATATCCAAATTGCATTGTCTTATTTGCAGCAACTAACGCTATTTCTTTCACCGGTAAATTGTCCCTATGCACGACTCGCATTTAAATAAATTATATTCTCAAGGAATGGAAATTATTACACTTATTGTAAAACAATTTGCAGGGGATCTTCCGGAAGAACCCACTGAGAGACTCTACTGTTTTATTAAAGTATTATCAGTAACTGATCCGTCATTACTTATCTGATACACAAAACTTGGAAAAGGTTCTTTATCTCTTTCCCTCGATATCTTACGTGTTCTCAATATACGTGTTCTGGATTCTGTTGTAAATTCCCTTCTTCTTCTTTTTGCCCTCTTTATTTTTGCCTTCTTATATAATATTTCATGTATTTCGATATGTTGCACTTCTGAAAAAAAAGAAAAAAATACTACATAAAGTAAATAATTTTTTTTGTTGTTCAGAGCATTTTTTAATTTCTTTTCTAAAATTTTGTTAAAATTAAAGAAAAATTTAACGTGAAAGAAATATTGGTATTCACATTGGATTTTTTAAAACTTTTTTCCCATAATCCTAAAAGGAATAGTTTGTAGATTTGTTATCATTTTACACTAAGTTATTCCAAAATTGCTAATATAATGGTGGACTATAAGTTAATTTTCGTTTCTTGTCACCCTTAGCAATCACTAAGCTTTTAAAGACAGCTTTAAACGGTCTAAAATTACATATTGATTGACAGACGTTTGGTATAATTATAATTATTATGCTTTATTAAAAAAATTAATTTTTTCGTTAGTTCGCATTTACATTTTAGCTAGTACTGAAATTCTTTATATCAATATTGTTGTTCGAATGCATGTTTCGTTAAATTTTATGCTTCAGTTGAATGAATTTATCTGAAATAATATGCATTGGGAAAAAGTTCCATCTGAAGACCTTATTTGAAGAGTGGGCCAACTCCACTTTAAAAAAAATGGAGTTAGTCTCACTTTCATGTTCATATAAGTCATTTCTATCTTATTTTAAAACTGGTACAAATCAAGCTAATTTCTGCTGCCAACAGAGAGCACCACAAATCTAACTTCAGAAGTCATTTTTCAGCACTTATTAGACTTTAAGACTGTATCTCAAAATGAAGAAAAGCGGAGTTGGCCCTCTGTTTAAATGAGGACTTCATATAAAGAGTGAGTTGATTGTGGTCAATTTCAATAAAGAAGTAAGTTCAAAAAGTTAAGCCGCCCAGACCAGAAGTCGTGCTACAAGATTGGATGAAAACTCATGGTGGGTGCGTGCAGTCCCGCAGATTCTGAAATTAATTTAGGGTCAATGTAACCTGTTAGTACTTACTCCATAAGGTGTAAGACTTGGTCATCGACCCCTCTTGGCCTGGTCAAATCCAGTTGCAAGCCGAACGACGTGCAAATGGAAGCAACCGACACCAAATACAGTGCATACAGCAACTCCCATAGAAGATACGACTCCCCTAAGATAATCACAGTTTTTTTTTCCTACGTCGAGAGACAGTCAAGAGACCAATGTCTCGTCTAGCAGCCCAATACAAAGTAACTCTGTTTTTCTACAGTCAGTAGTAAAACTATAGTCCTTTAAGAAGGTGTACGTCATAAGATGATTAAAATTCATAATGTCTCCAGACGAACAAAGAAGACAGTCAGGAGAGTATACCAAACCAATGCGGTAAATGTGGCAAAATAAAAAGTCATGTGAAGTGGTGATTCGAAAATTGGAAGTTAAAATATGTCGAGGCAGATCCATTGGAATAGGATTCTTCAGTAGTTGGCTCCAAATCTTTCCGCTAGCTGCTATATTGTGGTAATATTTAATTTTGAGGTTCGAAGTCAATGTTCTTGAGATCATATCTGTAACATTGACTGCGAAAGTCTTCATACCCCGACCTTTTTGCCTGCTAGTTTAAAGACTCCCTCCTATAGTCTGGACATAGGCATTTCGGACAAAAAACATGAAACAATCTCTCCCTGTCTTAGATCCTTTTCCTTGGAGACCATTTCTAATTTATAACCCGCAGATTTATGGTTGCATATTTATACTGACGACTCTTCAAGAGGCAATGGTTCTTCTGGTTGTGGTGTTCTATTGTAAAGACCTATTTGAACTTTCTCTGCCAGCCGTTATGCAAGCTTCAAATTTTCAAAGAGGATCATAGTGACTCCCGCCATTACCTGCACTCATATGAATTTCATCACTTTGAAATTTAGTGCTCTGAGAAGGAGTCACACTGCCCAAAAGCCGAGTCTGGCCGAGTCTGGCCTTAAATAAAGATGTAAAGGTAAGAAGAATAAAATATCAACTGCGTATTAAAATTTATATCAGGAACTTCAGATCCCATCGGCTGGCATAGTTAATCAAAACTTTCAGAAACAAGCCATTTTCTTAAAACTAGCTTTAAATCAAGAGGTATAATTATGTTACAGTATCATTTAATAGGTTGTTTAAAAACCAAGCTAACTACATCATTCATATAAACATATCCTATGCATATTAGCGTCTAAATCTTTCCCCCTTATAATAGAATATTACTTTACTTTCCTGATGTCAGATACCCATTAGTATAATCTTGTCTTTCTATTTATAAACAAAAATGGATTTCCGCAGTTTCTAGACAAAATCAACTAATATTAATAAGCATCAAGGTTAATAATTCGTAATTTTAACGAGGTTCATTTGTTAAAACAGAATCACTAATCGTCAGGTGAAATCGTCAGGTTTAATCTAAACACAATTCTCACATTGAACAAACTTCAAAGAGTTTTCGGCATTTGTGAAAAATGCTATTACTCAAAATTATTTTATCTATTGCAATTTGTTTGAGAACTTAACAAAGAGGCAGAGAGGAAATAATGCAATTTGTTTTTCAACATCTCAGATTTTCAAATGTCTGCTAAGGAAACTTCGACACAATTTCACAATACCTGAACTAGTAACGTTGTATTACAAATTAAGATTGTAATTCATGTAGTAAATGTTCATGCTGTAGTTAAACATTTAAAAATATTAAGGTGTTAATCCTTAAACAAGGACGATTGATGAATGGTGGAAAGTGCTTTCAAAATTCTCCATTTTCAAAGCATTTGGTGCATAAAAGTAAAAAATACTAACAAATTAATCTGAAGTCTTTTCAGACATCAAATTTTTTTCTATGTAAAATGACCAAAACCATAAAAAACTAAAAGATGAAGATTGTACTAATTTACCCATCAAAAAACCTCATCAGGTAAGTAGTATCATACATCAGAAGTGTATGTAATCAATAAGGCAAAGTCTATCAAAATTCTCTTGAACGTAATGTGATTAATTCAACCCACATCTCATAAGCAATTTCGTGTTAGATTAATCATATAACAGTGCATAAATTATACTTATTTCCTAATAAAAACATTTTTCCTTATATATTAAGTTAAGAGAGGCAAAAAACAAAAATCACGAGGTGTTGTGAAGTTTTTCTTTCAGAAACAATAGAACAAAATAGCCATTGTTTAGCAATACATTTACTTCAAGTTTAATTACTACTACAGTTGAATTACTACAAAGCAATCACAAAGAATGTGTAGTACATTTATAAAAATGTGTAGAAACGAATATAGTTAATACGATTGTAGACACGAAGGTAGTTAATAGCGTACGTTGGGATTCGAATTGTGCAACCTCAGTGTGAAGCCAAACGCACTATTACTTGGCTACCAGGAGCCCAATTATAAAATAAATTAAATAATTATGTGTGCAATAATTATGTGTGCAATAATTTTTAATTTCTAAAGTACAGTCCGTACACAGAAATTATAATTCAGTTCGGAGTAAATATGGTAATATTTTATGCAATATTTTACAGACATAATTAACTCAATGATGGAATAACCATAAATATATTCAAGAAAATTTCCTAACGTCTGTTTAAGGAAAATACTCAGTCAGTACATTCAGAAAAATATTCAGTCATTGAAAGAATATTTTGATACAGAAGGATTAAAATATTTTGATACAGAGATATATTAAATTTAAAAACTTACAGTCATAAGAGGTTTCCCAGGTATAACTTTCAAAACAATAATAAATATTTAGGATCATAATCTACAAGAGAAATACAACATTTCTTTTAACCGATACACAGCCAACATTCTATTTTTATAGCTTGTAATGAAGAGAAAAATAAATATATTTCTCTCTTTTTCTCTCTCTCTCTCTGTATGGATATATATATATATATATATATATATATATATATATATATATATATTGTATAAGTAAGTGTCCCCTGATATTCGATAGGAATTTCTACACAAGAAACGTGACCTCATCGCTTTTCTTTATTTCCGATAGAGTTTTGCACATGTACGTAAAAATTATATGAAGGCACTTACACAGATATATTTAGTGATATTTATAAAATTTTTCATATAATGCTTTTGTACAACAAAATATTATCAAATGAAATTATTTCTAAAAATTTTTTACGCTTTTGTATTATTCTAACAGCCGTGAAAATGTAAGATAGAAATAAGGGATAGAACTTTCTAAAACTGGTTTGAATGTGGCCCAGCTATACCGTTTCGAAATTTTATCAAAAGGAACGTCTGAGTGAATGAGTTTCAGAAGAAAATATTAAAATATTTGCCCCGTACTTTGTCGAAAATGAATTTTCTGGTGAAATGTGATTTTTTTTTTTTTTTTTTTTTTTTTTTTTTTTTTGTGAGTGTGTTGTTGTTGTGATTTGAAAAATGTTTTTCGGAAAGCAGATTTAAAATTCAAATCTTTATAACTTGTATATAAATAAAATATTCTGTTAAATTCTCAAAATATACAAAAGTTGAATCCGTGAATGCAATGAGTCAGCATTTTTCTTAAACAGGCGTAATGGAGTTTCCGTCAACATATTCACGTTCTTTCGATCACTATGTTCATTATGTCCATAAAATCTTCAATTAAATATCCCTTATGTGAACGGATTGTACTTTGGATATTTTCAAAAAAACTATACGCCATAACTATTTTATTTATTTTATAATTGTCATTTCATTTAGCATTGGGCCTGAAGTAGCCAAGTGGAAGCGCGTTGGACTTCGGACTGGGGTTCCTCAGTTCCAATCCCGACGAAGCCATTTAATACCTTCGTGCTTAGGCAGGGTCTGGACACGTTACTAAATCCATAGACCAGCAGATCTTTCTATAATGTCAGTGGGTGAGAGAAGGTACGAACCCTCCACTGATCCTGGGGGTGCTTGGTCAAAATTGAGGTGGAACCTGACCAGAGACGAACTCCGATCTTGTAGTGCCATTCTAAACTGGAACTACCTTCCTCTATCCGCAGTCAAGACTGGTCTGGTATGTTCCGGCTTGGAGGTGGGAGGCGGGACAGAAGTCAAAATGGCAACAACACATAACATTAAAGGATTTGCTTTCTAGTCTCATTTTGTGGCTCGGTTCATATAAATTTTCTTGATTATACTTTCCATACCCCTTTTTCATAAAGTCAGATTTGTATTTTATTTTTCTTTTAAGAGAATTTAAAGAAATTACGAATCCCTGTAAACAGTATCACTCTATTTTCCTTTTCGTTTCAATAAATTTCGGATTCTAGATTTGGGAGTATCTGCGAGTAAACATACAAGATTTATGATGGGACTAAAAGTATATTCATCCATGAAAAATAATAAGCAAAGAATCAGAAATAATGTTATAAACCACCATAAGATATACAAAGGATGCTGTTATAATTTTTGTTTAGTTTTTAGTTATTTAATGAATTTAGTTAATTTTGGGACTAACAAAGAAACAACCGATTGTAGTGAAAGCCATGCAGGTTAAATATATATATATATATATATATATATATATATATATATATATATATATATATATGTGTGTGTGTGTGTGTGTGTGTGTGTGTGTGTATATGTATATATATATGTATATATATATACATGTATATATATTTATATATGTGTATATATATATACATAAATATATATACATATATATATATATATATGAAGCTAAATTATGGGGGGACGATCGCGCGACCTTAAAATGGGATTTTAGTTATAAAGTATAGGATTTAGCAATTAAAGTCTGGGAGTTCAAATAATCGGAGTAGCGCATTGCAGTGAAAATAGAATTAAAGGGTCGGCTTGATTCAATCTTCGAAGAACCACATGGGAGGATTTTAAAGTAGACGTATAGCCTTGAAGTCGACGCTAAGAAAGAAAGTGTTTAGTTCAGCAAAAAGAACATTCGATATGACATCATGAATAAGTAATGAGCTTCATAGCGCGTAAGTTAAAAGCTTAAGAACAAAGAAGTTAGTTTAGAGCCATGGAGAGATAGCATCGGGAAAAGACGTTTGCCGTTGGGCGCACAGATTTGAATTAGGATGGGGCGTAAAATTAATGATTTGGAGCTGGGAACGTCTAAGAATTTATCAATAAAGTTCAGTATATTTAAACAGGAGTTGTCTTTTAATCGTGTCAAGCTTGGTTTACTGCATTTCATGGAAGTCATTAAATTAAGAGTGTCCTCGCCACCGGTTCACCGACTGCCAGGAAAAATGATTCTCCAGACGTTCGGATTAATGCGTTAAAGTTGGGCGTGGAGAAAGCAAATCCTATATATATATATATATATATATATATATATATATATATATAGTTAGTGTAAAATGACATTCTATTGAAAATTATAAGCAAAATTATTATTATTGTTGCTTATGCCACTTGACCGACAGCAACACCAGGTCAACTCCCAAGGGCTATGGGCGATGAAGGTGTGGTTTCTGTTTTCACAGGTACCCCAAGGGTCGGAGTCCAATTTGGACAGAGGACCAGCCCCATAATTTTGAACCGAGTCAAGTGATGAGACCAGAACACTTGACACCGCACCTCCAGGGGTAATTTTGAGAACTTGCAGGACATTGTAACCACGACAGCTTTTACGTGCACCAGTCGCCATTAGTGTACATGGCAGTGGATTTGTTACCGATGAGCATCGAACCAGTGACTTTCAGATCACTATTCCGCTGCCTTTGCCAACTTGGCCACTACACCCATACAAAACCATTAAAGTTCAGGGAAAAAATGCATAAGTCAAAAATACAAAAAAAGGGAATGTAAGAATAAAGTGTCAGTAAAAAAAAAATAATGAAAATGAAAGCAAAGAAGAAAATAAAAATGAAACATTAAAATAGTAGGGAAAAGAAATGAACAAAGTGTAATTAATAAAATATACATGTTTATAAATAACTTATATTTTCTTTTTCATTAATTAACTCTGTGATTAAAAAACAATGTGCAATTTCCTTCTAATAGAGAATTTTCTGCTAGTTATATAGGATTTTTATGTATAGTATACGAGATGAAACAATTATTAATATATATTTAATGCCGCAAACATCATAGAAAAGTTTAATAAAAGAAAAGTTAAAAACACAAGTTAACAGCATCTCCTTTTGATTCATTGCATAACCTTACGTTGATGTTTTCCCAAACAGATGAAAAAAAATATACAAAACTTTTCTTACAAATGCAGTCCGAAGAAATAAATATCGTATTCTATTTTTACGACTTCTATTTCCACATAATATCAGCCAAACTTTTCTTCTTCCGTGAGCAAGATAAACAAGGCTATTCAAAACCATGTAAATACTCCCATTTAAACTGAAAAAAAAAGATATCCCGAACAGCATGCCGAAATTTGTTTAACAAAAGAGACCTCCGAAAAAAGAGAGAGCAGAACCAAAGATATTATGAAAAAAAATGCAAAATGTTTTGAAAGAAGATTTATATGCTCTAGTTCCATGTAACGCGTCCTAATATCTAGATACAAAGTCGGTGCAGGTTTCATGCTTGTGAGAAACAGTTTAGGATTAAAATTCATAGCTGAATGTTCTTTTCGCATTTTTTTAGGGAGATCTGTAACTCGCAGTATATTTTATACTGGTGAGAAACACAATTCGGTATTAAATTTCACTGCTGAATGTTCGCTCCACATTTTTAGGGACATTGAAATTTGTTTTAATCAAAAGATCCCAGTCACAATATATATTTATTTCTTCCAGCAACTCCTGATCATCTTCTTCCCATATTAAATGCTTCGAGTCCTATGCTGTAGTTCTTGATTGAATTTTAATAAAAAAAAGTTTAAAAAGAAAACCAAGAAGTGTAACTTTTTATTTAATAATAATTCAAACACGGTATGTTTGATATCGGCAATTACAGCCACTTCATTCCAAATTCAAGTTAGGCCCAAGGATACCAATTTTCTCATAAGTCCTTAAATTTTAGTCGTTTTAAAGTTTATTTTTGACGTATACTGTCACTTATTTTCTTTTTTAACGTAGGATTATATTCCTCCGTAACGGTCCTCTGGAAAGAAAAAATTGTCCGTCCTGAGTCGCGAGTTATAATTTTGGCAGCGTGTCAAACCCAGTAGCAGTAAACAATTAAACAGAAAAGTACTAAAATGCGCCAAAAAAAGAGGTAAGCTACGATAAGTAATCCTACGGTAATAACCCCTACCTGAAATTTTGTTTTATATTTGCATATAAATATTTCCTTACTTTAAATTTATAAGCCGTGAATGATATCTATTTAAAAATTAAATTTCTTCTCGAACTTTCAGCTTAAGAAAACACGTTCCTCGATTTCGCTCTCCCAAGGTTAAAAATGTATGCTACTCTGATTTGTTACGTTGAAGAACATGTGAATATTATGATGCGGCACTGTGCCCGAGTATCGAAATTTAAGTGTATATGGTCGTGAATGTAATAAACTTGTCATTGAATTATGAAATACAGTCAGAGAATTTGATTTCTACGCAGGCGGTGTAGAGTTAATGAAGAGAAATGTATAATTACATTGCCTAAAGAAACTAATCTACCATAATTTTCAAAGGAAATCCGTAATTATCCTAAATCCGTTTTCATAATCTGTCCGTAATTTTCCTACGAAAAAAAATCAGGATATAGTTCTAAATGAATGTCATAAACTTTCACGGTAAAGAGACAGGTAAAGAGCTATGTTAACAGAAAGAAGAAATAAAGACTAGACTCGATCGGAACGTTTATACAATTATGCACTGTAACGTAATTTACTGTGGGTTGTTTTTTCCTATTATTAAGCTGCATCAGTAAACAATCATTTAAGCTGACAAAAAGTCAATATGACATCTATATGTTTGGGGAAAAATTTATATGAGTAGAGAAAATAGTTTTTGTCAGTATTATACTCGATGTATATTTTACCGTTGATAATGATTTCCACATACTCTTTCCATTTGAAGGCGGCTTATTTACTCTCAGAAGCTTTCCAGTACGGTAGAACCTCGTTTATCCGGACTAACTGAGACCATAGGCAATCCGGATAATCGAAAATCTGGATAATACGCGTAATATGGATAATAAGCAAAACAAAATCCTTTACTAAGCAGACCGTTTATTACGATGAAAAACTATGTTTTGTAGTAAAATTACATAGAATTGTTTACAAGACATTAAAAAATATTAAACTAACTTTTCACATCATTTCTTAACAAAGAATAGGTAAGTCTAGTAAAGCTTTCTCAAACTCAACAAAAACCATTTTATTACCATAATTTATTGTACAATCTATGCAGGAACTGTAGATTTAATCAAGCTAAAAAGCAAATATTTGGCGTACATGTAGTTACGTTCTTGCTATCATGGTTAAAAATTACTATCTAATGTGAACATTAAACAAAAATACTGTCTACAAATCTTATCCGGATTATTCGCAGATCCGGATCAATGAGGGCCAGATAAACGAGGTTTTTCTGTACTCTGATTTGTTACGTTGAAGAACATATGAATATTATGTTGCGGAATTGTGGCCGAGTATCGAAATTTAAGTGTATATGGTCGTGAATGTAATAAACTTGTCATTGAATTATAAAATACAGTCAGAGAATTTGATTTCCGCACAGGCGGTGTAGAGTTAATGAAGGGAAATTTATAATTACATTGCCTAAAGAAATTTATCTACCATAATTTTCAAAAGAAATCCGTAACTATCCAAAATCCGTTTTCATAACCTTTCCCTGATTTTCCGACGGAAAAAAAATTTCAGGATATAGTCCTAAATGAATGTCATACACTTTCAGTGTAGAGAGACAGGTAATGAGCTATGTTAACCCGTCGTTGGTCGCACCAATTTGAGTAACGCCAGTGGTCGCGCGTGAGAGTTTTTCTCACACTACCCATTTCCGCTGTTTTAAGTTGTCTACTCAACAATAACACTTCAAAATTGTTTCTTTTCAAGGAATTACATTAATATTAAGCAATCACGAACAAGGAAATTACAATTAGAATAATTATTTTACAGCTATTATTCAGGAAAATTAATAGCGAAAGTGAAATAAAAAAATCATACTTACTTTATGAATCAAATTTATAAAAAGCATATTATTTGTACTTTATTAGAACGTCAACTGCAAGTCTTATAAATTAGGTGACATGGACCTGGTAAATAAAATATTATACTATAAGTATTTATTAACACAGCATTTGGGGCATACGTAAGTTGAATGTTCGGTACAAATAGGTCGCGCACAGGTAACACAACCTTTTTTTGACTTCCTATTTTTTCTTCGAGGGCAGAATCTACAAAATCCGGCGGTTTCAACATTTCGTTTGATTCTTGAGGAGCCTTCAACTCCTGTTATTTGGCTTATTGCACTTCGCGATGCTGATTACAAGTTTGTAACTGAATAACGGTCACCAGGTGAGGTTTCATGAGTTCCAATGCTAATTCCTTCAAGAAGGCAAGTCTAGCCATCGTATTGTTTATATTTGCAGTATATATAATTTGGCTGCGATACCACCAATGTTCATGAACGAAAAAAATAATGTCAACGGTCATCTGCGACTTATTCTTGAAACAGAGTACTCACCTTTGAGTTCGTCGACTGCGTCGACGCCACCCTTAGTGAGATTATAAAAAGTATTAATGTCTGGTTTAGAGAGGACGCCAGAATCTTTATCTATTTTTTTACCATTGTGCAAAGAGGAATAAAGAAGAACATTCTTCCCTTTCTTTAGAATATAAGACACTAAAGTGCCAGTTGACGAAAATGCAAACACACTGGTTCTCAAAACTAAAGTTCCCAAAAGTAATATTTTCTCAAAAGTAAAGAATAACACTGATCAAAATGCGCTTTTAACAAACAAAATTTGCAAATAAAATTGTGAGATAAACGTGCTCACATCATCGCGTTATTAAATAACACAAATACTGGTGGTCTCTTGGTGAGAAACGCTCTCACGTGATGCAAACGCCAGTGGTCGCACGATGAGAGAAATGCTCACACAAAAGACACCTAAGCAAATAGCAGGCTGTTTGAAGGTCAAACACTCCCTTATTCTTATCGGAACTGATAACAAATTGTTGAGGAGATTCTAAGAGTCAGCTAGACAGGGGGTGGTGTCCCCAGGGTCATTTTCAAATTAGGGGTGCAATTTATATGACAAGTGTGAGAGAAATGCTCATAGCGCGACCAATGACGGGTTAACAGAAATAAAAAATAATAAGACTAGAATCGATCGGAATGTTTATATAATTATGCACTGTAACATAATTTATTGTGCGTTGTTTTTCCTATTATTAAGCTGCATCAATAAACAATCATTTATGTTGACAAAAAGTCAATATGACATCTATAAGTTTGGGGAAAAATTCATAGGAGTGTAGGGAATAGTTTTTGTTAGTATTATCCTCGAAATAATATTTCTGTATATTTTATCGTTGATAATGATTTCCGCATACTTTTGCCATTGATGGAGACTTATTTACTTTCAGAAGGTTTCCTGTACTAACGTTCTTTGACTGAAACATCCTGGCCAAGTTGGGAATTTCCGAAATCTCTGGAAAGTTTAGTTGAATAGGAGTTCAGTACAAAGAAGTCTCTTTTATATATAAATGACTAAGCAATGACAGTTCCATTCGAACGCTTTTTGATGGATTAGTCATAAATTATACTAGAATTATACTAGAATAAATTATACTAGAGCTAGTACAGAATGTAATAGTAAAAAAATGGTGATTTATGGGAGAGAGAAAATGAAAAATTGGGTTATATTTATAGAACGCGACTGACATTGACAGTATAGTTTATTCCTCGCTGTACCGTGCAACACCATGTCAGCGCAATTCCTCCGTATATATAAATAATTACACATTAAGGATAACACAAACATAGGAGGATTCGTTTACCTCAACATAACTTACTAAGATTTAGTAAGTTACTTAGATAGTCAGTTTTTTAGATAATTAACAAGAATAAATTTGTTATATTACGCATTGTTGTTTCTGCTGTGTTGTTGTTGCTTATGCTACTTTACCGACAGTAACATCAGATCAAGTCCCGAAGCATATGGGCGATGATGGTGCGGCTCGGTGACTCACCGAAATCCCGAATTCCCGGGAGCCCGAATTCCGAATTAACCGGAATTCACCGAAAGCCCGAATTCCGAATATTAAAAACAAAACAAATATATTTCTGAAAAAAAAGTTTTAATGGTTAAAACTAAAATTAAAGCATGTTTTATTAATATAATAAATAATACAAAACAATACTATACAAAGCAGTAACCAACAGCAGATATAAATGCTTGCAGTGTTAATTCTTCGTTAATATAGTCACTTGTGAGTAACATCATTTTTTCATTACTTTTCAAATGTTTTTCCACTCTAGGTGGTTTATTGCCTGCATCCAATAATTCCAATTCATTCTCAGAGTTCTCATGTTGGATTTTTACTTGATTTATGAATCCATAAATATTAACATGCGATTTTCCAACTGCATTTTTTACGGCATGATGCCAACCTTCAATATGATTCGTAGTGCGGGCACCATGCTGGTTCCATACTTCTGGCGCAAAAGAGCCCAAAAATTAAAATATATGTGATCCTTATTGTATGTAGGTATGTAAATAAATCATACAAATTTAGAATTACCCCAATTTATACTTACAATTATGTATATTTTGAATGATTGTTAAAATTTATAAAATTAAAGTTTTAATTTGAAAATGATGGAAGCTGCTTACCTTCCAACCATGTGCTAACGAAGTAATCAATAAACTCTTAAAACTTTTGATATGCCGGATGTTCAAGTGGAGGTGCATTTGCAGCAACTATTAACCACGCATCATCAATATCTTCTATTCTAACTAAAGCCATTGCTGATTAAGACTGATACAACTTCATTACTTCAGAATTATTTTTAAATACAGATAATCTTAGTTTACTAAAATTACTCCGTAATGTTTGATTGTAATGGAATAAATAGCCTTTTACGGTAACATGTGGAAAACCTTTTCGTGAAGCATTCATTACAGCTATTTCGTAATCCACCATTATAGTTGTTGGGTTAAAATCATACCCCAGTCTTGTTGCATCATTATTAATTTCGTGAAACATTCTCACTTAAGTTTTTCAGATTTATTTGGGAGTAATATATATATATATATATATATATGAATGGAAGCATTTGCTTTTTGTAAAAAGCATGAATGGTGTATAATTGATATAAAAATCTTAGGCACTACTTTAAAAGTTCCATCCATGTATACTGTTTTACAGGTGCTATTAGTACTTAAAATTCCCAAAAACTTTTCAGATCAAAAGCCAATCATTTTTCTTTTCTGTTAGTGTCAAAGAGAACAAAATTTTCACCTTTAAATTTAGTAAACTCATTTGGATAAAAACAAATTCAAAATCAATCGTTTGTGATTTAAAATGCTAATTCATATATTTGATTTTTCGGATTTTACCATGTGTTTGGCGCAGCATGATCTCTCTGGACCTTGCGCCATTAAACCACCACCAACCAACCAACCAACCATTCCCCCATTTCACGCCCACCTGTCAACTGCAGCTGCAAATTCAGGATTTGGGCTTACGGTAGGTAACCTGCGGCTCCTGTTTTGAATTATCACCACAAGGGTCGGAGTCCGACTTGGCTAAATGACCGGTCCCGAAATTTTGAACCGAGTTAAGTGACGATACCGGAACACTTGACCCCGCACCTCCAGAGGTCAATTTGAGAACTTGGAGGACATTGCAGCCACGCCCAATTTTACGTGCCCCAGCCACCATTAGTGATCCACCGCGGTGGATTTGCAGCGACGAGCATCGAACCAGGGATGTTCAGATCACTGGCCGGCTGCTCTTGCCAATTGGGCCACCGCACCTCTTTGTTATTTCTTATTACAATTAATGAACGCATTTTCTAATTCACAGTCTGATTGAACTAGAAAGTAAATCTCGTTTTTCAAAAAAGCAGTGACATGATTTAAGGAATTATAAGGCATAAAAGTAACATTCAAAGTGATTCAAAAGAGAAACAATGACTGTTTCATTTAAACGTGTTAAACAAAAAAAACAGAAAAAGCCGTCAGAAAGATTTATAAAACGTTCTTAAATCTTCACTATGAGGTTTTTTTCATCTCTTATTAAAATATTTCTCATAATAACGTGAACAATTTTACCCTCGGGTGTGTTATTTCACCTTGACTGAACAAGGCCCTAAAAATAACAATTTAATTGCGTTTTTTCCAAAGATCATAATACTATCTAGAAACAGTTTTAGCAAGAAAAATGCAGCACAAGTTTTCGCCGAATCTCATTTATCATATTCCTTGATTAGTAACTTGTCTGATCGAATCAAACTGTAATCTAATGTCAGACACGACATCTCATTTTAGTTGCTTCTCTTATATCCAATTAAGATCGCTTTTTCTTTTTTTTCTTTTTTTTTCGTCTCATATCCTCTCTATAATCATTTCAAATTTACATTTTTCTTTCCCCATTTAAAAGCACATGTCAGGTTCAGAAATTGAATTGTAAAATGCCTGCTTTCAAGACAGGCATCTGTTACTTATTTCGTCCCATTCTTATACCTCATACCTTCCCTAATATCACGTCATATGTTACTCTTTTCGCTTCATTCTTAGGCCTCAAACTCACTCTATTCTCACTTCATATTCATGTTCTTCTTTCCCTTTATTAAAAACCAGGTTCAGAAATCGAACTAAAGAACTCTTACTTTCCAGACAGGTATCTGTTATTATTTTTGTCTCATTTTTACGCATCATACTCACTCTGTTAACAGTTCATATTTACTTTCTTCATTCCCTATTTAAACACACTCGTCAGGTTCAGAAATTGAAATAAAGAACTTTGGCTTTCCATATAGATATCTCTTATCCTTTTAGCTTCTTTCTTACGCCTTATACACTACTAGTTCAATACCCGTGCTTCGCTACGGAGTACATTCAAATTAAATACAACGGTCAATGCATGCAATTAATGCCAAAAAAATATACATATATTTATAAAAAAATTGTAACAAATATTTTTATTCAAATTGAATCTAATATTCAAATTAAATCTAATAGAACACACTATAGAATATAGTGCAGTTAATCTAGTACAGTTTGAAGAACATTTCTTTTACGGTATTTTAACATTTTTTTGGATAATGTTCAATCGTCTGCCACATTAGGAAGAAAAAATATTTTTTTGTCAATTTATTTCGTTGTTATGCACGGGATGAAAAATTAGTTTAAAGTACCACAAAAAGAAAAGAAACCACGTGATCAGCATTTAATAAATTAAATTCTAAAAATTAATCTTTAAAATTTCACCAAAAATCAGAAAATGGAGATAAAGATTCGAAAAAGATTTCGTCTTAAAGGTATTTTTATTATCTTTCTTGTGATATAAATTTTATAACCCTCAGATAATTATTTTAAATGCAAACTTAAAAGAATGTCACAAAAGCAGCTTAAAAATTTTATTTAAAAAAATCTAAGAAGAATTTTTCAAAAATATTTCTTAGTGCACCCCTACTGTCGTGTAGCCACTACGTCTAAACTTATTTATTTATTTGGGCGTGATTTAATTGGGGTAGTACATTTATTTATTTTATATAAAACGGGTAGTTGGGCGCGTTGTGTTTTGATATTTATTTTTAACCCAAAGCTCAAGACGTATTATGGCTAACGAACAGAGTGACAAAACCTAAACTCCTAAAAACTAGTAGATAACATTTATCAGATCCACTGTAAGAATAAAGATGACTAACACCAATTTTATATTTACAAAAAAAACTAATTTATTTACAACATCGTCTATCTACAAGATCACATAAAGAAGCCAAATTAACTAAATCTTAATATTCAAACTATTCATATCAAAAAGTCCCTCATTATTTCTTCTAAAATCAAAATCTAAAACACATACTTCAATATTTAAACTATACCTTTACGATTCAGGGAGCATAAGATTATTTATTCTACCGAAGACATTAAAATACATCCTAAAGCTAAACTCTCAAAAACACACGCCACGATTCCGCACTACAACACTTAAATTCAAGGTTGGGTCTAAACGATACAAAATGATTTAAAAACTCACTCAATTTGATGCTAACCTCACGGGAGACGGGCGTCGATGCAACCATCGGGCATGGGGGCTCCCTTTCCTCTGCGGGACGACTCAAAAACAGGACTCCATAAACTCGGAGCAAAATACTTCATACTTCCTCTCTATCTGCTTTCTAGATGAGGGCAGCAACCATGATCGAAACAGGAACATGAAGCCAGGAAACCGTGAAGACTCAAACAGGACTCCAAATGCTCTCCACATTTTAATTTATTTGTTTGTGAAGGCAGCAATCATTATCGAAACAGAACAACCCTCGGGAAACCTCCACTTAAATCATCTACAGTTGAAAAACAACCCTTCATCACCCGAGATGCCTAAGCACCTGGGAGAAGGGAACCCGGACTGGCACGCAAAGTGAATCCCCGAAAAACCAAGTCCTCAATTTATTCATTTTCTTCATAACGCCGTCCACGCCTCTTTAAAACACCTACAACCATTCACGAAAGCCCCAAAGACTCCACCAATCAGCTTCACTTTAACATTTATTGGATAACTTCTCCAAAAATCACGCCCTACAAAAATGTCATCGCGGACCACACACTTCAACACCACGTGGTCTTTACCGCAGACCCCACGCAACGATCTTATAAATTTGCTTACAAAAGTCATTGTCGTATAAAGTCAAAAAAGGCGCCAGATGCAAATGTTCATCTGCGACAACCAATACCCTACAGCGTCTAGGCCAATTACACTCGCTTTCCCCTAAAGACCGCGCTTCCTAACTAACATCAAAGAACATCAAAAGGCGGCTTTCTAATTACTTACAAACATGTGATAGAGAGCCTTCGAAAAACCTTAGCTTACTTACAAAATAAAATACATTTTTCTTTAAAATCGAAGGCGCTTCATCACACCTACACTATAAGAAGAATCGCCAAGCAAAATTTCAACCCTTTAGGCCCTGCAGTTTGGTCTCTGCGTTATCTGTCAATCAGTCAATCAATCAGTCAGTCAGTCAGCGAGTTACGAAATTGTTTTATATAGAGAGAGATTATTACATATTTATATTCTTCTCTCCCCATTTAAAATTGTGGACAGGCTCAGAAATCGAACTAAAGAACTTTTGCTTTCTATACGCGTATTCTATAGCATCTCACGACCAAGCCATGCAATGAACTTCACAAGCCATATTGTCATCTATATTAGAGAGATCAAGTTGGCTTCTCGTAAAAATCTCGTATATTTTGTTGAGAGCCTATTTAACGTTAACGACCACTATAACATCTTTCTCTTTCCGTTTAATTCGAGTTAGATGATTCTGTCCGAAATCGTTCAAAAGATCTCCGACGACGCCAAGCCACTTTATGTTCTTCCCTAATTAGCCTCCAAACTATCAGACCAACTTAACTCTTTTTGTGGGAGGCTCAAATCTTATTTTTTTATTCCGCGAGAATTAAATTACATTTCCTTATCACAGCTAAACGACATCAATTATCTCTGTCTCTAGACATCAAGCCTCTATCAAAGTTTCTCCAGTGAAAAATTAATCTTGAGTAAACATCGGAGAGAGATAAAATGCAGGTTTATTTATTTTTATTATTTTTTCAGAAGATAACATCAAAAGACTGCGTGTTCGGAAACACAAAGGCGTTGCTTTAATCTTGTACGATGTCAGGCAAAAGAAGCGAAGGAAAGTGTTCATAACAGTGTTGCCTTCTTGTCTTGCATACAAAATGGTGTGTTATAAAAATGTAATCTTTTATCTCATGAAAATGATAATTATCTCCTACTAGCTCATTGAGGCATTTGTCAAATAATTGATAAATGCTGCATTAAACTTTCTGTATTCAGTTAAAAAATAACTTTTTTAAACATTTTTTTTTTCGTTACGAATGAATGTTGTTGTCTACAAAATTGGACTAGAAGATGTAATCTTTTGAACACAGCCGATTTGGACTTTGAGATTGAGGTCTTGATTTCCTGCGTATTAAAAACAATAAATACGATCTACGTACATTTTACTCAAATGAGGTAATTACTTGTCCATAAATATTCGCCCATACATACATGTGAATAAGTTCTCTTCTCCATCATAGGAGCACTATTTAGGTGAGCAAACACGGTTATTGCCTGTATCTATAAAATTCTCAGCCTGTTCCAGAATTTTTTTCTCAACGTTGCAAGTGCATCGGTCTTTCAGAAACTGACCACTACACCACGAGATTTGTTGGTTTCCTGTAATGGGGAAGGGGGGAAACTTATAGGTTAACCAACATTGCCCCTGGTACTACCTCAATTTAGACCGACCACACCCTACGCCGTCCCTCCTTCCCCCCACAGGAAGTGACTCTCCGGTCTACGAATTAAACTTGACCCGTCGTAGAAACTAAGGCATTCATTGGCACTTGCCGGGATCCGAACCAAACACCCTAAGTGCCGAATTTCGATGTGCTAACCCTAAGAATGTCATGAGTCCTCGTTTCAAAATTTGTACTGTGTCTTTATTTTTTAGCTAGTTGCAAAGTGTAAATTTTCAATTCCTGGATTAAACTTAATAAAAATAAACTTTCAACTCTATTTTGTTTTGTTGTAAAAGGGTAGTGAACTTTCTTTAGTTATAAAAATAAAAACATCTAACATCTCTTAATTTGTAAGATTTATAAATAATACAACAAAGCAAAAATGCCTATTGGGAAGTTAATTGCATTTTTCTAAAAATCTGCTTACATTAACTATTTACATGTTCGAATAACATGTACATAGTTATTGCATAATTTTACCATACATAATTTCATTAAGTTTTATTATGTTTGGTAAGAAACGCAAACCAAAATCAAATCCAGAAACTGTAGACATTCCCTTAAAATGCAGGCCCCAAAAAATACTCAACGCGCTGTCAGAAATATTCACATTTTAGCGTAAAATTTCAACAACTAAAATCAAATTTATGTAACGTTTTTAAGTATTTAAGTTTTTTTAAGTACCGCATGCAATTTTTTTTCAGATAGAAATGCTTCAAGAATTTTCGCAATTTTTTTTCTACATTCTAGAAATATTACTTTTATTAAATATCACGTTTTCTTTCATAATAAAGCAGAGATTTCGTTGTGGTTTTTTTTTAATAATATTGTGTTTTTTGGGGGGTTGCACAATAGAAAAAGCAGATATCAGTATTGTTCGGGTGGTAGGAAACAAACCTCGAGGCAGGGAAATTCCCACCCGGTCCAGCTAGACGTTAGTATGAGCGACACCCAAAATTTCGAAAGAATGGTAATGGATAACTAGGAAGCATATAACAATTAATGAGGGAGAAAAAATAATAAAACTATCTTATAAAAGTTAATATATAAATGAAAAAATTTTCTTATAAATAACCTTAAATATTTCTAAACATTTTGTCAATAATCTTTATTTTTCCTTATTTTGTATTAAATTCCATTTATTTTCAGTCATTGAGTGTTATATTTTTGTATGTAACTCTTATGACGAAGCTTTCGAGCACTGTGGCGAGCTAGGCAACAGATTTAGCACTTTTTGTGCCCATAGAACCAAACAGATTTCAGCTAAGGTGGCATGGTTATTGAGTTCTGGTATTTTCCATCTCTAGAACAATCGTGAATGCCGGCATGGCTATATAATCATGCCGAACTCGGTAACAAAGGTTGTCATTCATTCATTTCTTAGTTAAAGCTCAGCTGCTCCATGTCATCTGTAGGCTTGTTATTGTGTCTGTGTGCTTTTTGTCTAATGTGAAGTCTTTTGCTTAACTTCGCTGTAGTCCTAAGTGGATGTTTGGGAGTTTTATGACCTGTTTAACTCTAAAGTGAAAATTAATTTATGTCGCTATTATATGGAGTCGTCATGCACAAATATAATCAAACGAAAAGCTACAACATGAAAAATCACGGTTAAAATCAGTGTTCTACAGAAATAAAAATTGGAAGTTCCTGTTGTGTCTGAATAGTTCATTAAGTAGAGTAATAGTTCCAGTAATCTTATTCATGGTGGTGGGGGTTTCATTAAGGTTGAAAAAATGTCCATTTATTAAACACTCCGGCCAATGGCTTGTGTTATTGAATTTGATTAGGAAGTAGAAATGTATAAAGAACAGAATTGGATGTATGAGAAAGCCTCTTATTTCCAGGTTTCTCATATATCGAACTCTGTTCCGATTGTAGAATGTCGATCCTAACGGTAGAAAACCCAGATTCCACTTCCAGTGATTGTGGTCATAATTCTTTATCCCTTTGAGCTTTAGAATGTTTGAGACGAATTTTTCCCTCGATTTCACTTATCCTGAAAAGCGTTTGCGAATTCCATCTTCACGTTTGGATTGAAGAACCGTCAAAAATCCACCGTTTCCGACGCTTTGAAACATGAAATTATAGGATGGAACAATTCCATGCAGATGTTTTATCAAACTGAAAGTATGGGACGGAAAAATCCGTTTTAAATGCTTAGAGAGAATTATGCTACATGTAAGAGAGAGTTTACTAAAATTGTAAGTAATACTAGTGATATATTCCGTATAGAAAAATGTTACATGTGTTATAGTTTCGGTTGGGTGAATATCACATCTGCAAAGTCTCTAAATGTTGATTTTAGTTTCTCCTTACTTCCATTCCTATCATTTTACGCTACAATTTTATTCGCTAACTACTTTCGACAATTCCCTTCTGGAAAGGAAGTAGTTACCATTGTGTGCAAGTCTTGTTTCTGATATCCTGAATCTCATGTGAATAGAGTATTAATCAAAGAATCTGAGGCAAACCAGGAGCTAAGTGGGTAGAATTTCCCAGTAGACCTATTCTTAGTTGGAATCTAAATATATACGTTAAGAACATTAAATGTTAGAATGCTGCAAACGTAATACGTTATACACTTTAAAGAAATGTCCATATAATCTTTTCCGACATATCTCAGGAACATTTCTAAAACGTAATAAGTATTTGTATTATAAATGAGAAATATGAAGTTTTAATAGCATATTTCTACCTTTCATTAGGTATAGAATTGACAAATTTAATCAAAAAGTAGAGATTTATGTCAGTATCGAAATTCTTACAAGTTGTAGAAAGACTTTTGAATAGTTGTTTTAAAGATCTCATGCCTCTTCTTCATCTGTGAATATTTTTGTATTTTACGATACTCCCATAAAAATAAGAATTATTAAAAATTAGGAATTGTTATTCATTTCTATAACTCTCATTGGAAATTTTAATTTAAAAAAATTAACCAAAAAGGGTATTTTACGTCATTATCGAGATTTTCGCAACTTTGCAGTTTCTAATAAAAGACTACTGAGATAGTGTGTTTTAAAGAGCGTAAGCTTTTCTACATTTAAGAATATTTTTATATTTTATGATGCCTCCAGACAAAAAAGAAATTTTACAAATTAAGGATTATCATTGGAATTAAGAATTAGCTAGAATTATTATTTGAAATATTACTTATTAGAAATCAGAATTAACAAAGTTAACCAAAAAGGTAGAGTTTTTCGTCAGTATCGAAATTCTCGCAACTGTACATATTGTAATAAGAGACTTTTGCGAAAGGTTGTTTGTAAAACAATATTTATCGTTTTCATCGAAAATATAAAAATATGTATTAATGACCAAAACCGCATGTATTTTGGTCATTAAAGCATATTTTTATATTTTACGATGCCCCTCTACAAATAAGAATTACTAGAAATTATGAATTATCATTGATTTCTAAAACTCTGATTAGACTTAACAAAGTGAACCAATAAGTAGTTTGCGTCAGTCGAAATTCTCGCAGCATTACGGGTTGCAATAAGAGATTTTTGAGAAAGCATATTTTGTAACGCCTACTTTTTTTTGACGTAGGATTACGTTCAGCAATAACGGTCCTCCGGAAAGAAAAAATTCAGAGTCCGTCGCGAGTTATAATTTTGGCAGCGCACGAAACCCTGTAGCAGGAAACAGTTAAATATAAAAATACGAAAAGGCTTCAAAAAAAAAGAAAAGAGTTAAGCAACGATAAGTAATCCTACGTTAATAACACGTGGTAGTTTCGTTAGAAGAGACTACCTGAAATATTTTTCATTTGTGAATATTTTTACACTTTACGATGCCTCCAGACGAATAAGAATTATACAAGGGAACTAAACAATTGAGTCTTCCGTCAGTATTGAAATTCTCGCAACTTCACATGAGAGACTTTTGAGAAAGATTGCTCTAAAATGCACACGTATTTTCTACGTTAGTTCATATTTTTATATTTTACAATGACCCCGAAATAATGAACTGCTAGACGGGCACGTCTCTGGTTCGATGGCCGTCGCTGACAAATCCACTGCCGTGTATGTTAATGGAAGCTGATGCACGAAATATATGTCGTGGCTGCAATGTCCTCAGTCCTCAAATTTAGCTCTGGAGGTGTGGGGTCAAGTGTACCGGTCTCGTCACTTGACTCGGTTCTAAATTACGAAAAAAAGCTTGTAGGGGGTAGTGCTGGCAGCATATAAAGTACCCCCTTAAATGAATGACCAGCAGTCGCGCAGTGTTAGTTAGGGCATCCGTCCGTATTCGATGTTGACCAGTAGGTGGTCTCTTGTCTGCGAAGTGTTGTCAGCCCGGCAATTTACATTCAGACGAATGTCTAGTGACAAGGCGCCTCAACATTTCAAAAAAAAAAAAAAAAATTGCTAGAAATTAAGAATTTTTAATTCTTCATAAAACGTTGATGTTACATACTTAATAATAATACCCTGAAATACATTTCTGTAAAATTATTATCACGAGGAAATGAAAGGATTCAATTTTTTTGTCATTTTTAAAATCATAACTTTCCATCGCTTAACATGTCCGACAAATACATCAATTTTGTTACAGAGAAAGAAGGGCTGGCGGGTGTATTTAATTTCCTTTTTCTTCTCTGGAACAGTCGAAATAAAATACAGTTTTATCGTTTATGAAGACGCGTTGAATTGTGTCCTCATTTTCATCATCAAAGTGAATGGCTCAAGCTATTTTCAAAAAAAGAAAAAGAATTTTTGCGCTGAAATAGCAATGTTTGTTTTTCAGGAAATCAATGGATTTGATTCAGATAGAACGGAATTCGTCTAGGGTACACTTTTCTATACTTTTACACATGTTTTGTTTCGTTTTGAATTCAATACGAGCAGTATGAATTGTCTTTTATTTCAACGTACATATTGGAATCAAAAAGAATATACAGTGCATTTAATTGAAAGAATGATTACCAAAAGAATTGCTGTAAATAGCTATATATATATATATATATATATATATATATATATATATATATATATATATATATATATATCTTATAATATATATCTTATAATAAAGTGAGTACTATTACAATCAACATAATCAAAATTAATCACATTATAAAATTTCATGTCTCTGAATGCAACATTAGTGGAAAGAAGTCACGACAAACAGCAAGGTTGGTGAGAATTAGAACACATGAAGGTTACAGAGTCAAGAGATTTGTCCATAACCCATCATAAATTAATTCCACCGAAACAAAACTAAAGTTAAATCTTTTGAATCTTCAATATAAATCTAAATTCACTCTTATGATTTCGTTGCACCATCACACAAAATATATGAAATTAAAGACAATATACAATGAAATATATAATGAAACACTCAAAATATATGGAATTAATATAATATGCAACAAATTTTATAATTATTAATACGATGTGCAATAAAATTCAAATAACTGAAATATTATTGGCTAATATAATCTAGATAACTTTTTAAACAAATCAAAGCTCTTCATTCAATAATGAGTCCTAAAATAACATATAATTCGTAGAGTCCTTTAATTCAGTTTAATTTCAAGTCATTATACATGGTTTATCATATAAGTCCTTATTGTATGTGGTTTATATTCAGTGTCTCCATTTCACTCATATGATTTCAAAACTTCACGGTTTACATCAATTATCATTCATCGATCTCCATTTTTCATAATTCTAATCTCGTATACTTTCATAAATTTTAAAATAATTCACAATGTATAATTCATAAGATATTTCAATAAGTTCAAGACAACATTTCTTTAGACAATATTATTACAAAATTGATTTGTTATATTATTCTGAAAGTTTCACTTCAATTACAGCATAGAATTTAGATACCTGTGATGTTTTTTAACAATATATGAGATCATAAATTAAACAACTCAAAACAACTTGTTATAAACCCTTAATTATATAAATGGCATCTTTCCATATTAGGTAATATACAAAACATTTTGTGCTTTAACATCGTCACTTCAAAATATTCAAATTCTAACATCATTGGTACCAATCATGACGTAAGTGATAAACCTGAAGGTGAAATGGGCTACCCTCTGTGATATCCAACGTGAAAGATTGTTAGTGATCAAGAGGGTGCTGTGATGCAAAGACAGGAAGAGGCTTATCCCTCTGCGGGAGGAACTACCCCTTGTGCTGGCAAAAGGGTTCTCCGGTGTCAACAAAAATAATATAACTCAGATCATCAACACACTTGACAAAATTAGGGGTAACCTGTGACATGTCATGTTAGCCCTAACCTTGACAAAACTTTCTTTAACTTAGCCCATCAACATTTATATTAATAAATATTCTTTTAAAATAATTCAGATGGTAATTTGTAGAAGTCAAACTAGCATCAAAAGTTCTCTAAATAAATATAATTAACTACAAAATTTAGGTAAGTATCTAAATACAAGGTGCGCCCATAAAGTAACCGAACAATTTTTTATAAATAAGAAAAATATTACTCACCTTCAAATAAATTTATCTCCTTCAAAATAATCTCCAAAGGGGTCTATACAATTTTTCCAACGTTTCTTCAAGTCATCGAAATACTGTTTATAGGCGTTGGAACTAACCGTTCGCAAAATATGCGTAACATTTGATTTAATATCAGAGACATTTTCAAATCTCTGTTCTTTCACGGCCATCTTAAGCTTCGGAAAAAGGAAAAAAATCAGCTGGTGATAGGAATATGCTGGGTGATTTATAACTGTAATTGAATGCTTAGAAAGATATTGTTGTACAGAAATTGCTGTATGGGACCTAGAGCATTATCGTGGTGTAAAAGAAACCATTGCCCAGAATCGAACAGTTTCTTCCTAACTCACCTTATCCTGTTTCTTAATCGAAAAAGCTCCTCCTTGTAAAAATACTGATTAATTGTTTGATTTTCAGGAACAAATTCGTGGTAAATAAGTCCTTTGTAATCGAAAACTGCAAAATCCATGAAACGACAGAGATTTGAAAACGTCTCGGATATAAAATCAAATGTTAAGCGTATTTTGCGAATGGTTAGTTCCAGCGCCTATAAACAGTGTTTCGATGCCTTGAAGAAACGTTGGAAAAATTGTATAGACTCCTTTGGCGATTATTTTGAAGGAGCTAAATTTATTTGAAGGCGTGTAATATTTTTCTTTTTTATAAAAAAATTGTCCGGTTACTTTATGGGTGCACCTTGTACATCAAAATTAGGTTATCTTCATCATGCGTCAACAATCTTTATTAGGTTATCAAAATATCGTAGGATTATCGGAGTCATAGTCAGGTAGTTATTTGAGTCACAGTTGGGTAGTCTTAATCATCACAGATATTTTTCAAACACTATTAATTAATTTTTACTTGGGATCTTGGGCATTTTTGAGGTTTACTGTTGTTAAAATAGGAATTTTACTTTTTCTAGTTGCTAATCGAAAATTATCTGCAGGGTTGAAAGGTCTTAATCTGGTACAAAGTACAATTTCCGAAGTTTTCTTAGTAAGGGAATTGGTTCTGTTAATTTCAAAATTTACTCTAGAAATTTGCTTCAAAATTTTATAGGGACCAGAGTTAGGGAGAGTAAGTTTAGGAGTATTTGGGTAAGAGGGTTCAAGAGGGTTACATCCAACATCATATTTATTTTTCGCGAAAATATTACTATACACATTCAATATTTTGTTCAATTCAGCACTTTCATCATCAGCAACATTATTTCCATTTTCAGTTTTATAAAAACGAGTATCACAATTTCTATTATATTTAGAATCAAGATTTATAGTATTATGAGAACAAGTATGTGGCACATTAGGATTATCATAAGTCAAAAATATATAACAATTATTAGTAACATTTTCCAATGACAAAGTAGATGAGATATTATTTTTTCCTTGATATACACAAAAATTTTTAAAATCCAAATTAATTTTGAACAGATTAATAATTTCTGACGATAAAATTGCATACTTTAAATTTGTATCAATATTATAAAAATTTAGCAAATCTACTCAACTTACCTATTCGGCATTTCGTAGAAACTATTTTAACAGTTTTTATTTTACCTGCAAGGGAATTTATCTGTGAATTGTCCGGTGGGAGAATTTTCACATAATATTAAATTTTATAATATAAAGTTCCTGAGATAATATTAATGGTGCTACCTTAGGGTGGTCCATGACATAGTGTTAAAAAATAAAAGTGTAAGAATCTTCCTTCCACAAGCCCTATTTTGTTCCTCTGTATTCAAAATGTATGTAAATAAAATTTCAGGCCAATCCGATAATATTAAGAGGGTACTCAACATTTGTATTTTCAAAGAACATAGACCACAGCAACAAGGAAGACAGCGAATTCTTTCAAAAGCAGAAAGAAGATGTTTTTTGTTGTTTTATAAATGGAGATGGCATGAAAACTACACAAAAAGAAATATGAAACAGAAAACGGGAAGATAATAAATTGTTAACGCAAGAACGATATGAAAAAAGAAGCAAAATTACAAATTAGGGTAGAAAAAATTATGTCAGAATTATCAGACTCAGAAACTTCCCATTCCATAGAATCTGAAAGTGAAGAAGAGTGCCTGCCGTTTTCATCTGCATCCCAATCCGATCTCAATACTACAACTACAGTTCCCGAAGCTGCTGAAAAGAAATACGTAAATATTATATTTAAGTCTCCTGAAGTTGTAGGTGCACTAGATCATGTTAATATTTCTGATCGGAAAGCTGTATTCGTGGCTGGAGCTGTTGCACGTGCACTTGGGAATATTTCTCCAAAAACCTTTTCTCGAAGCTGAATAAGGAGACATAGAAGAAAAGGGAGGCAACAAGCTGCAGAAACGGAAAAAATTTCTCTAGATGAACCTCTATTATTAAACTGGGATGGTAAGATTTTAGCAGATATTGATGGATCAAAAAAAAGTTGATCGAGTTGCCGTTATTGTTTCAGGAAATGGTCAAGAGAAGCTCCTCGGAATTCCGAATATTGAAAGAGGTACTGGAGACTTACAAGCATGTATTAAGACAGTTCAGAAATGGAATATTATATCTCAAATTAAAAGACTGTTGTTCGATACCACAGCCACTAATACTGGTTTACACAAAGGTGCATGCATCAGAATTCAAAAATATTTAGGGACAGATCTTATTTGGGTTGCTTGTGGTCACCATATAATGGAGATCGTACTATCCAGTGTGTTTGCTGTTATATTCGGCCCATCTGAAGGTCCAGAAACTGTAATATTTAAGCGTTTTAAGAATTTATGGCATATAGATAATATTATGGAATATAGATAATATTATGGATATTATGGAAATAGATAAATCTGCTTATAATCCAGCAAATAAGGAACTATTTGACAATGTAAACTTTACTAAACTGAGAGAATATATGTAAACATTTCTACCAAAAGCACTTAAATCTCCAGCTATAAGGGATGACTATAAAGAGTTTATGCAATTATCATTAATTTTTCTTGGAGGAGACAATAATAATCAGTCGTTTCGCGCTCCTGGACGCACACATCGCGCTCGATGGATGGCTAAAGGTATTTATGCACTAAAAATATTTCTTTTTCGAGAACAATTTAAGCTGTCATCTGAAGAATCTGGTAAAATTACAGAATTGTGCCTTTTTGTGAGCTTAATATATATAAATATTGGAATGAAGCACCGCATTCTATTAAGGCCCCTTACAATGATATTCAATTTTTAAAGGACCTGAAGAAATATCCAAATCCTTCTGTAGAAAATATAGCATTATCGTCATTTTCCAGACACCTATGGTATTTATCTGAGCACTTAGTAGCATTAGCTTTTTTTGATAACAGAGTCAGCATTGACACAAAAATGAAAATGATACAAAATCTTGATCGTCCACCAAAACCTACCCGTGATTATCGACTGGAACTAAAAAATGAAGAGCAAAATGTAAAGATCGAAGATCTTGTGAGTGAAAAGGCAAAACAATTCTTTGATGCCATGGTTAAAGGAGTTAAAATTAAATCACAAGCTTTCATAGAAAAAACCACCATCTCAGTGGGAAAGTGATCCTTGATTTTGTGACTTTCGGGAAAGGTGCTTAAAAATGAAAGTTGTAAATGACCATGCTGAAAGAGCTATAAGCCTAATATAAAAACATAATGAAACCCTTACAAACGACGAAGAACAAAAACAATTCCTGCTTCTTCTAGTAGCAAAGCACCAAAAGAGCTTTCCCACGATTTCCAAGAAATCTTTGTTGATGTGAACTTTTAAAGTTTGAGCTTGAGCGACCTGTAAATATTATTATTTTGTAGAAAAAAATTGCGCGCATTATTTACATGTAAAATATTAAAATAAACTTTGCGGAGCAATATATTTCGAAAGTTAATTTTTTGGGCCACCCTAGTGCTACCTGTATCCATCAGGCCGCTAATCAGTTGCATACCGATTTCTAGGTCAACGGTGAACATCCGTCATTGTCGCTGTTATCTCATGTTGCTGTTATAGGTGTTTGCATGTTGTGGAGGCTGGAACCGAGTCCTGGGGCTTTCCTCTTCTCGAAAATTCTGGGGCCATCTCTGCCATGGTCGCCGTTGTTGGTGCCGGAATCTAGGTGACTCATGTTGAGGGAATCTTTCATAGTCATTCCGCCGATCGAACGGTTTGAGAAATCCGAACTGTTGGTTCTGCAAGTCTCTATTAGTGTGTTGTTTTTTCCTCTTTTCATCTGCATGGCTGTTGATCACTTTCCTGGCTAGGGCAATCCACTCAGTAGTTGTAGCTACGTTACTTATTAAAAATAAATTTTTCTATCTTGCCGGCAATCCGTCTGTCAGACCTTGAATTATAATTTTGTCTTCGAGTTTTAATGCTTTTCCGATATTGGTTTTCTTTTTGAAATAGTCATTTATATTCTTATTGTCAGAAAGGCTCAACCTGCTAAAATCTTCGAACGAATACTGTTTTTCTTCTGAGAATTAGTCACTTATTTTAATTTTAACTTCATCCCACTTTTGTGAATCTATTAAGTTGTCAATGTAAAACTCCAAAGCTTCGTCTGATAGAAAATCAGGAAATATTTGTAATTTTTCTTCTTCCGTCAATACAATACCCTTTTTCTCGAAGAATTTTAACCAGTTATTAATTTTAACGATCTCCTTAGGTTCAAATTTCGGGAGATTAAACAATTTATTTGGCGAAGGTATGGCACTGTTTTCCAATATACTTTTGTCGAAAACTCTGTAATTATCCATCTGTTTTTCTTCAGGTTGGTCAGTTTCACGTCGATCAGCTAATTTTTTATTCAAATGTTTCGACATCATTTTCCTTTGCTCGTTTTGAAAAGCGAAATCAAAACTACGTCATCTCATTTTCAGTTACGCTGGCTAACTCCAATTGCGATTTCTTTCAAGGTCGGTTTTTCAGGCGCACACACATATTCTTAGGATGGATTCGAAGTCCATTGGGGTTGATTCGCACATGAAGAATTCTGTCGACTCTATGTAATTTATCCATTACATCCTTAAATTCTAATCTGAAAGAGAAAAACTAGCTCATTTACAAGTCTGGAACTAGACTCAGCCTGAAAGGAATAAAATGAAATTTAGAAGCAGTCGGGTCGAATCGTTTATTAGAGCGACAAAAGTGCGTCCGTCCATTTCAGAAGACAGCTCGGAAGCTAATATCACCTTTCAACCTTACGCGCGAGAGGGCGAAAAAAACATGTGGCTATTATTTTGTAGAATCAGAAAATATTGGGGCTCGCGATGCGAACCCACGCCTCTGAATCCGGAGATGTACACATGTAGAAATAGAAAGGCATGCGATTCATGGGAAGTCTGTTGCTAAGGGTTTAAAGCGATAAAGTAATGTTGCTGGGGAATGGATTTAGGAAAGGGAATTGAAATGCTAGAATGGAGGGCATAATATTTAATTTATTACACACACACACACACACACACACACACACACACATATATATATATATATATATATATATATATATATATATATATATAGATGTGTGTGTGTGTTTATTCTTTATTTTTCTTTATTTGTATGTGTTCTTTATTTCGCTTTATGTTTATTTTGTGTTAAATACCGTTTATTTACTGTCACAGAGAGTTAGACTTCAATATTAGACCCTTTGGTGACGCTTTCGATGAATTCTTGTAGGTTTGGTGACTTTTCGGTACTTTTTGGGTGTTCGGGGAAACCTATTAGATTTCACCTAAGTGGAGCGGTTATCGAGATTCGGAATTTTTCATTTCTAGAACAATAGAAAGTGTTACGAAGGGTATATCAGCATGCTGAACTCGGCTGCAAACAATCATACATTTCTGAGTTGATTCTTAGCTGTTCTTTGTGAACTGAAGGGCTGTTATTATGCATTTGAGTATTGTGTCAAATCTGAAACTCCTTACTGAAATTCGCAGCAGTTCCAAGCTTTGTAATATTTGTGACCTCTTTTAAGACTAAAAAAAACTTCCTTCACTGTTATCTGGTCATCATTCATAAGTATAATCGAACAAAATCCTAGAGAATTTTATATGAACAGTAAGTTAGTAAAATAGTTTATAATAAACTTTTGTGTAATAAAATAAACTAGTTGGTACCCGTCAAAACATGGCGGCTAGATACTAAATAAATGTACTAATACACAAATTATACTCAACACATTATTGCCAAATGTTGAAAATCATAATGCTGCACAGAAACAAATTAATGCGCACAGAAACAAATTGAGCGGCTTCGTGCTCAGTGAGTATCTAAAGCCAGATTTTAAAATGTTACTGAGCATGCGCAGAAATCAATTTTTTTTAAATGTAAATAATTTCTAATTAAACAGCATGAAATAAACAATTTCCATCAGGTTAAATCTTTTGTTTCACAAACATAATTATCATAAAAATAAAAATGGCAGAGAGAGATCTAGAGAGACTCCTCGGAATAAACGTGTTTATCATTAAAACATGTCACTGAGCAGGCGCAGAAACAGTGAGTTTCTAAAGCCATATTTAAAAATGCCACTGAGCATGGACAGAAATCAATTTTTAATTGTAAATTATCGCTAATTAATAGAAATTGCGATTACAAACAAAAAAAATTGACAAATCTACAGATTACAATCTTTCGCTTAAGACCAAAATGAAGTAAATTGATGCAGTAGTTTTCTCTCACGGACTCCCCAAAAAGTCGACTTAGCAACTTAAATATATAGATATTCCCATTTAAATATTGATATTAGAACCCGGCAGGGAATTTACCTGAAATACGGATCCCTTGAAATAAAATGGTTGTTTTCTTCTTTTTATTTGAAAAAAAGTATTTCCCCAAATGTTGCCTATCTAAGGGAACGGTGGACCTTTATTTGAGCAAATCTTGTCAGTTTAATATTGATTGTGTTATTGTAAAAAAATATATATTTCTGTAGATTAATAGTGCCAAAATAGTTTTTTTCAAGTAAAAAAACCTTTATGAAGCTTCTACGAAGTAATTTATAAAGGGTAAGTGTAGAAATAAACTTTAAATCTGTTTTTTTTTTCAAAACAGATTTTTCAAGTGTTTTAGATTTTTTAAATGCTTCATGCGACTTAATTTTTGTTCAAAATTCATAAAATTAATAATGAAGAATCCTGATACTGTTTAAAGAGAAACTGTGTATATGTACAAAATTTCGTATCTATATGATGAAAAGTAAGAAAAAAATTTTTAATGTCCACCGTTCCCTTAAAGATTATATCCTTGTTTTCTAACTGAAGTAAATGGCATCGCATTAATAATTAACTTATCCTTTTGAAAAACTTCAGTAGTATGTGTCAAAATTGACTTCTAATTAAATGAAATCGTTTCTGCGTCTTTAAAAAATTAAATAAAAAATCTTTAAAAAAATGTAAATAAAAAAATTAGTTTATTTTTAAAAAAACAGCATTAATTTCACGAAAAAGTTTTTAAGTCTTCAAAAGAGTACTTTCAAACACAATTCTTCTCTTTATAAGCAATCTGCTCATTGAAATCTTTAAATTCGATTAATAGAATTTAAAGACGCTCCAGAAACACGAAATATAGGCTTTCAAAGACGAAATAAATGTAGCTCTTCTCATTTTGTAAATTCTGGTGTACGTATAATTGAGTATTAAATTGAGTTATTTGATACTTTAAGAGACATTAAAATTTTTCAGAAAATGTGAAGTTAGATTCAAAATCAAACTTTAATTTAATTTGTCCGCAGTAAGATTTCTATACACGAGATGTGGAATGTATTTAAAACACCATAATCATTAAACATTTATCAAACTTCCACCATAATTAATCAAATTAAAAGAGGTACAGAATATAAGGAAATATTTGATTACATATTTATTTCAAATTTTCTTCTTACTTTGGCCAGAGATATTGAAGGTATATCTGTTTACATCCATATGTCATTTTTGATAATGCCTTTGATTCGTTTTATTCTATGAAACTTATAAAAAGATTTTAATCTTGAGTCGACGTTATCGTATTTTAAAATTTTAATCATAAGCAAAAATTAGGTATTTTGCTTAATAAGTTCGGTTTGTAAATAAAGGCTGAAATCCATTTTGTTTTCTACTTCTAGGAACATAATCCATTTATTTTACTTTTATCAAACAAAAAGAATTTTTACCCTAATTTTTACCCTTGAAACTGATTATAACAATAACTTTGGATTCAGTTATGCCTTTATAAAAATAGATCTAATTTTGATGAGTCAGTTTTCACTTTATTGCATATTATTTTTGGTTACAAGCTCTTTCTTTTACGTTCTATTTATAGTAGATATTCGGGCTTTTCAGCGAAAATTATTTTCCGTAAAATCCCTACAAAACCCTCATAGGGGATAAAGTAGGAGCTCAGGGCTTTCTCACAAAAAAGTAAGACTCAAAACTGGTGGGAAAGCAAAAGTAACGACGATAATCATTACATTAATTACGTTTGCGCCAAGTAGCGGTAAGGTATCAGAATACTGAAAAGAACTGTAGTAAATCACAAATCAGGCTAAGCAAGTGATTCTAAATTTTTCTCGTAAAAGTTCCCAAAAAATTGAAAATTAATGCTCCATCAGATGCTGAAGCATCAACTTGTTAATTTACAGGAAAAAAGAAAATTTAACTAATACAATTTTAAAACTTAGAGCAAATTTGTAGTGTGCTGTTAAAAAATGAATACTTACGCAGAAATAATAAGTGTTTCGTGTAAGATAAATAATAAATAGTTAATATCAATTTTTACTTAATACGATTTTGGAGGATAAATATAGATTATTAGCTAAAAAACACATCAGTCCATTTATCTAGATACAGTCCACTTATATATTCTAAAATTCCTTATTATAAATCTCACTTCTTATTCTAAAGATTCGCACTAGTAATTCTAAAAAATTTTAGAAGCAACCGTAAGCAGTTTTTTGAAGCATGGGAAATTTTCTGGTTTGAAATTGGATTTATTCACATTCCATTTTCCTTTTAGGAATTTTTTTGCTTGTGTCCTGTGATCGCCCGGTTTCATTAGTTTCCAGAGAATTTCGAAAATCAACAATCTTTCTTTTCTTTATAGAATTGGATTGGAAATCTAATACTGTTTTACAAGGCGCTCCAAATTCAACGTAATTAAAAAGCAGCAGAAAGATTGCCAGTAAAATTCTCTCGCGTGCCACATCTTGAGAGTTCACTGTGTATTGGTTTCATAAATTTTCATATCACCTACAGTTTTGGTGTTGAAGTATTGTAAAACAAAATATTCCAAGTTTCAAGTTTAAGTTGAAATTCTTATCACTACGAACCTTAAAATTTTCCTAGCTTCGTAATAGCCCAGTTAAGTAAAAATGTAAATTTCTTTTCAACACCCTGTTATTATCATTTTTGATTTGAACATTAGCGCAGGATTTGGAAGTTGATGTCTAGTTCCAATTACTCTATTCATATATGACATTGCTGTTACAAACATAGTATTCGACCTGTATGTTTAATATATTGATGAAAAAACTTAAATGTTACACACACACACATGTATACGTGTGTGTGTTTGTAATTACTATATATATATATATATATATATATTGATGAGAGAGAGAGAGACAGAATTCCTACCTGAAGACTATTTTGATACGTATTTGTACAGGCAATTGAACGAAATTACGTAAATTAGACGTTGAATTTCAGAGTCTCATTTTCACTACAAATTTATTTAAGAAATTTTCACTGATTTTTGCATATCATCATGGTTGCTCAAATTTCCTTTTTGCTGAAGTTTTCTATGTTAATTTTGGGGCCTTGCACTGGCATTTTTACTCATTCATCGAAGGGAATATTTTCAGTTGAGCAAAGAAAATTCTTTTGCTAGTAATTTCGCGATAATTATCACTTCACTTAAATTGTGCAGTGAAAAATATTTAAAATCATTTTCGATTCCTTCGATTTTATTTACCCACGAGAACAATAACAATTTTAATTTGATCTCATGTACTGCAAAGTTACAAAAAAAAAATAAGAAAACATGGCATTTTTTCATACAGTTCAATAAAAATACTATTAGAACACCGTAGCTCAAAAGCCATACAACACATATCGATTTTGATTGTGTTTCACCTAAAAATATATATATATATATATATATTGTTGATATATTTATGACAGGTTGAGTCCAAAACAACAACGAACGTTAGTATTAGTTTTCACAATCATTTCAGGCCTTTAATCTAGCTGAGCAGATGAAGCATGGCTGCATGGCATCTGGTGAGAACCTACGAATTGTTTCTTATCTTTGAAACAAACGTCTTAAAATGATATGATTTGTTGAGAAATACTTTTGGCTTTGTCTGCCTTTTATGGGATATCACGCCACTTGTGGCATCCGTTTACTAAATTCGCCAAAAACTGAACACGTGGAAAATCAAAACATCTTTTAAATAAGTTTTCGTAGTTTAAAAAAATATTTAATTTTATAATTAGTTTTTATTTCTTACTTAATTAAACAGCATTTCTTACTCTTTTTTGAAATAACTTCCTCAATATGACTATAAAATGACTAAATTATAGCATATTACATGACTATATAATATGTTGGACGTATGTGTTAGTCATGTAATATAGCTAACATATTTTATAGTCATATACACTGCTGGCAACTGTAAATGCAACACCCTGAAGGAAACATGCAAATAACATGAAATTTACAACATGCATTAGCGGAGGTGACATATGCAAATGATTAGAATTTCAGCGCAGACGCACATCACGCTCGCCTGTGGCGCCACTTCAAAGCGCTATTTAAGGCTTGGAGATTTCGACGATTTCAAGTTCGGCAATTGTGTTTTTCTTGTGGTTTTAAAAAAAAAAACGATCAATTATGCCTCGTTGAAAACAGCGATCATCTTTTGATCAAGTATCCGAGTTCGACAGAGGAAGGATAGTGGCCTACCGAGATTGTGGATTATCTTTCATGGAAATCGGTAGTCGTGTCGGACGAAATCAAACAACTGTAATGCGGATATGACGGATCGCTCAGTCACATCACGAACCATAGCACAGCACATGCAGTCTGTAACGCATCATCCAGTGTCTGCGCGTACCATTCGACGCCGTTTACAGCAGAGTGGTCTGTCCGCAAGACGTCCATTGCTTTGTCTACCCTTGACGCAGAACCACAGACGTCTCCGCCGCCAATGGTGCGATGACAGAAGGATGTGGACGGCAGAATGGAATGAAATTTTCTTTATTGACGAGTCACGCTTCTGTCTGCAACACCACGATGGTCGCATTCGAGTCTGGAGACACCGTCAAGAGAGGATGCTGAACAGCTGCGTTATGCACCGCCACACTGGTCCTGCACCGGGTATTATGGTATGGGGCGGTATTGGATATCACTCTTGCACACCTCTAGTACGCATTGCCGGTACTTTAAACAGCCAGCGCTACATCTCCGAGGTGTTGGAGCTAGTTGTCCTTCCTTACCTTCAGGGCTTGCCCACAGCCATATTTCAACAGGATAATGCGCGACCACACGTGGCACGCATTGTCCAACGGTTCTTCGTTAATCGCCAGATTGAATTGCTTCCCTGGCCGCCTCGCTCTCTGGATCTTTCGCCGATAGAAAACATGTGGTCCATGGTTGCTCTACGATTGACCCAGATTCCATCCCCAGATGCCACAGCAGATCAACTTTGGCAACGTGTGGAAGCTACTTGGTCTGCTGTACCCCAAGAACTCATCCAAAGTCTCTTTGAATCAATGCCGAGGCGTGTGGCAGCGGTGATCTCCAACAATGGCGGCTAATCTGGCTACTGATTTTGGCAGGAACCACACTTCACTGAAGTCTATAAATTTAATCATTTGATACTTGGTCAACATGTTATCTACAAAATAAATTTTGTTGTGATATCTCTTTTCTTTCATGGTGTTGCAATTTGGGTGGCCAACAGTGTAATATGCTATAATATTTTAAAACTTGTTATATGACTGTGTAGTGGCTTGGCAGGTAGTACACTAAACACATTCCCATAACTATTTTTTTTGTTAAATTTGTGTTAATTAATCTTACGTAATATTATGTGCATGAATTTTGGTTATGTTTGCTGCCAGAAAAGATGATTGGTTTTCTGTTCTTTAAAAAGATGCTTCTTGCAAGACTAACGTAATTGTGTTGATACGTAGATGTTTAAAGTGTGTTAGTTAAAACTTGAATAAAATTTGGTGGAATAGGAATATTCTCATTGTTATTATGGTCTGCATTTGTTATCAATTAAAAAAAACAATAGAGAAGGTACAACTCTATAAAACGTTATATAGTATTAAGTATTTATAATGGATTAATTGGTGGGGGAGAGAGAAGAAGGAACTGGTCATGAGACCAAAATAGTATGGGATTTGGGGTTATTGATTATGATACCCGATGCTATGGTTGACACATATAAATTTATGTACTGCGTTGTGTTTTTTTAACAAATCATTACAGACCATCTGATTGACATAATAATGGATAAATTTATTAATTGGAATCATGTAAAGCATATTTATACATTAGGTTATTACAAATAATCACTTCATTAACAGTTTCATTCAATATCATTATAATTCCTTTCATTTTCTTACTTCCTACATACAGTTATTACTCTAGTAATTTATCATCAATTATTAAACCTTTGCTACAATGTTTCTCTCCTTTAACGGATTTTCTAACTCGTTCGTCAACTCACAATAAATCATATACTAGCACTTATTCATTTAAAAATCAGTTGACCTTCATTAATCAATTTAAATCATAATTCAACATTATATCTATTTCTAAAAAAATATCTATTATACATACAATCTAAATGTATGGTGTGTGAATGAGAAATCGCGATGGCACACATTTAATGCAAGGCATCAATACGGAGCACAGATGAGACATACCTCCACTGATGAACTGCACAAGAAGTCTATTTAATGCGCTGGCACTGTCTGGGGAATCAGTCTTTCAATCTGCTCTCCTTTGAGGAACTGGTTCTGAAGTACATCTAATGCACTCGCTTCTTTCGTGGAATCCTCATTTAAAACCCGTTCTATTGTTGAGGCACGTTTCTTAGGTCCGTAAATTCAGCTTGTAGCTAACGCTGGGGCTTATTATCTTGCTGCATATACTGCTCAGGCGATTCGGTCTCGGGATGGGGCACTCTGCATCCACGGTGTCGGCCGGTGATATTCTTTCACAGGATCAACTAATCTCGTCGTTCGTCACTGCCTAGTATCTTTCGCTTTGGGGACATCGGTGCAAAATAAAGCGTCAAAATAAATTCATTCATAATAATCTGGCTAGGAGTTTCATCTCGTGCTTTCTCGTCCTAAGTCAATTCGTCGGCCCATGCCATTAACTGAGGGCTAGGTGTCCGTCCTTGATGCTCCTCGGTTGTAATAACTTTTTAGGATCCCAGCATCATCTGATCTGCTCTCTTTTTTTCTATTTCCTTCGTTAATATCTTTTAATTCTCCTCGTTACTCCTCCTTCGCTGTGACCCGCCTTTCTTCGTCATTGGCTCTCAATATCCTTTTCCTTCTTTCATTGGTTTAATTATGTTTTTTGGGGACCTTTCTTTCTGCGCCCATTCGTACGTCTTCCTCCGTTCCCACGGCTCTTTCCCCGTGTTCCAGGAACTACATCTGTTTTCGTTCACCTTGTTTTTTGGCTAAGTCATATATTCTCCCCGTCTTTCATGCTCATCTATTCTCATTTTTAAAGACTTGTTTTTCAAATGTTTCCCCATCTGCAATCTCTTTTCTGTGCCGTACCTTTTCTACCATTAATTACTCCTCCACCTGAACTTCACCTTGCGGCATCTCTTTTCATCCCATAATTGCCTTTTCACGTCTTACTTCTTTAGTATCTAGCTGAGTCCACCGCCTATTCATCTCCTGTGTTCATCAATCCTCATTGCAGTCTTCACCGTATATTTATCCCCTTAAACTCCGTTTGTTCCAGCTTGCCTCTTTATTTTGCATTATCTTCCTTCTCTAATTTGTTTAAAATGTTACGCTTACTTCCCCGTAACAGTATTATTATTCATTAAGTATTATTAGTTATTAAGTATTTATTATTGAAAGGTCTAGATTTGAAATGATGTAGAATTTATTATGTTCCCATAAGTGAGGAATGACAGTTACGATTACATGCAATGGGAAAGATAGTTGCATTGAAAAGAGATGTAACCTTTCGATATCGGGTTATTTATATTTTTGAAGTCTTTTTAGAATTATTTTTGTACGTGTTTTTTATGAGCGATTACACGACAACCTATATATTATGGGTAATATACATTGTCTCGTAATTTTCCATAAATAGATTCCCGCTCTTCATTGGCGATAAGTTTCATTTCTTTTCAAAACGCCAAATGTCTACAAGCAATTTATACTACCGTATACCTAATGGTCGCAAAAATTAGTGATATTATATACGAGCTCGACACAAATCTTGAATTGAAAGACTTAACAATCAATAAAGGATGTAAAAATAAAGAATATGATTTATGTGTCAGATATATTCCCAGTCATGCAATGAATAAATATTTAAGGGTGATGTAAGTCCAAGGTTACTGAGGTGGATTGTTTAACATTTTCTCCTCTAAATTACATGTGGAGATTAAGAATCGTTGATTCTTCCAAAGGGTAAGTTTATATGTATTTATATTTTTTATAAACTCTTACCATTACTATTCAAAATAATTCGGTTCAGTTCAACAGTAAAGTGTCATAGTAAGATTCTTAAAACATTAAGTTAAATTCAGCTGAACCTATTTAATAAGTTTAGATACCAAATTTTACAAATACTTCAAGAAATTTCAGTCAAAAAATAAATAAGAGATAAAGAATTAATTGAATGCCCGTCCAACCGTTAAGGTTACGGGAAAACTGTTAACTAATCGTCCCGAGCGCAATCCTGCTCAACTGGGACACACTGGCTCAAGGACACCGGTGCCTTCAACCCCAGCCCCTCAGCCTAAGACCGTCTAATAATTTATTAACAAAATTGTTTTTAAAAATTAGCAGTTAGTGGCAACCAACAATCCTATGTTCACTTTTCCCTGTTTTTTTCTTTCTTTTCCTTCTTCTTCCTATTATTTTTTGCTTACTTTTACAGATTGCATTATAATGCTTACAATATCATTACACAATTATTACTATTTCATATTATTTTTTCATAATTACATCAAATTTATATACATACATATCAACATGACAATACAATTTAACCTAACAATTACGTAAATACACCCACATAAAAACAATTTACTCTAATACATTCACATACGTACAATAATACAAATTTCAATTGATACCAACTAAAATATTTAATCTTGACTTTCTATTAAAACATAACAATACAATTTAACTTAATTATTTACACAATTATACATTTGTTTACACTATTGCCTATACACTAACTTTTATGTAATTTCTAAAGCATTCCCAAATGTATAAACATTTTTGCAGCTACAGTGATTAAATAAAATTACCGATACAATATATTGATTTTTTTTACAAACTTATATTATTAACCATTCTACTTCTTACATACATTTATTTACTTGCAATACTGTGTAACCTGCACCCAAAACTTGCACGTTATCTGCAAGCCTGCAACAGAAGAATACTGCTATGTGGCATGAGAGAAGGGGATACAAGTATCCATAAGAATACCGACCACCTTCCTAATAAAGCCTCTACAGTAAAAGTCGCAATAAAACTTATGTTTCGTCCATGTTCTAACATCCGCTGGCAATTTATTTCTTAGGTCCCTGAACTGCTGGCAGTCAAATAAACAGTGGTCTGGCGTTTGGATATCTCCACAGGTACACATTTGGTGAAATCTGCTCTGATATTCCCCAACGCATCCATGACCCGTTATAAATTGATTAATCTTAAAGTCACCCATTAGCCTTTCTTCTGTTACTTCGTTGAATATTTCATAGACTCTTCTTCCTTTTAGGCTATTAGAGATAAAGAAATAATACCTGACTGAATGAAATCTTTTTTCTTTAATTCTTTTTCTCTATTCTCTGCTATTAAAAGATTTAACTTTTCTCTGTAGGCAAATTGCGATCATAAAAAAAATTAAATATCTCAACGAAAATAAAGTTTTTATTTCAGCTCAAATGAAATAAACAGAACAGGCACGCAATATTTATCATCAGTGCCTATAAAATATTTCTCCCTGCCGTATTTTTCATTTCTTATATTCTCATATGTTTAATATAATTCTATTTGCATTTCCAGGGAGATTTCTTAGAATATTTCTCTGTATTTTAAAAGCTTTTTACTGTATTCAGAGAATGATTGACTCTATTTTTTATTCGAAATGAGAGGATGATTGCTTCAAGTCGAGACATTATTATTCCCTTAACAACGTTATAAATTCCTCCATCAGAAAATTGCCTAAAGTAAGAATTTAGACCAATGTTTGAAATGTTAGCTGAGCTATTAATATTATACTTCAGTTTTAAGAGGGAAAATCTTATGTAGCAGTCCAAACTAATCAAAACCAAAATGTAAAATATGACGAGTCTAACAGTTTGATATAAGACACTTTAATAATACAAGGTCATTGAAAAGGGTGCCAGTGATTTCATTTGTGCACACTGGGAACAACGATTAACCGATCGGATTTTGCGTAGCAGCAGATGGTATGTAAACTCTCGGAGTTTTATTTTTCTACGTCAGGTTGACCGTGACTACGCTAGGGAATGCTCCAAGACTGTGACGTCGCGTATCCTCCTACATGGGTTTTGACGTTGGATAGGAAGGGACGGTTCAATTTTTTGGCCACCAAGAAGCCCCGATTTGACCCTCTAGATTTTCTTTGCATGGGGTTACCTGGAAAACATTTATTACGCTGAGAAGATCCGGGACTGCGCCATTTATCTGGCAGAATCACTGCTGCAATAGCGGCTGTGACCCCTATGATCGAGAGCTGCTGGGTGGAGATCGACTAACGCCAAGATGTGCCACGTACGACGAGGGGTGCTCAAATCGAAACCTACTAGAATATGTCCAAAACTTGATTCGTTTCTATATCTTGTGGTGAGAAATTAAACTCAACGAGTACTATTATATAGTTCTTTTTCTCACTTTGCAATCACGGACACCATTTTCCATGACCCTGTAATCTATTACAATTATTTGCACTTTATTATTTTACTTTGGTTGCCTTCATTCGCTTAAATTTCATATACAGTAAAGTCCTGATAATTCGAATTTCGGTAATCTGAAAGTCCGCTTAATCTGAAACCAAAAGTCAAAAAGAACTAAGGTTACAATAAAACTACAGTGATAAGTAGAATAAAGTATATTTCTGAAAATTACAAGAAAATTCAAAGTTAGACAATGTACTGAACTAATTATTATGAAACTACATTGATTTGAAAAAAATCTGTTAATTTTTTTTTTCGAAGAGAAGAATACCTCTCCCTTGAAGCCAAATTACGCCAACGCGTCAAAAAAATGGTGTCCGCTGGTGTCGCGGCGGAGTTACTTTTAGTGTATTTGATCTTATAAGAAGATTTCCGTTTGGAAATCCTGAATAGTTTCTGTGTATTGGCTTCATAAATTTTCATATCACCTACAGTTTTGGTGTTGAAGTATTGTAAAACAAAATATTCGAAGTTTCAGTTGAAATTCTTATCACAACGAACCTTAAAATTTACCTAGATTCGTAATAGTCCAGTTACTTTTTTTTTAAACCAATGCGGAGGCACTTGTAATCAAACATTCGCCCTTACTACGCAGCAGTTTTACTGCCCATTTTATTGTGGGGGTGCCATATAGGCGGACAACATTAGCCCCTATGAAGGGACGACACGAACGGAGGCATTTTTCGTGGCGCAACGCCGGGATTCGATCTGAGCAACGTTAGCACCGAAAACCAGCGCGCTGTACCACTGGGCCAGTCCAGCTATGTAAAAACGTAAATTTCTTTTCAACACCCTGTTATCATCCTTTTTTATTTGAATATTAGCTGGTTGGAAGTTGATGACTGATTTGGAAGTTGATGTCTAGTTCCCATTACTCTATTCACATATGACTTTCTGTTACAAACATAGTACTCGACCTGTACGTTTAATATATTGATGAAAAAACTTAAATATTACACACACACATGTATACGTGGGCGTGTTTGTAATTAATATATATATATATATATATATATATATGTGTGTGTGTGTGTGTGTGTGTGTGTGTCAAGAATTAACTAAGGGGAAAAACAATTAAGTTAAAATTTAAAGGGGTTTCAGGATAGATAGCTATTTTGTGGCATTAAACGTCAATGTTTTCATATTTCAGGACGCGCTACGGGTGAAATTAGGGGAATCCCCGTTTTGAGAAATGTTACCTTGGCTCGCGAATGAAGTCGAGCGAGTTAATCTATTTTTAGAGTAAGTACGGGCTTTGCGTGGAGTAAAGTTATTGCGTAATTCAGATGGAAGGCGCGAGAACATGCCATGAATATCACAGAGCATGCGCGATAAGTTTGCGCGTAAATGAAACAATGTGTTTAAGGCAGAGCGTCTTCAGATTTAGGATTGTGCGGTGCGTGTGTCACGAATATGAGAGATTGAAACTTGGCTTGGATTGAATCGGGTTAATTAATAGTATTTACCTACGATCATTGACTGCATAGAGTTAGAATAATTATTATGGGATCGAGTATAGAGGGAGTACGAGTATTAAGCCCGCCATATATATATATATATATATATATATATATATATATATATATATCGATGAGAGAGAGAGAGATAGACTTCCTACAGGAAAACTATTTTGATACGTATTTGTACAGGCAAATTGAACGAAATTATGTAAATTTGACATTGAATTTCAGAGTCTCATTTTCACTACAAATTTATTTAAGAAATTTTCACTGATTTTTGCTTATCGTTATGGTTGCTCAAATTTCCTTTTTGCTGAAGTTTTCTATGTTAATTTTGGGGCCTTGCACTGGCATTTTTACTCATTCATCGAAGGGAATATTTTCAGTTGAGCAAATAAAATTATTTTGCCAATAATTTTCGCGATAATTATTACTTCACTTAAATCGTGCAGTGAAAAATATTTAAAATCATTTTCGATTCCTTCGATTTTATTTACCCAGGAGCGCGGAAACTACATTGGTTTGAAAAAAAATCTGTTAATTTTTTATTCGAAGGGAAGAATACCTCTCCTTTGAAGCCAAATTACGCCAATGCGTCAGAAAATTGTTGTCCGCTGGTGTCGCGGCGGAGTGTTGCTCGACGGAGCGTAGCGCTACATCAAATGCAGCCGCGGCGTCTGAGTGGGATACCCTCTGCTTCCCCTGCACTCTCGTCTGAGACGTTGACGGGTTCTTTCAAAACCATTTCAACAATCTGCTGATCGTCTAAAATCCAAACGTAGAGCACTGTGACGTATTGTTAGAACAACTGACACTCTAATGTACTGTACTTGAGAGCGTTCCGCTCTCTTATCACCCATTTCTTTCCGAGATTTGGTTGCGTGTAGACAGACCTTATAAAATAAACTTTGCAATCACACGTAAAATGTAATATTTATGTAATCACACATTATTATGTAATTTAAGTTTATTTTTAAAAAGATTTCGCTTAATCCGAAAACTTCGTTAATCCGAAAAGGGTGTGGTCCCAATCATTTCGGATAATCGGGACTCAGCTGTAATTAGTAAAAAATTGCCGGAAATTATCGTTTCAACACCATTCGAATATCAGTAATTATATTGTCGTTGTTGCTGTTGTTGTTTCTTATGCCCCCTGACCGGAAAAGTATTCCAGACCAGGTCCATCTAGGTATGCGGACAGAGGGGTGCTGCTCCCGTTTATAATGGCACTACAAGTGTCGGAGTCTGACATAGCTAGGTGCCACTTCAGTTTTGACTGAGTGAATTACCCCGGGGTAATTATGTATTAGGCCTAAGATAAATCTGGTCTCTTCCTGCTGCTTTCAATTTGGGTCGGCATTTCATGGCTAGCACTAATATACAATTGTTATCACTTTAGCAAATACTTGCTATTCTACCTTTTTATGTAAAACCCGCGCTTCGCTACGGAGTACATTCAAATTAAATACAACGGTCAATGTATGCAATTAATACCAAACAAAAAATAAATATATATATTTATAATAAATGCGACGATCAGTGTATACAATTGATGCAATATATATATATATATATATATATATATATATATATATATATATATATAAATCGTAAGGGATATTTTTTTTAATAATATCCAATCGTCTGCTGCATTAGAAAGAAAAAATTTTTTTTTTGTCTATTTAGTTGTTACGCACGTGACGATAAATTTATCTAAAGTGCGAGAAAAAGAAATCACGTGATCAGCATTTAATAAATTAAATTCTGAAAATTAATCTTTAAAAATTCACCAAAAATCATAAAATCGAGGTAAAGATTCGAAAAAAATTTCATTTTAAAGGAATTTTTATGATCTTTCTCGTGATATAAATTTTATAGCCCTCAAATTGTTATTTTAAATGCAAACTTAAAAAAAGTTACAAAATCAGTTTAAAAATTTAATTTTAAAAAATCTAAGAAGAAATTTTCAAAAATCTTTCTTAGTGCACCCCTACACAATAAGAAGAATCGCCAGGCAAAATTTCAGCTCTTTAGGTCCAGCGGTTTGGTCTGTGCGTTGTATGTCAGTCAGTCAGTCAGTCAGTGAATGAATGAGTCAGTTACGGAACTGTTTTATATATATAGATTATATTAATAATATCAGAAAATTTCCCTTGCAATGAATATCACAGTGGTAATAAATAATTATACCTATCTAAATTCTGTTTGATACTCGTGATAATCTTCAATTATAAAAAAATAAGAAGTTCCAAATATCTTACAGCATGAGTTTAAATTTATAAACGGTTATGAATAAAAACAGCCATTACGAGTAAATATTTCCATCTTTTCGATAAAACAACTTTAATAAAGGAAAACATTATTGTCTACTATCCTACCGCTGTTATTAACAAATCTTGTTCAAATTTAGAGTCATTTTTTTCAGATTTGTTTTGTAAGATTCTTTAATGAATAAACTAGGTTTATTCAGTTTATTCATTAGGTTTACGTGCAGTCCAACGCTTTTAAAGTCTGCTGATGGCTTTGTTTTGGATGAAGCGCTACGGTCAATTTCTAATACACGAGGGGTTATTAGACCGGGACCTACAGCTTAAAGCAGACTCCGAGCGGCTACAAACGTCCATGCCGAGAGTGGGATTCTAACCCACAGACTTAGGTACCGAATGTTCCCCCTCTAGAATTCTCCTCCGGGGTCGGTCTTCGGGAGTTGGCGAAAGTTCGGTCGCCAATGGTCCTCGCTCTGTTTAACTAAGTTTAGTAGAATCTTACAACAGCTTTAATAAATAAAAATATTATTTTCAGACATTAATGTCTGAAATATGGGACAATAATGTCTAAACTAATGTCCAAAATAATGTCTAATGTCTAAATAGGACAATAATGTCTAAACAGACATTATTGTCCTATCACTTCTATTAACAAATCATGTTAGTTTAGAAAAGTTAATTTCTCGAGAAAACTTTTTAAACAAAAATAAATATTCTTTAATGAATACAAAGGTAATATAAAATGAAAATATACAATGTAGTAACAGTATTTCAAACGTTTAATATAGATGTCTTACTACTAGTAGAAAAAATAAAATTCTGCATAAGTGCATTTTATGATAAATAATTATTGTTAGTTTTTTCATGAGAAACTTATATCTATACTTATATATAAAGAGAGAGAGTGATTTTGTACGTGGAGGGTAATCGTCAGAACCACTGTACCCATTTGAAAAATTCTTTCACTGTTTGAAAGGTACATTATTCCAGATGGACATAGGCTATATATTATGTATATCTGATCAGTAGAAATAAAGTTAGGGGCTTAATCCTAACAATCTCCATTGTTACCGCTACTGTCCTCTACCGCTTTTTGTTCCGAAGATTTCAACGATCCTTATCGTGGTGCTATCGCGGTGGGCTTCTGTTCTGACGCTAACGGTTCGAACCTAGCCGTTCTCCGGCACGCCTTTTTCTTTTAAAAAATTTATTTTAATTATTAACTAACATAAAATTAATTTAAGGTATTATTTAGGTTATTATTAAGGTAAAAAAAGATTTACAATTTATTGGCTATCAACTGGAAATTTATTGGTATAATATTTTGTTCAACCCGGACAAAAACGGGACGGGCCGCTAGTATTTACATAAAGAGCTCGACGTTTTACCATGTTTTTGTTAACTCGCTGTCTTGTTTGTTTGTGTGTTTGCGTGTTTGTCCGGTACAAATCTTGAAATCGATTTTTAACTAACTTTCCGACTAGCTAGACATTTGAAACTTTTAGAATAGCTCAAAACACGATGACTATGTATTATTTTAATACTTTTAGCCATCTTTAAACAGATTGAATTAATTTTCAGTTAATTTTGTTTTGTAGAATGGTGCAGGCATCTATCGACCCGGACGGGAATGAAAAGTTAAACGCAAGTTAACTTCCAATTCTCGAGCTAAAGGATTGATTACGCATTTGATACCTCTTTATTACGCATTTGATCATTTTCTTTCAAGTCGATGGGATAATTCATCAAAATTTTTTTTTTAAAGTATTTATTAATACATAGAATTGTCAAGTTTATATGATTCAACAGAAAATTTAAAAACATGGTATATAAAAAGTTCTTTTTATCTTGTAGTTATTTAACTGTCAGTTTTCATATTGGCAGCCTCATTGTTCTTTATGATTCCTTGTATTTGTTAAATGGCGTATTTTAAATATGCCATTGCCATCTAAATAACCAATATAAATTTTTTGCTGGATAAAATATATTTTTATCAAATGAAATTTGCCCGGATTTACTAACAGTTTTCCTTTTAACATCAAAAATAGCCTTCTTAAAATCTGATTATCTGTAATTGATTAATGTTATTTTTTTATTCCATGATTTTATAAAATAATCGTTGTTTTCCTAAAGAAAAAATATTTTATTATTAATTGCTTTCCCTAAAGTACAAACATTTTAAATTTGTGCGAGGAAGAAAACACTTTTGAGTATATTTTTTTATGTACATTAATAGAAAAATATTTCCCTGGGAAAAATTTTTTCATTTTTTATCGAGAGAAAAAAACCGGTTTTCAATCAATGTATTTTACACGCGTTGATGCTTTTCTTTTTAAAGTCAAATCAGAAAATTATCCCTTATTTCCAAAGAAAAAATTATCAGATAAGAACTTTTTTAGGTAGATATTTTCCAGATGACTACAATTTATTAAAGTAATATTATATATTTCTCGAATATAATCATTATTTAGTTTTTAAATTCTTTATAACTAGATTTTTAATGCCATAAAATATCTTAGCTGGTTCGTAATCTGAAAAACCCCTTTTAATTATTTTAAGCTGATGGCTCTTTATTCCAAAATTTTGAAATAAAAAGTTTTAATTGCAGTATTTAATCTCCGGGCAACTTTAGTTAAAAGAAATCGGGTAACACTTTCTGTCTAAATTTATAATGCGATTGAAATTCGTTTTCAGACAAGCGAAAATAAGAATTTTTTATTTATCAAATTATCTCATCACGCTTTAACGTCTAAAACTAAGTCTTTCTGGCTTTGCTTTGATTTTTATGAACCTTGAATGTTGGAACTCAAAACTTCCCGTCATGTATAAATTAATTTGGCAAAGCCGTTTAATCATTCCTCGCTCTCTGATTAATCCATTCAAGAGAGTGAAAATAGAAAATTTAATTTCTATGCAGTATGAGAATTAAGTGTGAGAAATTTAAAATTAATGCTTTGAAGTTGATACTTTTCCTATGAATATTCCAAGAGAGTGAAAGAAGAAAATTTAACTTCTATGCAGTATGAGAATTAAGTGTGAGAAATTTAAAATAAATGCTTTGAAGTTGATACTTTTCCTATGAATATTCCAAGAGAGTAAAGGTAGAAAATTTAATTTCTATGCAATATAAGAATTAAGTGTGAGAAATTGAAAATAAATGCTTTGAAGTTGATACTTTTCCTATTAATATTCCAAGAGAGTGAAAGAAGAAAATTTAATTTCTATGCAGTATGAGAATTAAGTGTGAGATATTGAAAATAAATGCTTTGAAGTTGATACTTTTCCTATGAATATTCCAAGAGAGTGAAAGTAGAAAATTCAATTTCTATGCAGTATGAGAATTAAGTGTGAGAAATTTAAAATAAATGCTTTGAAGTTGATACTTTTCCTATGAATATTCCAAGAGAGTAAAGGTAGAAAATTTAATTTCTATGCAATATAAGAATTAAGTGTGAGAAATTGAAAATAAATGCTTTGAAGTTGATACTTTTCCTATTAATATTCCAAGAGAGTGAAAGAAGAAAATTTAATTTCTATGCAGTATGAGAATTAAGTGTGAGATATTGAAAATAAATGCTTTGAAGTTGATACTTTTCCTATGAATATTCCAAGAGAGTGAAAGTAGAAAATTCAATTTCTATGCAGTATGAGAATTAAGTGTGAGAAATTGAAAATAAATCCTTTGAAGTTGATACTTTTCCTATGTCATAATTCGCAGACGTAAACCGATCAGGTTACTCTGATCAATAATTTCAAACAACGCTCCAGCTACAAGACTGAAGTTTTATTATTTAAGCCCAAATTGAATTTAAATTTTACAGGAAAATGTCTGTTTGAAATTTTTTTGTAAAGTCTGAGAGTATGTAACCTAAAAAACCCAACTTAGGTATAAAATCCATAAATGAAAATGTAGACAGTAGCATTATAAATATTAGTTCCCATTATTAAAGACCTCGCACTTAAGTATGTTCAAGTTCTTGATTTGATAACCTGTTCGGTGAATACACCACAACACAATTCCGTTCTAAATATGTAGGAAATATAACTAATGCAAGAAGTCTCTTTATGAAATCGTTTTAGAGAGTAAGATTAATGTGACATAGTTTGGCTCTTGTTGATTTCTTGTTGTATATTCGATTGTATGATTCGCATGTTGTATACTCGTATATTGTATGATTTCTTGTTGATTTCTTGTTGTATATTCAATTGTATGATTCGCATATTGTATATTCGATTGTATGATTCGTATGTTGTATATTCGTATATTGTATGATTTCTTGTTGATTTCTTGTTATATAATCTGCATGGTGCAGTATCGTGGCTCAGACTACATTTTCCTTCAGCCTACTCGGATTTTATATCACAAATTTCCATCTTCGTAACCTTGCTGTAACACCTTCGTTTCTCGTAGTAACATCTGCAGGCACCAAGGATACAGGTTCAATAATATATCCTGGTTCAATAATAATATTACCTACTTAATATCAGATATCTAAATCAATAATAATTGCACTATTTTCTCGCTTTTCTCACAATGACAGATACCAAGGATACCTACTTAATATGGGATATATAACTGAAGAAAGCTCTAATGTCATTCTTGAATAGGGCAGTGATCGAGTTGATTATGATTTTTTTTCAGTAAACAAGAAAGTCATTGAAATGTGGTTATTTTTTCATCTGATTTTATCCCACGCAAAAGCACACATACTCCAAATTGCACATTCTTCCTGTGCTGTTTTTTAATCTCATATCTCCGAAAGTTTTTTCATGTTGTTTCAGGAAAGAAACAATGCAACGTCTGTTGCAGTTTGCTGCTGATCCACGTGGATGTTGGTTAGACCAGGTCTACACTTATGGAGTAATATGACTGTTAATACTAGAAATTTCTCAGAATTTGCATTATTTCTCATAGTTCTTTGTATTTATTTTATAGCCATTTTGGTCAATATTTAGACACTTTACTTTAAGAATAAGTGCATACACACGTGCTAAAACTTTCTGATTAATATTTAACAATTTTGAAAACGTATGTGCAACTAGAAAATGCTTTTTAACTGGAAAAAAATCACATACATATTCATTTCGTTTAAAGTTCTGAGAAAACATTTGCTTCGAACTGTATAATTTCGGTTTGAATAGGAACTTAACTATATCATAATATAATTAAACCTCAATTAATAGTTAAATTAAATGACGCTCTTCGGTTAACTAAAAATATTTTCGAAAAATAATATTTTTTTAAATTTTCACATCATATTTGCCTTACACAATATAAAACGCACCCTTGAATTAAATGTATTCTGGTTCAATAATATGTGACTTAATGAAATACAAATTTTGGTAAATATATTCTAAAAATGTAACCAGTAGGTTTTTAACTGGGATTTGATCAGTGGTATTTTTTTTTTTAGATAAATGACAAAAAACTCTTACTCATCTGTAAGTTAGCACTTTTTAGTTACACATCCTTGGTTTTATCTCGAGAATTTAGAGTTTTTATCTTGATTTGTTTTGAAAGACTCATTAATAAATAAACAAAAATTCGATCAAAATATGATTATTTTTAGGTGTACGTGTAGTGCAAAGCCATTCAGTATGCTAATGGAGAGAGATGATTCGTATTCAAACACTTGCTTCTACGGAATGGGCTTACACAGCCATATACTGTCACATTTTACAATTTCGTTTCACTGCTATTGATTTATATTAAATACCACGTAGTTATTCATTGAAATAAATAGAAACTTTGCAATAATAATAACTAATGATTTTGCAATAAGTAAAAATAATTTAGTTTTTCTGCAATAACTAATAATAAAGCCATATATCTAAAACCTGGTATAACTTTATCCTCAATATCCCTGATCATCCCAAGTTTTAAGCGGTGACACTTTTCAGACTTTTGACGGGATATGATTGTCTGGCTAAACATCTTTTCCGAATTGAAATGATTGAAAGTCCCAAATGCAAGCTCTGCAATTTGGTGGAAGATATGGACTTATCTCACCTTCTCCATTGCCCCGCGCTCGCTTCTTCTAGCGTGTAAGGGCGGTACTGGGAGGTTTGGGCCCTTATGAGCTAAACATATGTATTTTTTTCTTCTGTTGTATTTTTTATGTTTATGTGGTGTTTATGCGATGATGTGTTAATATCGACTCTACGGGCCCTACTTGGTTTCGAGGGGTCTTTCTCAGTTAATGTAGGTACTTTTTAACGGTGAATAACGTTCCTCAATAACGGTCCTCCGGAAAACAAAATTTCAGAGGTCCTGCGTCACGAAATATAATTTTGGTAGCCTCCAAACCCAGTCTGTATCGCTTGGGCAAGCAGTAAACAGTTAAACAGAAAAGTACCAAAATCCGTCAAAATTTTGGCATACATATATGTATATAGGGTAAGTATACCGAATATGAGACCCCTTTTTATTTTCATATATAACTAGGAAAGTAAGTGAGGGATTATAGTACCAAATTGATATCCTTTTAATACATATGTTTTACTACATATAACAATGACAAAAAAAAGGAAAATAACCTTACAATTTTCCTGTATGAAATTATAAACACAAGTGTTCCATTTTTTGGGTCTGAAAAAAGTAGTCCTAATATCAGACCCCCCATTCTACAACTCTAAACATGAATCAGAATTACTGAAAAATTCGTATAAACAAAATTGTACACAATAATTAGATAACAGTTACCTATATAAACTAATAGGTGAAAAAGAAAGTGACATTTTAAACAAATTAGTTGGTTTACACTACAGGTTTTGTTTACTTTTTGTTTAAAGATTCAAACTTTTCACATTGTTTAGAAATAAAAAGTTTGTCAGCTCCACAATCTTCATGGGCCCACCTAAAAAACCTTCTACGTTGACGTCACTGCTCTCCCCGTTTGTCTTCTGAAAATAAACAACCACGACGCATTCAGCATCGTTTTCATCAATGCTATCATCATTGCTCTCATGGAAAGAAAGTCTTTCATCATCTTCAATTGAGCTGAGATCATCATAGCTACAATTAGGATTATTCGTTGTCTCTTTTTAACGAGTCTTGTATTTTCATCCATCCTTAATTTTCCCCTTCCTGTAGGGACCTCTTTGCCTTTTCATTTTTCCTTTATTGTTTCCTTTTGCTTTTAATTTTTATCTTGATTCCCTTTTTCTTGTTTATCCTTTGATTTCTTATCTTTTAGGTCTATTCCCTTTTTTGTTCTTGTAGAAAACAAAGTTTTTCGAATATGCTGCAGTTCTTTTATTAACGCTATCAGTCAATATTTTTCATAGGGCGATGATGTGTTAATATCGGCTCTACGGGCCCTACTTGGTTTCGAGGGGTCTTTCTCAGTTAATGTAGGCAAGGAATTTATTTCTTCAGGAGTTAGTAAGAACTGGTTTGAACTTGCTGTTTGATCAATACCTTCCACATTGTCACTACTGCTACATGGTTGTGGATTTCCCCTGGGCGTTATTGCATCTGCAACTTCAGAGCAAACTAGGCTGTGAGAGGGAAAACCAAAATGCCTAATATTAGACCCTATCTCATATTAGGTATGCTTTGGGGTCTCATATTGGGAACGACCATGTTGTTAAACACGCCAACGAATTTTTTAGGTTAGGATTGACGTTAGTTAAAAACAAACCGGCATGTTTGTACTCCACATTTATAGCTACCTATCCAATACTGTCAATTTTAATAAGAATCTTACCTTGGAGGTGAAAACAGCCAGTGAAATTGGTGATGCAAAAAAGTCGACGAGCACACATTCAAGAAAAATAATACTGTACCTTTGTATGTGCTTGAAAACACTCAACTGACTCACCGATTACGAATGATGTAATATACTACTGTTTTACGCTCCAGTCGCTAGGCAACAGCACTTGATACGTCCTGTAAGCTGGGGTCTCATATTAGGCAAAGTCTCATACTAGGCCTACTTACCCTATACATATATGTATGTCAAATACAAATATCTTGTTGTTGTTGCTTATGCCACTTGACACACAGCAACTTCAGATCATGCCCCGAAGGCTATGGGCGATTAAGGTGCTGCTCCTGTTTTGAATTAGCCCCACGAGGATCGGACTCCGACTTGGCTAAATGACCGGTCCCGTAATTTTGAACCGAGTGAAGTGACGAGACCGGAACACTTGACTCCGCACCTCCAGAGGCAAATTTGAGAACTTGGACGATATTGCTGACATGCCCTATTTTACGTGCCCCGGCCACCATTAGTGAATACGGCGGTGGATTTGCAGCGACGAGCATCGAACCAGGGACGTTCAGATCACTGGGCCGCTGTTCTTGCCTACTGGTCTACCGTGCCTCATACATATACGTACATATATATATAGATAATACATATATACATATAGATAATACGTACATATATATATAGATAATACATATATACATATATATATAGATAATACATATATATATATAGATAATATATATATACATATATATATATATAATGCATATATATATATATATATAGATAATACATATATACATATATATAGATAATCAATATATACATATATACATATAATACATATATACATATATATAGATAATACATATATACATAACACATGCATACATATATACATACAAAAGAGGTAAGCAACGATAAGCAATCCTACGTTAATAACCCGCGGTAGTTTCGTCAGAAGAGACTACCTGAAATTTGTTTTTTATCTATGTTTATGTAGCCCACCACTGGAAATAAAAAAACAATAATAATAATAATAATTTTATTTTCCTTAAAAATCTTTCTTTTTTATTTTTGTTTTTATTAAAGCCTCAATAGCCATTTCTAATAAAGTGATAAATTTTGACAAAAAAATTTTATAATTTATAAAAATATTCATTTTATCCGCAGTTCTATTATTTTAAAACAATACGAACTCCTTAAGAATATATTTTCTTTAGAACGTTACGTCATTAAGACAATGGTTAATTTGTTACTAACTTCAAAGTTGTTTGAACAAAGAAGACATCAAATTTTATTTTATATGTTGTATACTGCAAGTTTATTCTATAGCACTTACATTCTTGAAGAAATACAATATCAAAAGGGAAATGCTCTAAATAAAAAAACAATGCAAATATATCTGTAATTTGATAAAATAATCCTATGAAAACGGATATGCAAAAGGTTAATTCAATTTCAATACATACGAGCCCGCTTAATGGAATAGCCAATTTGCCACGAAAAATTATTCTAATAAGCGGGATATTCCATTATCCGGGATCACATTGACACGCCCACAATGTTTAAAGTTAAACCAAGAAAGCATTAAAAATTACCTAAACCATAGGCATATTTAAACTATTATAATTAACAAACAATTATTAATTAAAAGTAAGAAACAATTTAAACATATTAATTTAGAAAATTGATGAAAATGAGCTAATTATATTGTAGAATATACAAATTTCCCTTAATTTTTTGAAAATAATTACAATGTTACTTACTTATTTGTTGCTAAAGAAGTCTGATATTTTAGACTGTTTACTGTTCTGTGAATGCAGCAAATCTGCTATTTGATTTACTAGTTTATAAAATAAATGAAAGTCTGCATTTGGCTTCGTTTCCAAGAAACGTCTTATAGTATCACAAGCGTTATTAACTTCATTTGACGGAACCTTTTTAATGGTACATTCTTCATCAAATTCATCTTCATCGACTTCGATTTGATCAAATTGAGGGTCTGAAGTTTCACCACATTCTACCAAGTCATTGTCGAAGTTTACAAAATTGGAAAAATTTTCTTCTGTCATTCCGTCTGGTGGTAAATCATTTGCGTTTGTAATTGATTCATCATTAAATTCATCATTTGTTACGTCTGTTGAAAATTTATATTTTACGAAACAATTTTTTATTGGGTCAGAGGAAATATTATTCCATGATTTGTTCATCATATGAACATCTGTAAGAAATTAAATGTTTCTAATAATTTTACTAGTTGAACTATTGATAGAAAATCCACTAGTATCATCTATGCAGGCTATGATCTTCTTAACGACTTCTTTCCTATAATTCCTCTTAAAAAGTAATATATTTCCCTGGTCCATTGGCTGTAAAATAGCTGTAGTATTCGGAAGCAAAAATGAAGTGCTACATTTTCTAGTCTTACGTCGACTTTGTGGGCTTGACAATTATTGATAAAAAGGATAGCTTTTCTTTTCATCTTATTCATCTCATTGTCAAATGACACTAACCAGTTTTGAAAGAAATTAGCAGTCATTCAAGCTTTTGAATTCCCTTCGTATTTAACTAGAAGGGATTTTACACCTGTAAAGAATATTTTGTTGTGGCCGTGATTATATAAGATCAGCACATTGCAAAAAATAAAAGAATAAAACTGGAATTCACTTACCACACTTTATTTAATACAAGTTAGGAGAGCATAAAAAATTATTTTGCACGTGGTGCATCACCATTTACACCACGCATGTTGAGGTCAGCACAATTGTTAGCACGAATACTATGTGCTCTTGGAAAATACAATTCTCAGCAAAGGAACCAGGAACCATCGGACAACTCCGTATTTCTGTAAATCTTTCGTAGACCTGTTGAGTCACACTTTATTACACGCGCAACCACGTGCTTCAGACCACCGTCTCCGCAGGAACAAAGACGTCAGCTTCCCCCCGAGAACATTCGAGGAGTCACCTTTTATAATGTCCTTCCGCCGGAGAAATTTTCACACCTTTTTTGTTGCCAACGTTCTTTTAAAACTTTGTAGGAAGACCCGGACAATCTCCGATTAGGCGATCAGGAGTGAAATAAAACCGGTTCCGTCTAGTTTCAAGTACGCTGCTTCCGAACCAGTTCTACGCTGATGTTTTCACAACATCTCTTCCCCCCATCAAATAAAAAAAGAAAAAACGAAAGATGGTGATGCACAAAACCAATATAAAAATTACATAGTATCCAAAACCACATTACAAATAACAGACTAATATACACAAAAACACAATATGCACTAATTGCTCTCTGGAGTGTGAATAATTACATAGTATCCAAAACCACATTTCAAATAACAGACTAATATACACAAAAACACAATATACACTAATTGCTCTCTATAGTGTGGTAAGTAGTTCTTAAAAGAAAGAGGAAAAAATACATATAAGTCTATATACACCATTCAAACCCCCTTTGTAGTAACGTTATGTCATATTAAGCTTTCAATTATCATCTTGTATCTTTTAATGGCCGAAATTCACAGCATACATATTTGTTGAATTTAGTTTTCAACTTACTTAATTCTAGCAGTTGCAAAATTGATTAAATGTCAAAAATCCTGTCTTATTAATTCTATCTATTTCTGCATGAACATTTCAATGACTGTACATTGACATCAATTAAAGATTTTACACAATATGAGTTTGAACAGTTGACCTTTTACTTTAGATACATCAGCTATTATATTTTAAATATCAAGTTGCTGTCTTGGATTAATCCAACTTTGAATTTAACTATTTGTCTTGAACATAAAATAACTCATACAATTTAGTAGGAAATTTGGATCAGCCTGCAATTTCCCAAATATGTGCCAGGTGCTTTGACACATAAACAAACACTGAATAAGTAAAACAATTACTACAATGCTAGAAATATGAGCTCTGAATGGGTTTATGGTATCATACTGAACAATAATCTATAGCAATTAACACATATGTACATACATGCATAAATAATAGAACAGGAAAAAAAAATATGATCGAAGCACAATTTATATCTTATATTCCTCATTCCTTTTAAATATTGTACCCAAATCACACAAATATTTATTATTGTTAACAACATTTAACCCATGTTATTCGCTATGGAACAAAAATTATCACCATTTTTTTTGAAAATTTTGCTAATGTGAACCTTAATCTCTCTGGCTGTGTCATGATTAGTTTCCCTTATAATATAGTTATTATTACGAAGTTTTTTCAATATTGTGTAAGGACCAGAGAATTTTGGCCTTAGAGAACCAGGATTATTAAAAGATTTTAAGTACACCAGATCCTCGGTGTCGTAATTTCTCATTTTATTCCCTTTTAAATATTTTTCATTCCTATTGAAATATTCCGCTTCATTATTAGCCACCAACTCTCTCACTGCTTCAATATGTTGTTGTTGCAGTTTTAAATATCTAGATGGCTCTTGAGCCTGTTGGGAAGGAGCTATTTGATCCAATGGAATATTTAAATTCCTTCCAAAGAATAATTGTGCAGGCGAGAAGTTAGTGACTGCATGTTTCACATTATTGTAATGTAAAATGAAAAATTTTAATCTATCGGACCACTCAATGATTTGCTCCGATAGTGAAGCAATGGATTCTTTAAGAGATCTGTGAATTCTTTCAATCACACCATTTGATCTTGGGAAATAAATTGACGCTTTTCTGTGTTCAATATTTAGAGATTTTAAGAAGTTTTCAAATTCTGATGATGTGAAGTTCGTGCCATTATCACTCAATAAGATTTTTGGGATCCCAAATCTAGAGAAATAGTCATTTAAGGCTTTAATTACACTAGCTGAAGTTACGTTCATTAAAGGAATCGCCTCTAGGAATCTGGAATAGTGATCGATAATGGTTAATATATAGAACTTTCCATCATGAGACCTAGGTAGCTTTCCTATCACATCGATTGCTAACATTTGTCCTGGAATTAAATTAGATTTAGTAATCATATTTGGCTTGGTTTCTAATTTTTTTGACCTATTTTGTAAACATTTATGACATTGACTACAAAAACTTTTTGCGTCCTGAAACATACCTTTCCAAAAGTATTGTCTTTTAGCCAACTCATAGGTCCTGTGGCTGCCAAAGTGAGGTTTGTGAGCCTCAATAAGGCAGTGTTTAATCAAAATTTTTGGAATGACAATTTTGTTTTCAAAATTTTGGATGCTGTTTGCTGAATTTGCTTTAATTTTAATCATTAATAAGTTTGTGTCTGTGTCAACAAAATATTTAGATTCTATGTCTGCATCATTTTCCAAAATTTTTTTTCTTAAGCGTGTTAATTCTTGATCTTCTAACTGATGCTTTAAAATATTTTCATTATTTAATTCTGTGATTTCAGAAGCAAATATGTTTAAGGCATTTAGATTTAGATTTTGATTGTCCTCAGTAACTCTGCTAAGAAAATCAGCTGGGTTGGAGAAACCAGGAATATGTTCAATAGTGTAGTTGAAACTTTGCAAGTATAATAACCATCTAGTGATTATATCTGGTTGTTTATCTAATCTCATATGAAAAGTTAGCGGTTTTGCATCTGTTAGAATTCTAAAACTTCTTCCATATAGGTACTCGTGATAATGCTTAACTGAAAGGTATATAGCATATAGTTCACGCCTGATCGATGGATACCTCGATTCTGCAGGATTTAGTTGTTTCGAATAGAACTCTATTGGAAAAAAATTGTCATTATCTTTCTGTAATAAGATGCCACATACCGCTGAGCGGGATGCATCAGTGACTAAATATATTTCTCTATTATCATCAATATTCCTGACCGTTGGTTTGCTAAGTAAAATTTTTTGGATTTTTTCAAAGGCCTCCTGACAACTTGTGCTCCAGATGAAAGGTACATTTTTTTTGGTTAACTCTACAATGGGTTTGGTGATTTCAGCAAAATTGAAAATTAGATTTCTGAAATAATTGACCATGCCGCAAAAAGCTTGCACCTGCTTAACATTTTTGGGCTGAGGAAAGTTGGTGATTTTGTTAATATTAGCCTCTGAAGGTGCATAACCGTTTTTGCTTAAGTTGAAGCCGAGGTATGTTATATTATTTTGACATAATTGCAATTTTGCTGGGTCTAATGTTAAATTAAATTCCTTTAATTTTTGAAAAACTTTCTGCAGCCAGATTTGCATTTCCTGCATGTTGTCTGCTGCAATGATGATATCATCCAAGAAGTACTGTACATTTTTCCCCCTTAAATTATCTAGACATTTTGATATTAATGCATGAAAATAAGATGTCGAATTTTTTAATCCAAAAGGCAAGCGTGTAGGTTGAAAATTACCAAATTCAGTAGAAAAGGCAAGTTTTTCCTTATCAGAGTCCTGAAGTTGAATTTGGAAGAAAGCTGCCTTCAAATCTAACACAGAATACAATTTTTTACCAGCTATGTTTTGTAATATATCATTAATTTTAGGAATGCATATTTTATATGATTCCGTAATCGAGTTAAGAAGTCTATAATCAATTACCATTCGAAACCGAGGGGATTTATCATTGGGTAAGCTTTTCTTTTTAACAAAGATAACTGGAAAAGAATAATTTGAAGATGATGATTCAATTATCCCTGCCTCTAATAGCTTGGCAACCTCATTCCTGGCAAATTCCTTCGCTATCTTTGGGATAGAATAAGGCCTAGTTTGCAAAGCAAAATTATGGTAAAGTTTAAATTCTGGTTTAATTTCATCAGTTGAACCCAAAGTTTTATAAGAAATTGAAAACACCTCATAATTAGACATGAGTAAATTTAAAATTTCTTCCCTATCCTCTATTGAGAGATGGTTCAAGTTAAATTGGTCAGGTTTTAATTCTTCCTTTCGGAGTTCTTTTATTTCCTGAGATATTAAAGAGTTAATTTGATATACTGTTTTATCACTGGATTGCTTAATTTGGGATTTATTTACATTTTCAATGCAACCAATTTTAGAATTCTTTCTCAACACAATTTTTTCATTACTGCTATTTTCAACCATTAAGTAGATTAATCTATTTCTATCAATATTGTGAATACTACTATTTACAATTATGTTATTTAGTTTAGGATTAGGAGAGAACATTACAGTTTCATCACTATTGAAGTTTTCAGAGACTTTTAACGCGATGAATTTATACTCAGTGGGTTCAAGGGTTATATTAATCAATGATCTAGCAGAATTGTTGTGATTTCTTTTATTGCAAGAATTGCCTAATTCAGGTTCATCATTGTGAGTTATCGGGTTCATTATTTCAGAGTTATCAATACGTAGGGAGGGAACCTTACTATGAAATTTAAAGTGAACATTGTCGGCTATTAATTCATTTTTATTTAGATCAACAATAGCTTTGTTTCTGTTTAAGAAATCATAGCCTAAAATCAACTGATAATTTGAGTGCCAATTATTTCTAGTTACAAAGAAAACATTAGAAAACCATTTTTGTTCGATTTTAAATTTCAATTCTATAGTACTATTATAGGGAATTATTTTATTATCTAGAGTTTTAATATTTACAGAGCGTGAGATGAAGTTTAATTTTACTACCTCTTTTAATAGCTCTACAGCACTGGGTTCGATTAGACTTAGATTTGCCCCCGTATCGATTAATGCTTCAAATGAGTTATCAGCAATTTTTACATTAATTATTGGTAGAGTAGCGCTATTGTTTTTGCATGATAAAACCATTCTGTCGTTAGTATTCTGTTTACTGGAGATATTATTTGGAATTTTTGTTTGCTTAGACTCCGTTTTGCTTTTTCTCCCCTTATTTTTATCTATAATTTTTGAACGGATTCTTGACTGGGGATTACTATACTTATTAACACAAGAATCCTCAATTAGTTTAAATTTTTTGTCTTGTAATTTTTATTTGAGTTTTTGTAGTAAGGGGTCTGCCTGGATCTATTTCCTCTGTTGTGATAAGCACCTCTTTGATGTCTAAAGTTTTTGCCATAGTTAACATTTTGATGGTTATTGTTATTCTCTGGATAATACCAACAGTGTGTTGTAAGATGTTTTTTAAAGCAAATATGGCAAGTTGGATAATCAAAAGGTTCCGTGTAGTGTGAGGAAGACGCTATGTTTTGCGTGTTCTCTTTTGCTTGAGCATTAATTGTGGATTGCGTTATCCTGTCTATTTTTTCTGATAACTCTTGAATTTTTTTGTTGCTTTCAAATTGCTGCTGTAGCAATGTCTCTATATCTATGTTATTAGTTGCTGTTATATTGTTGACGCCTGAGGCTTGTTGCTCAAACGCATTTTCCACGTTTTTAGCTCTAGCAGCAGCTTGCTTAAAGTCCTTAGGACCGAATTTTAGGACTTCTGTTTTAACGTCCGGTCTCAAAGCTTCCATGTACTTAGAAAATTTTAAGTTTTCAGTTAATTCAATGAGCGTGGGACTGTCATCATCAGTGTCATTTTTTACAAATTTTGTCACTAAATTGAGTACCTCCTCAGCTAATTCACTACAACTCTGCCCAGGTTTCTGAGCAATACAAGCAAGTTTTTGCTGAATACTTTGAAAACTTTCAACTTTGCGGAATTTTTCTTTAAGTAAATTTTGGAGTTTACTACAATTAATTTCATTTGAGGCATTGACATTTGATGATAAAAATTGTAAAGCCTTGCCCTTACACTGTAACTTTAAAATTATTGTTTTTCTCGCTTCATTCCATTTCTCCAGTGTAGCAACAGCATTAAATTGGCTGAGAAAATATTCAATATTTTCTTCCTCATTTCCAGAGAAAGTAGGAAGAGCATTAGCCAGAGAATAAGCCATAGCAATCTTTTGTTAGTTTTATAGAATCACAATTTTTACGTATCTCTCCCCCAAAATGTCAAAAATATACAAATTATAAATAGAAGATATCAAATATACATGAAATTCAATTTGATTACTATATAAAAATCAATCATTCATTAACACATATGATTCTGTTTCTCAACTTGATTTTAAATCATATTCAGTACCATAATCAAATAAACCTTTAAAATCTAATCTTAAGACATATATTTTTCAGAACATTTTTCTACCTTATAGAAAATTACTAATTATTAATATATACACTGCATAAAAAATACATAAAATGAAACAAAGAACGAACACAAAAATATCAATTTTCATAAAATTTGCTTAATATATAAAATGAGGGAATGAATGGTATATATCAACTGAATAGAAACCCAAATTCTCAACCTATTATTAAATTTTTTAATTTTTTTTTTTGCAAACGGCACCAATGTAAAGAATATTTTGTTGTGGCCGTGATTATATAAGATCAGCACATTGCAAAAAATAAAAGAATAAAACTGGAATTCACTTACCACACTTTATTTAATACAAGTTAGGAGAGCATAAAAAATTATTTTGCACGTGGTGCATCACCATTTACACCACGCATGTTGAGGTCAGCACAATTGTTAGCACGAATACTATGTGCTCTTGGAAAATACAATTCTCAGCAAAGGAACCAGGAACCATCGGACAACTCCGTATTTCTGTAAATCTTTCGTAGACCTGTTGAGTCACACTTTATTACACGCGCAACCACGTGCTTCAGACCACCGTCTCCGCAGGAACAAAGACGTCAGCTTCCCCCCGAGAACATTCGAGGAGTCACCTTTTATAATGTCCTTCCGCCGGAAAAATTTTCACACCTTTTTTGTTGCCAACGTTCTTTTAAAACTTTGTAGGAAGACCCGGACAATCTCCGATTAGGCGATCAGGAGTGAAATAAAACCGGTTCCGTCTAGTTTCAAGTACGCTGCTTCCGAACCAGTTCTACGCTGATGTTTTCACAACAACACCTCTAAAACATCTTGGGTTTTTGGATTTCCCGATTACAAAATGAGGCATTTTATGACTGCCGTCAGCATTACTACAACATAAAACTGTCAGTCTGTCTTTCGGGATTTTTCCTCCAACAACTTTTTCGCCTTTTAAGCACAAAGTACCATCAGGCATTGTTTGTAATAAAGTGCTGTTTCGTCACAGTTATAGATACAAGAACTGTAGTCTTGTAATAAAGCAGGTAATACTGCATTTTTCCAAGAACTGGCAGCGGCCTCATCAGCATCACTTGCTTCCCCGTGAATTTTTTTTAAAGAACTTTGGTTTCTTGCTTTCCATCTGCACAACCAATCATTTGTAGCTTTTAAATCAGTTATATTTAACTGTTGTGCTAAATCTTCAGCTTTCTGATTCAATAATAATCAGCTAATAGCAACATTACAAGCTCGTTTTTCAGCAAACCACTGAAGAAGAGCATTTTCAACTTCAAATTCTTTTCCTGTACGTTTTCGTTTTTGATTAAGATTTTTGTTGCATTTCCAATCGTTCAAGACTTTTTCTTTATTTTTTAACAATTTAGAAACTTGAGCTTGGGATTCTCAAACTTTTTTGAGAGTTCTAATTGCATACACTTATTTACTTTTGCAAACTCTGCAACTTTAACTTTCTCTTTTAAAGTAAGATCTTTTCGTCTCAAAGACATTGTAGTAAAGCACAAGAAAGATGATTGTTTTCACGAAAGCGAACCGTCGAACTAATCGCCGTAGAAAAAGTACAGTTAAATGTTCAAGGTTAGAGACCCCCAAGTTAAATGTTGCGCTTCTCCGAAGAGATTCGTTACAGTTGGTAATCCGCGTCCCCTTCAAGATAAGGACCTGTTGATGTTTCACATTTCCTTCATTTCCATAGCTCTCATCTGGGGGTGAAGCTTATTGTTCATTCTCTGAATAGGGAAACGTAGGCTGAGCGGCCGAGCAATACGGGGAGAGAGGGGGGAGGGGTGGCTAGCATAAACAGCAACGACAATGAATTGCCCTTCAAAATCGAAGAAATCCCCATTACCTGCGATTGGACACTTTCTGCGAAGTGACAAAATTGCTTTGAAAGACATCCAGTTACTGCACATTTATTATTGTACTTTACAGAAAAGAATTCTGAAAAGAAGTGTGCTAAATAGAAAAAGATCGATATCGTCATAGCCAAAAATTATTCCTTTAAGCGGGATAAGTTCAAAACAATATATTCCAATAATCGGGAAATTTAATACAGAAACAAATTTCTACGGTTTGGTACATTGGAAATTTATTACATTAAACGGGATATTCTTTTAACCGATATTCCATTAAGCGGGTTAGACTGTATATCCAAAATGTGAGTTGAGAATAGTTTATACGTGCTAACTTGTCCTCCTATAAATTTAATAAAGTATACCTGACGTTTCAAGAATATACTGAAAAGCAAATGAAAATAATCTCTTTAAAATAATTCAAAAGAGCTTACATAATTAACAGATATTGTACACTAAATAGTTTTCTTTCCTCGTATTACAAAAGAGGAAATTAAAAGAATATTATGATTCTAAAATATTTTCAGACACCTATTTACTCAGAATTAAAATTTTGATTTTTTTTTTTTGCAAAAATTATTATCAGTGTCTTATCTGGAATTTTAAACTCCAGACTATCTTTGAAGAACTTCAGGAGTAAATTTGTATTTTGGTAATGACAATATATATCGTAAAAAAATGCCATTTTCTCCCCCTCATTATGATTTATTTACTTGTCAGGATCTTTCAGCGTCTAAAGTTTCAATTCAGTTCAGCTTGACTAATATAATAAATCACGTTCATTCAGGCATTTTTTTATATTTACTCTATAATGATTAACTTATCCAATTATCGTGACATATAGTAGCAATTAATTCATCCGAAACGCGTATAGAAACATAAATGACAGTGACTTGCCTTACTAAAGTAATTTTCTAAACGCGCTATATATATGTATGTGTGTGTATATATATATATATATATATATATATATATATATATATATATATATATATGTATATATATATATATATATATATATATATATATTTATTTATTTATTTATATATATATATATATATATATATATATATGTATGTATATATATATATATATATATATATATATATATATATATATATATATATATATATATATATATTTATTTATTTATATATATATATATATATATATATATGTAAGTATGTATGTATGTATGTGCGTGAGGGGGGAGGGGCTGGGTGAGGTTGTGTACTCCTTCTTGTAGAGCTGTAGTTTTTTTAACTTGTACAAGCAAAAATTTAAAACCCTTAACTGAAAGCTATTAACGTTTAAACTTTTTTCTATATTTTTGTTTCCTTTATGTAGGGCATAATGGCAATGTATCTTTCAATATAAAACCTGAAATTGCAAATATATCTAGAACATTCCTCATCATCTGTTAATTGTGAGGAAAGTTTTTCTATAAAGCACTTATAAAATGAAAGCTTTTGTGTCTCAATTTTGTTATACGTTCTGCTTCTAGGATACTAACAAATTTAATTAAACCTCAGGGATTCCCTTAATCCAGTAGATTAATATCCTCGACTGAAACATTTGAAGTGATCATATTGCAAGGATCATTTGATTTGATATCATCTTATTTGTTTACCATTTCTTTCAGATAATAAGTAGCAAAACATAGCTACTTAAAGGAAAATAACTTCGCCATTTCTCTCTTTAAAGTGGGATTCTTGTTGTAATTAAGTTAAACTGACTGTATTTACTGCTGATGAGTACGAACTATTATCATTAAACAACATTTCTTTGTAATTTATACGGTATTTTTGTCAAAATGATATTGGAAAAGGTTCAATTGAGCGATCATTAAACAATTTTAAATTATATGTTAGGAGTATCAATGGTTTCACAATTTTAGGCAGATATTTTAGTGTAATTATCTATCCCCCATGACAGTTTCTGATTTCAGAGCCCAGAGCCTGGTGCAGTTCTTTAGGTGGTTAGGGTTCCCCGTTTCAATGATGGGTACTCCAGCTGTATGGAAACTCTCTACTCAAAACGGACTTAAGAATAGGTCTATGATGAGAGTTCCGATGAATTGCAATTGGCAGTTCGACCTGCGTTTGTCGAGAGATTTGGACCTTATTTCTAAGGAGTCTGACATATAGACCGAGTCTGAAGATAGTCAACAATACCAAAGACCACAATTAACAGTTTTTCGTGTTTATTTTTCGCAAAAATCAGCATCCTTTCCTTTTTTTCCTCTAACGTAGTGTCCGGAAGGGTATTTTTTTCCAACTATAACGCAGAATATTCCGCAAGGTAGAATGCGTGCCATAGCATATCATCTAGTTTGAGTTGCGAAATATACAGTCATTGATTGCGACTGTACCTTCTCAAATTCAAACATCACCAGTTTACGACCCGGTTGGCTCTTAGGTGGTCTCTGCTTCGACTAAATTTTTCTTTGGTCTTTATTCCATTCCCTCGCTGCAAGTTTATTAATTTCACCATCGTTTTGCCACTAGCCATTACTATCTATTCCTTGTGGCCTCTTCTTTTGCGCCATGAGGCTTTCTGGCCCTCTTGAACCCTTTGTCGAATTTCAAAAGGTACACAACATCTAAACAGGGATACAAACTCTAAGGCCTTGTAGCTCCGTCGTCTTTCTCACTGGAGTAGAACTGGAGCACAAGTCACAAAATTTGATAGAGATTTGGAGATGGGAAGAGTACTAAATTCAAGAGTTCTTATGTTAAAGAGATGAAAATGAAGCTGAATTTTTCGAGAAGTAAATGAAGTATTTTGGAAGAAAAATTCCCTGATAGCTTATTTTTTCACCCTTATCCTGATTTGAAAAATTATTACTGAAGTTTCTTTCAATATTAATTACACTTTTCGCCATATTATAGCATGGCTTTAATTTGCATGTCTCTTGAAGATACTTATCTCGTATCTAATCAATTCTTTAAGTCTATCACCTGGTGCCCGGCGATACCGCTTTACCATCACGACCAATGTTCCGCAGTGGTAGCACATATGTGAGAGACTAAGTTTATGCTACCCTTACATTACTAATCTGAATGTTGCGTTTTTAATCTTAAGCTATCTCGAACCTTGAATTTTACACCAACAACATTTTTCCCTTGCATCGTTGGTCTTAAATTTTCTCAAGCGTCAAACGCTTTGCAAAATTTCCAGTTTCGACCGAATTTCATTTTTTCTCAATATTTTCTGTTTAATTTATCCGTATCTCTTTCTACAGGACTTTAAAAGGAACTGCTAATAACTACGCATATAAATCAGATAAAAGACCTTTCTTCGTATAATCATGAATTAAATTTTAGAGCATAAAATTTTCTTTTCGTGTCTGGGCGTTTTATTTTTCAACATACATTCAAAGTTAATAATGAATTGGTGAATTATGCTCAAAATATAAAAAATATAACTTATCTAAATATACCATCGCAAGGACGCATACTTTATAAAACTTTTCCTTTTCAATCCAATTTTTATACATTTTTCTATAGAAAGTGCAATTGCAGTGAGAAAAAACTCATTTCGTATTATCGTCATAAATTTGACCAAAGTTCATTTAACTTGACATTCCTAAAATGTTAAACTATTGTTAAAAATTTGTGTTTACATAACTTCAATACTATTATCAAATTGTTTTCTGCAAGAAGAGTAAAATATGTCTCAAAATTAAGTGAAGTGATTAATTTATGGAGCAAATAAGTTAAGTTCTCTAAGCAAGCCACTCCAAAAAAACTTAAATTTCAAACGTTAAACAACATAAAAAGTTTCCTTTTTTTTCCTTCCTTTATGAGCATAAGTATTTTGTTTTCTTTTTCTCATCTTAATGAATCAGATGCTCAATGAGATATTTAAATGCATAATTTTAGATATTTTCGTTTTCAAAATGTCTAGTTTCGAACAACAAAACCTCTTTTTTCATAACTTAATCCCATTTCGAAATAAAAGAAGAAATCCTATTTACAAAATGTAAATTTGTTTTGTTTTTATCAAAGTCAAAGACCCGAACCTTCTCGCCTACTTCTAAAATTAGCGCCGAGAGCATTTTATTTGCTATGTATTCTTAGAAATTTTGAGATCTCGTTTCTAAGAACAAAGATTCTAAAGTATAATCAGTAATCATCTTCAAAGGAATGCGGGCACTATTTTGAGTAAGTTTTTCATTTTCTTTTTCTATGTTCACTTCATTATTTAAAAGAATTCTTCCTTTTATGGAGATTTAGAAAGATTTCTACAGAGAAATTTATGTATTGGTGAACAACGTACTAACATAACATGACATAAAAAATAGGTATTTATCTTAAGAAAAATTTTAAGAAGTAAATTTTTTACCATATATTTAAACCATATAGTAGCGACTTTTAAATGATAAATTACTAGGCAGTAAGTTAGTAATTTATAGATTATTATAAAAGGAAAATTTGAACATTTACAAAATCTTTTATTTTTAAAAATACACAAAATCATCCAGCCACCTCATGTATACTCATAATCATTGTCAATATTTTAAGTAATTAATTTTTTCCAACGGCTTTTTTCTTGACATTTGGTATTAGTTTTAACCGTCTTAATTCCCCATCATAGGTGAATGTGTTTATTTAAATCACACCTATTTGCCTTTTTTTAAGGTATGTGATCACTAGATAAAGCAGTGTTTAACAGCGACTGCCGCGATAAAACCTCACATTACAAATAATCTTTCACTGAGGAAACTATGAAGTATAAGTCAAAGAAAACTTTATATCTATAATTTAAAGCAAGAATTCATAAAAATGAAGGCTATGCCGGTCTAGTGAAATTTTACGATTGTTAGTGTTAAACTCATTTATGTATCGAAATCAAGTAATTTAAAATGTTGTCTTCATTAACAGAGAAGTCGACCCCAAAATTTGCGTTTTTGACCTTTATAAAGGTTTAAGTTTATGGAAGCATATGGAAAATATTTTAGACTATAAAGTATTATCATCTGTTGTTATTACTTATGTAAAACAAATAAAAGTACACTGGTACCTCGACTTATGAGTGTCCCGACTTATAAGTCGGGACACTCATAAGTCGAATCTCACGAGTTTTTTTTTGAGATACGAGCAGCATCTCGGCCGATTTTTTGTCTTGAGTTACGATCTAAAATTCGGGTTACGAGCCAGCTTCAGATACCCCACTTCTAGCTTGCGGAGCAAACGCCATGTAACATTCTCGTCAAATGAGCACACGAGAAACATATGTTATTTACAACCTTTATGTACAATTATTATACATATTATTCTAACACTACTTTCCAGTCTTAAACCGAGAGATTAACTCTCAAGAACTATCACGTTGGGCAGCTTCCTCTGCCCACACTTGAGCTGTCCTCTGAAACTGAACAGCATCCAACTTCTCATTTAACAATCATTCTGAATGGGAGGATGAAACATACCTCATTGGACAATTTTTATCGAACACTTCTACAGAGGAAAGTGAGGAAAGGGTGGCAAAAAGGAAAAAATCACTGAATGAGATTCATTTATTTAGTTCATACTTTCTCCTCCACCTCCGTCAGCATCTTCAAATCGTCTGATAATCGTCTGATCCACAGTAAATGTTATACATTATACTTAATAAAACCAGTTCATTGTATTGCAGTATATTGTGTTATGTTTATATACAATGCTAGCTGAAAACCCGTACTACGCTACGGAGTACATTCAAATTAAATACAACGGCCAATGTATGCAATTAATTCCAAAAATATGTTTAAATATATTTATAATAAATACAACGATAAATGTATGCAATTGATGTAAAAAAACAAAAAAATTTATTTATAAAAAAATCGTAACGGATAATTTTATAGATAAAATAATGTAGAAGAAAATATTCAAATGAAATCTAATAGAATATACTAAAGAATGTAGTACAGTTAATATAGTACAGTTTGAGGAACATATCTTTTACTGCATTTTAATATTTTTTGGATAATTTCCAATCGTCTGCCGCATTAGCAAGAAACAAAATTATTTTTTGTCTATTTTATTACTATGAACGTGACGATAAATTAATTTAAAGTACCAGAAAAGGAAATCACGTGATCAGCATTTAATAAATTTAATTCTGAAATTAATCTTTAAAAGTTCACCGAAAATCAAAAAATGGATGTAAAGATTTGAAAAAAATTTCATTTTAAAGGAATTTTTATTATCTTTCTCGTGATATAAATTTTATAACCCTCAAATTATTATTTTAAATGCAAACTTAAAAAAAGTTACCGAAACAGCTTAAAAATTTAATTTTTAAAAATCTAAGAAGAATTTTTCAAAAATCCGACTAAGTGCACCCCAACACTATAAGAAGAATCGCCATGCAAAATTTCAGCCCTTTAGGTCCAGCGGTTTGGTCTGTGCGTTGTATGTCAGTCAGTGAGGCAGTCAGTTACGGAACTGTTTTATATATATAGATATGTTATTTATAAATACATTTTTCTTATTCAAAAATATGAAACAAAAAATTGCGGTTTTGTGGGGGGTTGGGGGTGGAAAGGATTAATGGCATTTCAATTCATTTCAATGGGAAAACATTGATTTCACATACTGAGTAATTCGAGTTACGAGCTCTGTCACGGAACGAATTGAACTCGTATGTCAAGGCACCACTGTACTTAATTAAAAGAAAAATATTTTAAAAAGTTTACATGGGCATTAAATGCTGTTTTTAAATCTCTCAAATCCCATGTGCAATCTGAATAACATACTATGAGTAATTGACGGGTTAATAACCACTTTCCCATTAAAATGCATCATTCTTCCAGCGAAAAATTACGCTTAAGCTGATGGCGATGTTACATAAAGTTCACCTCTTAATTTTTATTACCATGTTTTTATTAACTCGCTTTCTTGTTTGTGTGTTTGTGCGTTTGTCCGGTACAAATCTTCCGATCGATTTTTGACTAACTTCCCGACTAGCTAGACATTTGAAACTTTTAGAATAGCTCAGAACACGATGACAATGCATTATTTTAATACTTTTAGACATCTTTAAGCAGAATTGAATTAATTTTCAGTTAATTTTGTTTTGTAGAATGGTGCAGCCATCTATCGTCCGAGACGGGAATGAAAAGTTAAACGCAAATTAACTTCCTATTCTCGAGCTAAAAGATTGATTAAGCATTTGATACCTCTATATTACGCATTTGATGCCTCTATATTACGCATTTGATGATTTTCTTTCAAGTTGATGGGATAATTCATTAAAAAAATTTTAAAAAAGTATTTATTAATACATAGAATTGTCAAGTTTATATGATTCAACAGAAAATTTAAAAACATGGTATATAAAAAGTTCTTCTTATCTTGTAATTATTTTTATGCAAAGCCCAAAAGACTTACGAAAGAAAATAAATCACATATTGTTTTTGAACAAAACCGTACATGATGCAGAAGCTCTAAAAATAGCTTCAGTTGTTCAATAAATTTATCATCATTCTTAGCAAACATTCCAAACTAAACCCATTTTCGTTTTCCTGGACTTAATATTTGAAGTAATCTGAACAGTAAGTCCAACGTTTGGGATCAAAATTCTTGCAAATCTCTTGGAACCTCTGCAAAATTTGTACTCGCAGTAAATTGCAAAAGATAAAATGACTTTTGTAAGAAAGTCAGACTTTAAAATGTGAGAATCAAAATCTCTTTCTTCAGAGATTTATGCATGAGTGTGAATACAGGAATTATTAAAAATTTGTCTTTTTTAATCAATTGTTTTTTCTGTTATTGTAAGTCTTTTCAATTTCAGTAATTTTTCTTCGGATGTTTAAAATAGGGTCTCAAAAACAATTTTAAATATTTCTGAAATTTTATAATAAAAAAAAATTTCAGATAGTCTCTTCTAACGAAACTACCGCGGGTTATTTACGTAGGATTACTTATCGTTGCTTACCTCTTTTCTATGTATATATGTATCTATATATATGTACGTACGTGTGTGTGTATATATATATATATATATATATATATATATATATACATATATATTATATATATATATATATATATACATATATATATATATATATCAATCCAACGAAAAGCATTTTGGTAATTTCTGCTTAACTATTTACTGCTTGCCAAGCGATGCAGACTGAGTCTGGCGCGCTGCCAAAATTATAACTCGCGATGGAGGACATCTGCAATTTTGCATTCCGGAGAACCGTTATGGGGGAACGTAATAGCATGTTAAAATTAGGGTATTTCTTTTATAAATCAAACTTCAAAGGGATGGAATTCACAATAGGAATATTTCATTAATTACAGATATGATCTGGAGATCAGTGCGCTGGCTTCGAGATCGAGATCTCCGAGATCCCAAAACCAAATACCGACAGACGTTCCTTAGAATGGTTAATAACCTTTTAGAAAAATAATGGCGGAAAGTATTTTTTCTTTCTTTATGTTCCCTCGTCGTAACAACTCCAGATCAAGTTCATAGATGGTAGGGGGGCAAAAGAATGCAGCTCCGATTCACGGTAGAGTTCAAATGATCGGCTTTCGACTTGGCCAGGTGCCACCATAGTTTGGACCGAGCACCGCAAGGGACACATTTGGTTAGTTCGTACCTTCTCCCACCTACGTCATGGAAGGACATTCCGTTCTACGGATTTGACGTGTTCCTTTCCAGCTTGGAGACGAAGATATTTAATGGAGCTCGCTCGGATTCGGAACTCAGCATTTGGAAGCAAAGAATATACGTAGAGAAAAACCAGCAGCAACGTTTAAGTAAATGTGGCCGTCAAATAAGTTCAAAAATTTTCTGCGCGTGTAAGAAGACCAGTATTTACACTGGTGAAATAAATTAAGAGATTTTGCATATTTTATCAAATTTCATGAAAAGAACTGAACTGAATGTAAAACCACCGCATCTAGACAAAAATTCAAATCTTGTACGTCAAATACGTAAGCGTACACGTGTGTGTAGGCGGAGCCAGTAGAGAAACAGGCTTTATAAGCGCGCATACGTTAAGACGCATTTCGTTCGCTATCACACCTCGGCGAATTTCTTGGTGTTATTTCGCAGCAATCGGTTAATTTCAAATTGTAACAGTAAAAATGAGTAACCACCAACGTTTAGATGATGGAATGAGGTGGCGAATTGTGGGGAGGCTAGAAACAGGCCGATCTCAAGTCCAAATTTGTAGAGAGTTCAATTTAACGCCCAGCGTCGTGTGTAACTTATGGAAACAGTTCCAGGATACCGGATCCATCGAGAGAAAGAATGGGCAAGGTCGTCCAAGAGCCACGACGGCCAGAGAAGATCGCCATTTGTCGATTATAGAGAGGCGTAACAGGAGTGCTACAGCTTCTTAGCTCTCTCGTGACTTGTATGCAGCCACAGGAACACTTGTGGCAAGGGTGACTGTTTCCAAAAGACTTCATGAGAGAGGGTTGTTTGTAAGAAGACCTGCTGTTTGCGTCCCGCTCACTTCTACGAACAGGAGAATCCGTTTATCATGGTGCAGAGAGCATAGAGATTGGAGTATGGATCAATAGGCGACCGTTCTCTTCACTCATGAGTCCCGGTTCAGCCTAAACACCGATTCTCGCCATACGTTCGTATGGAGAGAACCAGGGACCCGCTACCTACCCTCCAATGTCCGCGAAATCGACCATTATGGCGGAGGAGGTTTAATGGTCTGGGCAGGCATCCTGTTGGATGGCCGCACACCTCTCCATGTCTTTGAAAGAGGCACTGTGACTGGTGTGAGGTATAGGGATGAGGTCTTGGAGCCCTATGTCCGCCTTTTCAGGGGTGCAGCTGGCCCTGAGTTCATTTTAATGGACGATAACGCGAGGCCACATAGAGCTCTTCTGGTCAACGAATTTCTAGAGAGTGAGGATATTCTCCGGATGGATTGGTCAGCCAGATCTCCAGATCTTAACCCTATAGAGCATGTCTGAGAAACTCTGGGAAGGGCAATTGCAACTCGCAATCCCCCTCCGAGAATCATCCAGGGAATAAAAACAGCGTTGCTGAACGAGTGGGACCAATTACCATAGGAAATGATAAACTGCCTTATTTCAAGTATGAAATCACGCTGAGAGACCTGTATATCTGTAAGAGGGGACCATACCCCCTATTAACCCATCTATTAACCCATTTTTGTTTATTCTGCAACCGCTGTTTCATACAGTCTGACTCCAACGAGTGATACGCAAGATCATGCGTGTGTATTACAATTATTGAATGGTTATTTGTTTTGTATTGTATCAATGTATGTACATATCAAATTTCATTAAAATTGGTACAGTAGTTCTAGAGATAATCGACCAAGTCTGCAAATTCTCTTAATTTCTTACACCAGTGTAGTACATCGGCAGCAAAAAAAGGAGAAAGAAAAATGTAGGAATGAAATTCATAATATGAGGATTTTCTGTTGTTGTTGTTCCTAATATCCCTTGGCCATATAAATCCTTACCAGATCAATATTGCCTGTAGGGTGAAGAAATGCGACTCTTATTTAGCTTACGTCTATTGGAAACACAAGAGTAGGAGGCGGGCGTTTTTCTTGGTGCCACCACAATTTTAAATAAGTTGTCCCCCAGGAATGACATGTGGTAGAATCGTAGCCTCCTCCAGTATCTACAAACTTGATTCGAACCAAGCACCCTAAGTGCGAATTTTAAAGGATTAACTACTATATGCTTCGCATGCTAGCATGATTTAATGGTCCTAACGCTAGCTCCAAAATTCAGAAAAGTGTGGTTTAGGATAGGCTCCTTGCAATATTTTTTACTTATCTTAGGTTTAATATGTGGTTAAAACTAATGGCTAAAACTAAATTTTCTTGAAAGGCTTTTTATGCAAACAAAATTCAAAGCTTTCCCAATTTGGTATATAGAGATGTATAGTCAGTCGCATTGTCTTTTTTAGACAATGCTCCTAATTTACCCTGAGATTAGCCCTTCATCAGTGTACAAAGTGCAACATTTTCGGAATTTTGAATGGTTTGATTTTGCATGTAAGGTTTGAATGTTCTAAGCAGTTTCTATTTATAGCTACACCTTTTCTAATGCAGGTTTGATTTTGTGACCCTTGTATTCCTTTCCATTCATTGTTAGTCGCGATTTAACCGTGGTAAACCAACTATTATATTGGATTATAATACGACAAAAGCAGGTGCTCATGTAGTCGATCAAATGTGCAGCTATTACATGGTATACCGCATATCACGAAGATGGACAATCTGATTATTTTTTAAGTTTTTGGACATAATAAGAATGAATTCGCAAGTTGTTCTTAGATCCAATAAACCAGACAGTTTTGAAATAAGGCGATTGTATCTGCATTCTTTGGCCTTCAATTATAAATATATCTCAATATTATCAACATTTTAAATCTTGTCATAAAATGCAGAATTGTTTTCAATTTGAAAAAAAAAGTTCGTTACAGAAGGAATAATTAAGGTTGATAGAGACGTTGCACTTTGTGCCATGTGCGCATGCTAGTGTTCCAAAAATTGGCGCGCCTGCTGAAGGGTTAATCTGAGATCGGTTAACGAGATTTAAATCTGAGAATATGCCGCCACATTTTATCAATAGAAACACTTTCTCAATATCTCAGTTGCCCTTTAATTATTTATTAATTTATTTGACATCCTACGTTATTGGAGAATGGAATTCATGTAATGTAATTGTTGTGATTACTATAAAATTATTTTCCGCTACTTAGATAGTCTAGGTTTTTTAACTGATAAATATTTACCGTTCGTTGACAACCAAGCCTTTAATCATATAAAATAATGTTTCTGAAAGGGACATTAATTCCGTCAAATGGGCTAACATACTTAATTATAAAATAAACCTATCATTCCTCTAAAGAAACTTTCTAAATTATACGTATCTCCGTTTCCTAGCTCCAATTCTTGAACTAATCTTAGCTAAAAGCGAAAACTTTGGGATTAAATTTCCGGGAAATAATTTCTACTCGCAGTTATTTGTTAAAGGGAACATATCCCATGAATACAGCATAGAAAAATGTGTTTAAATTTCGCTGAGTACATTTTCCTTTCTTCTTTTACAGTCAGCTATATGTTTAAAAATTATCCCTAACAATTCAGATATTTCGATGATAGATTGTAGGTGTACTAAAATCATATTTATCAAATAAAAATTTAGACACTTTTCCATAACTTCCAAAATTTGTAATTTTAAACGATCAGCTATCTTATGACTACTGGCATTAATGACAATACTTCAGCTTATTGTACAAATATACTAAAATTAGTGTTGTTATCTTATGTAAATTCTCATTCGAGTACTAATTAATGTGAATTTTTCAAGCACTTTATCTTCTAAATGAATATCCCATTTTAGGAAACTTTAAAAAAAATGAAATATTTTTTAACAACCAAGTCTCTAGGAAATAATAATCGCATATTTCGAAAAGCAAGGAAAAAATTCCTGGGGGAATGAAACAACCGTCATTTTCAAAATGGTAATGTACGATTAAAATACATTGTCGGTAGATAGAAAGACATACGTCTCGTACCTAAAGACGTAAATTATACTCCTATTCGTCTCTTTAAGAGTGGCGAAATGTTCTGATCTCAGGAACAAAATGCGATAAGATGCGTTTCCTGGAACTATAAAGGAAAATTCTATGAGAAAGGTTTAAAGCGGAGAACTTTTTAGGTGTTTTGAATTTTGCAAAATATGAATGGAAAACCCGATGTTTTAAGAGGGAAAGCGTTATCTTCGTCTTATACACACACACACACACACACATATATATATATATATATATATATATATATATATATACATACATATATATATACATTCATATATATATATATATATATATACATACATATATATATATACATACATATATATATATATATATATACATTATATATATATATGTAAGAATAGCTGGGTGTCTAGGGATTTTAGGGGTTGTCATCAACTTCTAAATCATTACACGACTCAAAAATTACGATTCACATCAGACGAACACTTGTATTTGGACAATACGGTTCATTAAACATAAAACAATTAGAACTAAACATAATTATATCTTCATAACAGAAATTACTCCTTTGTACTACAAAGTTAGAAAAAAAAAGTAACACCACAACCGTCAGCAGGAAAGAAACGTCTTAATAGTATCAAAGTCAATTCTCTCCTGAGTGGTTCACGGAGAGTGTACAGATGGCGCTGGCTGGAAGGCAGAAGCGTCAGCGGCGAGTGTCAGAAGCGAGTGCCAGAAGTGGGTGCCAGAGGGCGTTCCAACACACATATATATATATATAAATATATATATATATATATATATATATATATATATATATATATATATATATATATATATATATATATAAAATATACGATCTTGAGCTATCTGTCGAGAATCATTTCAAGAGAAAGGAGAGCAACATTTCCACAGATGTTGCAATTCAATGCTGGGGCCTCTACTAACTTCAGGGGGAATACTTTACAACGTACACTGCACAACATGGGCTTGAATAGCCGATGCCTAACTTGAGTGTCATTGCTTTCCTGACGATACAAAGATCTGCTCTTCGTATGAGATCAGGAACACTGCCACTGAAAACCGGAAGAATGGATTCGAGTAGCTTGGTTTTTTGACGAGTCTAGTTTCCAACTGATTCAGGCATACGGAAAGGTATGCTTGTGAAGAACACACCATAAATCTATGCATCTAGTATGTCAACAAAGGACTGTAAAACGCTGGTGGCCCCTCAGTAATGGTGTGGGGTGTGTTGAGTGTCGTGGAGACACGACATGTGTTCAGAAAAGGGGCGATAGAAAACGGAATTCAAAAAATCAGACAAAAGAGATGCCTTGAACAGCGGGATAATGTACTGCGTATGCGAATGGCAAGGAGAGATAACAAGTTGAGAGGGGGCAATTGAAATGAGAAAACGGTCAACAGCTGCGTTTAACGAAGGGCCCAGCTGGTGATAATGAGCTGAGGAAAATGTGAAAACGGAGTCACAGTTAGGAGAAGAAAAGGGGTAGGGCAATTTACGAGGTTGACCGGCGTTAGAAACACCACAGGAGGCCCAGGCGAGAGCGTGGGAAGTCAAAAATGTAAGAAACCCCAGACAGGTGCAAGGGCGAACGCCCCCGTCAATATGGATTGGAGAAGATGGGAATATAAAATGGGTGATCGGCCAATGAAGGGGTCCCGGATCGACCCATAGGACAGAAGGTGGCCACCAATGAGGGCCTGAATATTTAATGATGGAAGTTGAGCTCGAGAGGAAAAGTTTTTAGAGAGAGCAGAACGAGTTGAGATCTTTCACTAAGAACACATAAGCCCCGGTAGACAGCGAAGGAAGAGAGAAGATGACGGGCTGCTAACTTAATACCGGAGAGACAAGCCAAGTCCTCGGTACCCGAAAAGGCAAACCGATATGAGATAGATGCAGACCCCAATACCGGAGAGGCCGACCGACTAACCTGTCGTTTAGCAAGAGAGGAGCAGCCATTTCCCCTGGACCAACGCGCCCCCGTAGCAGATGCCTAGATGCGGAGTAAAGCACACTGAGTCCACCGCATGCCGATGATCGCAGCTGTTACCCTGGACCAGAGCCCGATGACCCCCCAGCCATGCTAGTGAGGAGGTACGGACCTTCGGAGTGACGAACGCTCTCCCAACGCGAGTGTATTCTCGGAGACGCCGCAGAACGCCGCAACAGACAGTGACCGCAGTTCCGCCGGAACCGACAGCCCGCTGCCCGAAACAGAGCCCTATGTTTCTCCCCGCAAGACTTGTGATGTCGATGTGTCATCAGCAAAGGTAGGAGAGTATTTTGACTTATCCTAGCAATGCCCAATGCCTACTAGAGAGCGCAGTTAATTAGATAGGGCAGATTAGGTGAAATCTTTATATTTATGCATAGAATATCTATCATGAAATAGTGCTTGTGTATATCCATATTAATTGAAGTAGTATCTGGCAATAGTTTTGTAATGTGTTTATGTATAGCAATTAAGAATGTAGGATAATATAACAATGTTAGGGAGTAGATAAAAATGTTAGTAGTTGGATATTGATGAGAATGAAGGTTAGATAAATAATCAGAATTAATGTATTGATAAGATATAGGAAGGAAGATAAATTGAAATGTATATGTAGATATATGGTGTTAATGAAATAGAAATTCGGAAATCTTTAATGAATAATGTTGTTTGAATATGTTTATGATTGGTTTAATAAATTGATTTGGAACTATACATATGAGCATCACTCTCTAATTACTTGTACTACCACTAATACTACTACTAATAATTATATTACGGTGACATAATTGGTGCCCTGACAAACAGTTGGAGGTTAAATAATGGAATTTGTTAAATTAAGTATTGTAGAAATTTAATATGTGGACCAACGCCACTGACAAAGAAGTGATGGCTCTGTGTGTGGATGTGAATCAATTGGTTAAACTGTATATATATTTATGATAGATATCTATGCTCGCGATAAAGAAAAGTGTGGGTATGTTAATTGATAATGTTATAATACAGTAGAAGTTGCTGAGATAGTTGAATTGTTGAAATTTTAGATGGGAAGTCAAAGAATGTCTAAGAATATAATGATATAAAAAAAAAAGTTAGTTATTACATAGTATATTGAAGGGTGTTAAGTGGCTAGCAAAACAAAAATATTACTGATACTGCGGTGATGTTATATAAGAAGAAGTACGCAAATTAAAAATTGCAACGGGGCATTGTTAAGAGTGAGTAAGACAGAGTGAGAGGCGCACGAAAAGAAATTTGCACGAATTAAAGGGAGTTATATACAGGAACAGTAAAATAAGATTATTTGAGTAAGTTGGGTTTAAAAATAATTGCTAAAATGCCACGAAACGCGGAAGATTTAATGAACCAAGTTGCATTTCAAAAGATTATACAATTGCCAGGCCAAAAAATTGAAAATGTCTATAAACATATAAAAGGTGTAGTGTATCGATTTTTGGGGTCGGAAGTCGCGAAAACTTATGAAATAGACCAGATAATGCTAGATAAATTTATAAAATCAATACGACAGGAGATAGCAAAAGAATTAGTGACATTACGTCCACGAACTTTTCAGGAGGCAGTAGATTTTGCAACAAAAATTGAAGAAAATACGGCAATAATTAATAATATAACGGTTAGCAATAAAACAAAAGATGAAACAATGACAAGGGGATTAGAAGATATATATGCAACACTGCAGAAACAGAGAGATTTTGAAAACATTAGGCAAGTGCCCGAACAAAATATTGAGCAATTGGCAGTACAAGTTGAAAAGGCGACTTTAGAATATTTTGGGATACAATTTAAAGGGGACGAAACTACAGAACAAGTCATGTTATTTAAATTTTTGCAAGCGGTCGATAAAGATATGGAAAAAGAGTTGCGAGAATTAAATGTACAGAAATTTCAAGATGCAGTGAATAGGGCAAAACAAATTGAACGCGTAAGAAGCGAGCAGGAATGCAAGGTCGAAATAGGATGTATAATAAGTAATGAGGACGCGACAAAAAGTCTAAATTGCACAGGTCAAAAGCAGGAGGAATTAAATTTAAATGAAGCGCAGGAGGAATTAAATTTAAATGAAGCGCAGAAGGATAAAACTAGGTGTGAACAGGAGAGGTCAGTAGCGCAAAAGGTTGAGATACAGGAGGACAATAATACAGAAGTTTGCATTTTATGCGAAATTAACGGACATTTAATTCAAAACTGCGATGAATTTAAACGAATAAAATTACATTTTAAAGAAAATAAACAGTTGCCTTTCTGTGTCGCTTGTGAGAATAAGGGTCATTTAATTGATGATTGTGTAATTTTCCGAAAATTCAAACAGAATTACGAGGGTGACAGGAAACATAATAAACGAAGAGTAAAAGAAAAGGGTGAGACGAATTGCAAAAAATCGAAACAGTCGAATACGGAGCAATTAGAGAAATCACACAATACGATACGACAAAATTCAGTAAAGAACGAGCAACAATTGAATAATATTAACGCAATGTATGTCAACACACTACTCATAGCGGGTAAGAAAACTAAAGAGAGTAAGAATGATCAGAAAAGGGTGACAAACATTCGTGAGCAAGCAGCCGGATCAGGACAGTCGCATAGTAAGGAATCAAATACACGAAATGCACGCAAGATTAATATACGCTATCAACGGCGCGAAAGAAATATTCAATTTATCGTAGGAGAAATTGTAAGTTTGCGACGATTAAATTCAATTAAGGCATTAAATAGGCAATTGAACGGGGAATTCGAAATTTTGCGAATTTACAGAGATAGGAACACATTATTGAGATTTATAAAGTCACCGCGCACAATAATAAAAATTAATTTAAATAAAGTAGTCAGATCACAATATTAGAAAATGATAGGCATAGACCAATAAATAAATAAATAAACAAATAAATAATAATAATAATAAAGCCAAATAAGAAAGAGATCGCAAAATAACAGAGGTAAACAAAACAATAAGTAAGGTCATAATAAATACCTAGAAAGGTGTCAAATTATTAAAATGTGTAGTAAGCTAAATGTAGTATTGAAAAGATAACAGCGGCCAACACAAAGTAATTTAAATACATGCGAATAAGACTAGAATTATCTCACAAGAATAATAACACGAGGAGTAATAAGTATTAATGATAAGTGATAATTAAAAAAAAAAAAAAAAAAATTTTAAAAACCTATCAAAGCCAAAAACAAAAAAAAATGTAAATAAACAGTGACCCGTGTCATAGGACACGCCCCAAAGAGGCGGAGGTTAAGGATTAATGGTTTCTTATAAATGTCACACAGGCAGAAAAGGGGCGGAGTCGAATTGGAACATAGAAGTCGTACTCTAGAATACATTATGGGCAAAATCAAGATGGATAATGGTAGCACTAATATGATATGAAATTTAAAAGATACATACCTGAAGAGTTGAGATGAGATTGACGGGATGAGCGCAAAGGAAACAAAGAATGTCATATTTGTCCAGATCAAAGCGATAGTATCCATACACAAGGCGTGGGGCAACAAGATAGTAGGAGATTTCACGCGAAGTTGAAAAAAAATAATAAGAAGAATAAATCAATAAATAAATAAATTAATAACAACATGTAAATACTTGAGAGGGCAGCCAATTGCTTAAGTGCGAGAGGCAAAAATAAGTATGAGTACAAAAAAAAAAATAATAATAATAATAATAATTGAAAGGTCATTAGATAATTGCCATAGGCCTGTCTGAAAAAAATAAATAAATAAGTAAATAAATAAGACTACGGTAACGCAAGAAGAAGGTTGCCAGTACGAGGACAGGAAAGTATGATATTGGTAACAATTACACATTAACGGCCAGCATTCAATTAAAACGCGCGACAGTAAATTAGCGGACAGCGAATAATTTCACTAGGAATAATGGTCATGGAATCACGAATGAGATTGATAAGTCATGATGATGTTCAGAGGCTAAGTAAATACCAGTTTAAACAAAAAAAAAATGAAAAAAAATAAGAAGGATAATAATGATAAATTAATTGATTAGGAAATTAATTAAGTATTTAAAATAGGCACGGCATGGTAAGATGAAAATCAATAAGAGGCATGAAATGATGGACACAAAGAACTAAATATAAATACACTAAGTAACACAGACACAAATAAATAATACATAAGGAGATAAATAAACTTATTAAATACATAGTTAGATATGTAAGGTAAAGTGCGCAAGTTAACCAAGGCAGATAGTGACGATGGGAAATGATGATTAAAGGAAGGAGTTATAATACTGAGAAGTAATACACAATAATTTCGCTACCAGCGAGAATTACGAAATGCATGAATGGCAAAAAATAAATAAATTATGGCAAAACGTTGAAAAAGTAATTCCGTGGCATAAAATAAAAGATTGCAAAGTTTAACACTTACCTGAATACGGATGATCGAAGTGGTAGGCAAGAAACAAACAGGATAATCCGGTTAAAACAGCGGTCAGATGTAAATAAAATAAATAAATAATTAAATTAAAAATAGAATTAAAAAAAAAAAAAAGGAATAAGGTATGAGTAAAATAGACAACAATTGATAATAGCGAAAATTTACGAAGAAAATAAATAAATAAATAAAAAAAATAAATAAATAAATAAAAGTACTGTAACTCACGGAGAATATTGCTAATACGAGTACATAAAATTGGTAAATGTTTGACATGCAGAAATTAATGGCAGACATTCAATTAAAGAAGCGCGACACACACACACACAAAAAAAAAATAATAATGGGTATCGAACGCGTGGAATGTTTGATACAAATACGATGTCAAAGGCAAATTGAATAAAATTAAATACATAGAGGAAATTGCGAGTGAAAAGTTAGTTGCTATAATTAAAATCAATTAAAACCGGTCATAAGATTGAGCAGATAACAAATGCGTAGAGTATTAACGAAAAAAACAAATGAGATACAAACGATACTTAGTAGCTCACGGAATAACGGAGGTCAACAATGGCGGAGTAAGAGATTTTCAAAAGCACGCGGTCGAAATAGTTGGGGTTGCCAACGCAAGGTAAGGAATATTGCAGAGGCGCCGATTAAAGATAAAGGCAGACCATTGAGAAACTGGTCCCGACAACTACTTAAAATAGCACGCATAAGTAACAGGTGAATAGCCAGCGCCAAACAGACTGGTTTGCCCCATGGGAATTACGCATGGCCGAGAAAACAAGTTGGCTATGGTGAAAATGAGGGGTCGAAGTGTAATCAATCAAGTGCTGTCACGTTTGGCGGGTCAGGAAGAGAATGTCTTTCAATAGTAAATAAACAAACATTTGGAATCGAAGGGAGGTTTTAAATGAAATAGAGTTATGTCAAAAGGTAAGGAAGTTACGTCAGAAAGGGATACGAATTGTTAGGAAACTGTAATTCTACTGTATTATTAAGGGGAATATGAAGCTTTTTATATGAATAATTACTGAAGTGAAGGAATGAAATACAAAAAAAAAAAATGATTTGTTTAAAATATTGGGCATTGCTAGAAAACAAAAGGCTCTCCACGACAGTGGTTATTGAACTCGAATAACAGAGGACAGTCAAAAAAAAACTGAAAGGACAATCAGCAAATTGATATTGAATACAAGGACAATTTAATAAAGAAAATTTAAAATAAAAAAAAATACGTTCCTCAAGTATGAATATATATATATATATAGTATGTAATGTATGATTGTTGATTATTTTTAATGGAGTGTATAATATAATTTTTATTTGTTTTGGTAGCTGAGAATGAAATTGCGAAATATATGGGTATTTCGCGCGGTTTTCAGTACTTTAGTAAGTGAAGATATATGTAAGGTTTGAGTATTGATTATTTTATGAAGTGTATAATATATATTTTATTTGTTTTGGTATCTGAGAATTAACTGATTTGAGAAGAATTAATTTAATTTGTTTTGGTATCTGAGTATGCGAAAAGTGTGAAATATATTATACAGCACAAACTACGGCATTGGGCATTGAGCAGGAACGATACAGATAATTGTGAGGTCAAAATAGAGACTAGATAGTGTCGAACAGAGATTTTGAGGTTGTTTCAGTAGACAGCAGGGAGAGACGTACGTAGGGAGGTGGCGAAAGGTAGATTGATTTGGAGTTCGGTCAGGCGTAAGTTTGAGGTGAAGTGAGGCAGATGTCATGGTTCGGTCTACGTAAAATTTTTTTAATTTTGAAAGGAAGGGGTGAATGTCGTGGAGACACGACATGTGTTCAGAAAAGGGGCGATAGAAAACGGAATTCAAAAAATCAGACAAAAGAGATGCCTTGAACAGCGGGATAATGTACTGCGTATGCGAATGGCAAGGAGAGATAACAAGTTGAGAGGGGGCAATTGAAATGAGAAAACGGTCAACAGCTGCGTTTAACGAAGGGCCAGCTGGTGATAATGAGCTGAGGAAAATGTGAAAACGGAGTCACAGTTAGGAGAAGAAAAGGGGTAGGGCAATTTACGAGGTTGACCGGCGTTAGAAACACCACAGGAGGCCCAGGCGAGAGCGTGGGAAGTCAAAAATGTAAGAAACCCCAGACAGGTGCAAGGGCGAACGCCCCCGTCAATATGGATTGGAGAAGATGGGAATATAAAATGGGTGATCGGCCAATGAAGGGGTCCCGGATCGACCCATAGGACAGAAGGTGGCCACAATGAGGGCCTGAATATTTAATGATGGAAGTTGAGCTCGAGAGGAAAAGTTTTTAGAGAGAGCAGAACGAGTTGAGATCTTTCACTAAGAACACATAAGCCCCGGTAGACAGCGAAGGAAGAGAGAAGATGACGGGCTGCTAACTTAATACCGGAGAGACAAGCCAAGTCCTCGGTACCCGAAAAGGCAAACCGATATGAGATAGATGCAGACCCCAATACCGGAGAGGCCGACCGACTAACCTGTCGTTTATCAAGAGAGGAGCAGCCATTTCCCCTGGACCAACGCGCCCCCGTAGCAGATGCCTAGATGCGGAGGTAAAGCACACTGAGTCCACCGCATGCCGATGATCGCAGCTGTTACCCTGGACCAGAGCCCGATGACCCCCCAGCCATGCTAGTGAGGAGGTACGGACCTTCGGAGTGACGAACGCTCTCCCAACGCGAGTGTATTCTCGGAGACGCCGCAGAACGCCGCAACAGACAGTGACCGCAGTTCCGCCGGAACCGACAGCCCGCTGCCCGAAACAGAGCCCTATGTTTCTCCCCGCAAGACTTGTGATGTCGATGTGTCATCAGCAAAGGTAGGAGAGTATTTTGACTTATCCTAGCAATGCCCAATGCCTACTAGAGAGCGCAGTTAATTAGATAGGGCAGATTAGGTGAAATCTTTATATTTATGCATAGAATATCTATCATGAAATAGTGCTTGTGTATATCCATATTAATTGAAGTAGTATCTGGCAATAGTTTTGTAATGTGTTTATGTATAGCAATTAAGAATGTAGGATAATATAACAATGTTAGGGAGTAGATAAAAATGTTAGTAGTTGGATATTGATGAGAATGAAGGTTAGATAAATAATCAGAATTAATGTATTGATAAGATATAGGAAGGAAGATAAATTGAAATGTATATGTAGATATATGGTGTTAATGAAATAGAAATTCGGAAATCTTTAATGAATAATGTTGTTTGAATATGTTTATGATTGGTTTAATAAATTGATTTGGAACTATACATATGAGCATCACTCTCTAATTACTTGTACTACCACTAATACTACTACTAATAATTATATTACGGTGACATTGAGCTGACACGAATTTGGATCCATTACACATTCACAACTTCTCTGACCGGTGAAAGCTATGTTACTATCCTTTCAGATGTGTTGCAGCCATTCATGTCATGCGTTCCTTCTCATGGGATTAGGTGCCCTCCGACAAGAGAATGTGCCACCACACGCCTCCACAGCCACCAGATTATGGTTTCAGGTTAAGTTTTGGAACATGGAGGACAATATGGACATAGATTTGGAACAATAAGGATAAGTTTTGTAACATGAAATGGCCCCCTTGTCCACCTGATCTCAACGCTACTGAACATATCTCATATGCCATGTAAGGTTCCAATCAGAGCAGAGATCCACCATTTAAGAATGTTATAGAATTGGAGACCGCACTGCAGGAGGCATGGTGTTCATTGTCTACGGAATTCCTCAAAGAGCTCGTTGAGTCCATACACCATCATGTTTCTGCAGTTCTACGATCAAGAAGCAGGCCTACCGGATATTAGATAGGTATCCCAGATTTTCTGCCTCTTCAGAATGTGTGTATATATAATATAAATAAAACTAGCTGAACACCCGTGCATCGCTACTGAGTACATTCAAATTAAATACAACGGTCAATGTATGCAGTTAATGCCAAAAAAAGCAAAAAAATATATTTATAATAAGTACAATGATCAATGTATGCAATTAATGCCAAAATATATATATATATATATATATATATTTATAAAAAAATCGTAACAGATATTTTTATAGACAAAATAATATAGAAGAAAATATCGAAATTAAATCTAATAGAACATACTAAAGAATATAGTACAGTTAATATAGTAAAGTTTGAGGAACATTTCTTTTACTGTATTTTAATATTTTTTTGATAATGTCCAATCGTCAATCGCATTAGAAAGAAAAAAAATATTTTTTTGTCAATTTATTTCGTTGTTATGCACGTGGCGCAAAATTAATTTGAAGTAACACAAAAAGAAAAGAAACCACGTGGTAGCATTTAATAAATTAAATTCTAAAAATTAATCTTTAAAAATTCACCAAAAATCCGAAAATGGAGACAAAGATTCGAAAAAGATATCATTTTAAAGTAATTTTTATGCTCTTTCTCGTGATATAAATTTTATAACCCTCAGACTATTATTTTAAATGCAAACTTTAAAAAATGTTGCAAAAACAGCTTAAAAATTTAGTTTAAAAAAGTCTAAGAATTTTTCAAAAATCTTTTTTAGTGCACCCCTACACTATAAGAAGAATTTCCATGCAAAATTTCAACTTTTTAAGTCCAGAGGTTTGGTCTGTGCATTATCTGTCAATCGGTCAGTCAGTCAGTCAGTTACGGAACTGCTTTATATATATAGACTATTAGAGAAGTCATGAATATACATTTTCTGCTCCCATATGTGAAAACCCTCGGGAAAATCTTTAAGTGTCCTTCACAAGTTTCATAATTTTTTCCACAAAACACACGAAATTTCTATTCTACCTGGTAAAAAATTTTTGAAAATAAAGATATTGAAATGGACACCTAAGTAAACATAATAAATCGCTCAGGAACCATTATTTCTAACTAAGTTTAGACACTGGTGATAAATACCTATTGCATACATAAGATCTTAACTTTTGTTAATGTTCCATGAAATTCAATTATTTCAAGTGATTGACTAAATAATTACACTAACTTCTGCACTTTAATCACGTTATTCAATCTTTTGTTAATACCTTTTAGGTACTTATTACATAAGTTTCAGAATGAAATTCTTTTAAACACATCTGATGTAATTTACTTATTAACAGCCCTAAACCGCGTGGATATTTTCCGAAAGTTTGGTAAAATCTTATTTAGTGTGTTTGGAGAGTGGGATAATTGAGATATGCCTTCAGAATTTCTTCCCTATCATCAAATAATTAACACTTTTAGGGACAAATTTCTCTCAAATTTATTTTGTGGTCTTTAAAAGAGAGAAACTGACAAGATGGCAAAATTTCATTATTGTTGCTATATGAGGGCTTGTATTATAGAAGAGTTTGACAAGCATTAGAGCCTTCCAATGCCTACTTTGCGAAAGCAAAGCACTAATAAACAAACATAATTACACTATTAGTTTATAGGCACCAAACATTAAAATATACAATATGTCACTTTTTAGGAAAAGGGTTTTATTCCTCTTGAATACATTAAAATATTTTAAACAAATACCAAAGTAAACCTTACACGAACAGTGTGTGCAAATTTCTCTCTCTCTCTCTCTCTCTCTCTCTCTCTCTCTCTATATATATATATATATATATATATATATATATATATATATATATATATATATATGTGTGTGTGTGTGTGTGTGTGTGTGTGTGTGTGTGTGTGTGTGTAATAAATTAAATATTAGGCCCTCCATTCTATCAGTTAAATTCCCTTTCCTAAATCCAATCCCCAGTAACATTACTTTAGCGCTTTAAAAACCCATAGCAACAGGACTTCCCATAAAACAGCAAACGTTGCATTTCTACACGTGTAAACGTCACGAGAAAGGCGTGAGTTCGCATCGCCAGCCCGAAATTCCGCTGACATTTCAAAACAACAGCCACATGTACCTCGCTTCTAGCGCGTAAGGTTGAAAGGTGATATTACACTTCGTTCCGAGCATCTGAAATGAAAGGACGTATGTTACTATCGCTCCTAATAAAATGATTCGACCCGACTGCTTCAAAATTCTAATTCCTTTCAGGCTGAGTCTAGCTCCAGCCATGTAAATTTGAGCTAGTTTTTCTTTTCAGGTTGCATTTAAGAACGATATGTAATGATTATATTACACATACATATATATATATATATATATATATATATATATATATATATATATATATATATATATATACACATATATATATATATATATATATATATATATATATACATATATATATATATATATATATATATATATATATATATATATATATATATATATATATATATATATATATATATATATATACATACATATATATATATATATATATATATATATATATATATACATATATATATATATATATATATATATATATATATATATATATATATATATATATATATATATATATAAATATATATATATACACTGCTGGCCACCCAAATTACAACACCAAGAAAGACAAGAGATAGCACAACAAAATTTATTTTGTAGATAACATGTTGACCAAGTATCAAATGATTAAATTTATAGACTTCTGTGAAGTGTGGTTCCTGCCAAAATCATTAGCCAGAGTAGCCGCCATTGTTAGAAATCACCACTGCCACACGCCTCGGCATTGATTCAAAGAGACTTTGGATGAGTTCTTGGGGTACAGCAGACCAAGCAGCTTCCACACGTTGCCAAAGTTGATCTGCTGTGGATGCTGGGGATGGAATCTGGGTCAATCGTAGAGCAACCATGGACCACATGTTTTCTATCGGCGAAAGATCCGGAGAGCGAGGCGGCCAGGGAAGCAATTCAATATCGCAATTGACGAAGAACCGTTGGACAATGCGTGCCACGTGTGGTCGCGCATTATCCTGTTGAAATATGGCTGTGGGCAAGCCCTGAAGGTAAGGAAGGACAACTGGCTCCAACACCTCGGAGATGTAGTGCTGGCTGTTTAAAGTACCGGCAATGCGTACTAGAGGTGAGCGAGAGTGATATCCAATACCGCCCCATACCATAATACCCGGTGCAGGACCAGTGTGGCGGTGCATAACGCAGCTGTTCAGCATCCTCTCTTCATGGTGTCTCCAGACTCGAATGCGACCATCGTGGTGTTGCGGACAGAAGCGTGACTCGTCAGTAAAGACAATTTCATTCCATTCTGCCGTCCACATCCTTCTGTCATCGCACCATTGGCGGCGGAGACGTCTGTGGTTCTGCGTCAAGGGTATACAAAGCAATGGACTTCTTGCGGACAGACCACTCTGCTGTAAACGGCGTCGAATGGTACGCGCAGACACTAGATGATTCGTTACAGACTGCATGTGATGTGCTATGGTTCGTGATGTGACTGAGCGATCCGTCACTGCCATGCGCACAATTTGCCTGTCATCACGTGAAGTGGTGCGCTGAGGTGGATGCGATCGAACACGCCGGTCCGTCGTACCCTCCTGCATCCAACGATCACATATCCGCATTACAGTTGTTTGCTTTCGTCCAACACGACTACCGATTTCCCTGAAAGATAATCCACAATCTCGGTAGGCCACTATCCTTCCGCTGTCGAACTCGGATACTTGATCAAAAGATGATCGCTGTTTTCGACGAGGCATAATTGATCGTTTTTTTTTAAAAAAAAACCACAAGAAAAACACAATTGCCGAACTGGAAATCGTCGAAATCTCCAAGTCTTAAATAGCGCTTTGAAGTGGCGCCATAGGCACGCGTGATGTGTGTCACCGGCCGTCTACAGGGGCTTATGTGTTCTTAGTGAAAGATCTCAAATCATTCTGCTCCTTCTAAAAACTTTTCCTCTCGAGCTCAACTTCCATCATTATTTATTCAGGCCCTCATTGGTGGCCACCTTCTGTCCTATGGGTCGATCCGGGGCCCCTTCATTGGCCGATCACCCATTTTATATACCTATTTCTCCAATCAATATTGACGGGGGCGTTCGCCCTTGCACCTGTCTGGGGTTTCTTACATTTTTGACTTCCCACGCTCTCGCCTGGGCCTCCTGTGGTTTTTCTAACGCCGGTCAACCTCGTAAATTGCCCTACCCCTTTTCTTCTCCTAACTGTGACTCCGTTTTCAGATTTTCCTCAGCTCATTATCACCAGCTGGGCCCTTCGTTAAACGCAGCTGTTGACCGTTTTCTCATTTCAATTGCCCCCTCTCAACTTGTTATCTCTCCTTGCCATTCGCATACGCAGTACATTATCCCGCTGTTCAAGGCATCTCTTTTGTCTGATTCTTTGAATTACATTCTCTCTCGCCCCTTTTTCTGAACACATGTCGTGTCGCCACGACAATGTGCATCTGCGCTAAAATTCTAATCATTTGCATATCTCACCTCCGCTAATGCATGTTGTAAATTTCATGTTATTTGCATGTTTCCTTCAGGGTGTTGCATTTACAGTGGCCAGCAGTATATATATATATATATATATATATATATATATATATATACCAAACTAATCTGCTAATCAATACCATATTATACAAACTGACTGATTTTTCATAATAAAAATATATCAAAATAAATTATCTATTAATAAAGTGTCCACTGTCGATATTTCTGTAACCCATTTACTGCAAAATAACCTTGTTCATGGTGAGACATATTTTCCTCCAAAAATAGACAAGAACTTCTCTGCTCTTACAAAATGTAATCGGTCATTACCACGTATATTACATAAAAACAAGAAAGGACATTATACTATAGGTTTTTTTAATGTTAGTGGTATTGAATTTTTAAAAATATTAATGGTCTGAACTGCCTTTTAATCACTATAAGCTTTTTCCTTAAATATTATTAGGTGTTATATTCGCTAAGATTATATAGATTTCTCTTTTCAAATTTTACGGGAGTTTAAATTTATGTAGAAGTGTTTTTACTCTCATTAATACATCTTCGACGAGTGTATTCATTCTGTAAAAAAAATTTAATATTCACTTCCTATAAAAGTTCACTTCCTATAAAAGTAACTTTTAATATATATTATACTTTTAATATATATTCATATAAAAGTAACTTTTAACTTCCTGAAATATTCACCTCCTATAAAAGTATAATTGATTACATATAACAAATGTTTTATTGTATAAAGAAGTAGGATTAAAAACAGTATATGTGCATAACATCCTTACGTGAAAATTAAACTTCTTGCAAAAATTAGAAAATTTCTTCCCTTGTCATTCGTGATTCCTTCGTTGTGTTCCGCCTGATTGGCCCCGATTTCACGTTGTCTCCTGTAAACAGAAAAACAGGACCACAATGAAAAAATGATATGCTGTTTGGGGCATATCACAAAAATGGAAGTATACCTAGTTAATATTTTTAAGCTAAGAAAATATCGATTATGCCAGGTTTAAAGGGCTTAAGTCAAAAACAGGGATTTTTAGATACTTGTCAGTATTGATAAAAAAAAATCTATTTTGACAGGTATAAAAGACTTAGGTCTATAGATTTTGTATATAATATTGCATTTCTTGTTTCATAATAAAATTTTTATTCCAGTCAAAAGATCTTTGATTTTGCTTTTATCAATACTAATAAGTATCTAAAAATCACTGTTTTTGACTTAGCCCTTTATACTGGGCATCATGGATATGTTAAGTGGGATATCCAAAACAAATATACTCGCACCCATAAATATAATACTCTGAAATAAGCAGCTTTTCGTTCTTACAGTGTAGACAATATATAAACAATATCCAGTGCAACAGAAAATTTGATCAATATGTCTTGTTAAAAGTTCTCTCCGGTACATCGAAACAGGATGTGTTTTAATGTCTCTTCCTCTATCAGACATTTTAAGCTAAGAAATTCAAGAAATAATTGGAAATCAGAAATAATTTAGAGATATCTGTTCTAAAATATTTTAACAGTTAATTATACCTGTGGCATTGTGGCAGATGCTGATATGTCCTTAAAATTCAATTTTATGTTTTAAGTTCATATGTCACACTTAAAATTGGTTCTTTAATGCGGCAAAATCTGATAGTGGAATTATGAAATAATACTAAGTTATTCGCATTGGCAAATGCTGTTATGTATAAAAGAGGTAGTGCTTGGTCCCTAATTAATATTTTAGTCCCTTATTGAATATTTTAGTCCCTTATTGAAAATGCTCATTGTAGACCAGCCATATGCTTGAGGTTGAATATGAGTATTAACTAAAGAAAATTTGGATTGAAAAACTCAATTGAGCGATTTTATATTTCACAATAAAAGTAATTTTTTTAATTTGATGAAAACATGAAAAAAATGACATATCAACATCTGCCATAATTGCACAGATATAGTACATTCATTCATCATAATGAAAAATCAAAAAAAAATAATTTACTTTAAAAACTTCCCCCTACTTTAGAATAAACTGTTAATTTAGCAGCGTAACTTTCTTCGCTACCCTCAAGTCTGACAGGTAGTAGTCGTATTGGAATCTCTCAGACAATCCAATGGTTCGCTACAATCCAATGGTTCAGAATTTTCGACAGAACAAACGATGCAAGTTTTTTTACAAAGTTATCCAAGGTAATGTTTAAAAGTCGTGTTATACATATAGATATGTATTGTACATTCAAGGAACTATATTTCTGAGAAAAAGATAAAAATAAGTAAAAATAAATAAATAAAAATTTCAGTCGTAAGTGCGTGCCGTCGTAAGTCGAGTGGTCGTAAGTCGGGGAATACCTGTATATCATTTGGGTTTCTTTAAATGAATTAAAATGATACCTGTTTTAATAATTTTTTTCTCTCTTATGAGGTACGATTCTTCAAAAATAAATAAATCTTTAAATACAAGTTGACGATCAATGGAAAAAAAATTCCCACAGTTTAACACTCAGCTGAGCGAATTCAATATTGCACACAGAACGCAGAAAATCGTAAAGCAAATAATATTTTCAGAAAAAGAACTTAGAGGTTTTCTGGGGGATAAAAGACCTATATGAAGCATGATACGTTTTTCTACCATTTTGTTACCAATGTAATCCCAGACGATCTCCGTTCTTTCCATTCTCTCTAATTTTTTCTGCTATCAACAATTTCTATTGAATGTCTTATTAAAAATTACTATTCGCTATTTCTATGATGCTGTATACGTTTATAAATACATCTGAAGTTCTTTTTCAGACCGCCTGTGTCTATTTGTGCTGTATCTTGTATATGTTTAACCTAATGTTAATAAATGTCTATTTTCCGGATCCATGGAACTCTTTTAACTTAACGCAGTTGCCTTTTTTTCTAACAATTTTTTTCACTTGATTAGAGGTCGTTCTTTATATAACAACTATCTGAATACCCGTGCTTTGCTACGGAGCACATTCAAATAAAATACAATGGTCAGTGTATGCAATCAATGCCATATATATATACACTCATGGACAAAAAAATTAGCGCACCAAGAAGGAGTCGTCAAAATGAAACGAAATTTTACATACGTAATGACTACTTTAATATAAGTAAATGATAAGAAAATCAAAGAAAAAGGATGATTTATTTCAGGGAAAAAGGCAAAAGAACGGAGGAGTTAATACTCCGTTGAACCCCCTCTAGCGCGAATGCACGATGCGATACGATCGGGCATTGAGTCATACAAGTTCTGTATGATGTCTTGAGACATTTCGTTCCATATTTGCTGTAACCTTGCCTCTAGTTCGTTCAAACTCGTGGGATGCCCAACTCGTCGTCCCAAATGATCCCAGATATGCTCGATTGGAGACAAATCTGGGGATCGAGCAGGCCAAGGAAGGGTAGTAACAGTGCGGAGACAGTCTTGTGACATCCTTGCCGTATGAGGCCGAGCATTGTCTTGTTGAAAAATGGCTCCTGGGAGCCGTTGCATGAGTTACAACACATGTGGTTGCAGGATTTCATGAACATACAGCGGGGCTGTCATGGTGCCACGGAACAATACTAGGGGTGACCGTGTATTGTAGGCAATGGCACCCCATACCATCACACCAGCTGTGGGAGCGATGTGTCGCTGTACAGCAAAGGCAGGATTGAAGCGTTCACCACGGGCTCTCCACACACGAACACGATTATCATCACTGCCGAGATTGAATCTGGATTCGTCGCTAAAGACGACCTGGTTCCATTCCGGTGCAGTCCAGTTTTCTCGTGCGCGGCAAAACTCCAAACGGAGGCATCGATGGGTGGGCGTCAAGGGCAGCACACGTAATGGGCGCTGCGATACCAACTGTCCTTCAGCCAGGCGCCTTCGTATTGTTCGAGGAAACACAGAGGCCCCTAGTGAAGGTGCTACCTGTGCTTGGACGGCGGCCGATGAAGCAGTTCGCTGTACGCGTGCATTTCTTACGATGTGGCGGTCTTCTCGACGACTGGTCTGTCGAGGGCGTCCTGAGCCTGGTCTTCGTGTACATGACATCTCTCGGGTCCACTGGTCCCACACCACCTCACAACACAATCAGAGCGGCCTAATTGACGAGCTACTCGCCTAGCTGACCACCCAGCTTCCATCATCCCGACGATTCTCCCCCTCTCAAACTGCGACAACTGCTTATATTGTCTTCGAACACGGCGTAATGGCATGTCTATCTCAGCTCTTCCTTTGTAAATGATTCAGCACACTCAAACAAGCTTTGGTTACCCGTTTTATACTCCACAGAGTACGATGTTCAACGCCCTCTACCGGCTATACGTAATGCGCACTCACGCTGCATTTCTAATCATTTGCATATCTCCCCGACATGTACCTTCATTGCAAGTTTCGTTACGATCCCGCAATTGTTTCTTGGTGCGCTAATTTTTTTGTCCATGAGTGTGTATATATATATATATATATATATATATATATATATATATATATATATATATATATATATATATATATATATATATATATATATATATATATATATATATATATATATATTATAAAAAATTCGTAACGGATATTTTTATATACAAAATAAAGTAGAAGAAAATATTCAAATTAAATCTAATAGAACATACTAAAGAATATAGTACAGTTAATATAGTGCAGTTTGAGGGACATTTCTTTTACTGTATTTTAATATTTTTTGGATAATGTCCAATCGTCTGCCGCATTAGCAAGAAAATTTTTTTTGTCTGTTTCATTGTTATGCACGTGACTCAAAATTAGTTTAAAGTATCACAAAAAGAAAACAAATCACGTGATCAGAATTTAATAAATTAAATTCTAAAAATTAATCTTTAAATGTTCACCAAAACTCAGAAAATGGAAGTAAATATTCGAAAAACATAGCAATTTAAAGGAATTTCTATGATCTTTCTTGTGATATAAATTCTATAACCCTCAGGTCATTATTTTAAATGCAAACTTTAAAAAAGTTACAAAAACAGCTTAAAAATTTAATTTTAAAAAATCTAAGAAGAATTTTTCGAAATTTTTTTAGTGCACCCCTACACTATAAGAAGAATCACCATGCAAAATTTCAAAATTCCAAAATTCGGTTTGGTCTGTGCGTTATCTGTCAGTCAGTCAGATACGGAACTGTTTTATATATATAGATTGAAACAATAACTTTGTGTTGATTTCAAATGTTCTATCCTACTATCCATCTCTGACTCTACAAAAGTAATCACTATAAATATCGATCTCTTAGCAGCTGATTATATGATCACGAAATAATAAGTTATCAACGTACAAATTTTTCCAATTAAGTTTCACCCATATAATACATCATAATTATAACCTTTTCTGAAGTAAAATAATTCATCAAAACCATATACTTCCGTTGAAATTTCTATGACTTATTAACAGTATTTCCCTATTGTATATACATCTGTTTATTATTAATCAAGAGTCCATACCGCCTCATGAATTCCCACTTCTCTTAAAGTCTATTAAAAACTTGGAAGATACCCTTCTTGCTAAAACGCATAAAGAGGAAGTCTAATTAGGAGCCTAATAGTTATCTTGATGAATTCTCATAATTCATTTTACACATTTAGTCGAATAAGAGTTCCATTTTTCATATCATTCTCGCTTTGCTTTCGAATAATTTTGAGTTCATAAAACTACGAAACTTTGGAATGTTCATAACGGTACGAAAACAGTAATCCTAAGGGGGTTCCGAGTGTGAACAAATGATTATCATTAAAAGAATTCATATCGGATACTTCGTAGTTTAGAGGTCTCTCTATGAAATACTAAATTACTCAACATGTTTTCTGCCATAATGATTAGGAAGACGTCATCTAATAATCCGATAAAACATTTTTTAATTTAAATATGCATTAAATTATAATTTAAATATACATATTATTTAACAAATTTATCAACACATTTAAAAATCAGATATAAAAAATGTAGAATAAATTAACTAACTAAAATGATGTAATTGTGATTAACTTTAATTATATATATATATATATATATATATATATATAGATAGATAGATAGATAGATAGATATAGATATAGATAAATAGATATATATTTAATTATATATATATATTAAGTGCAATGTTATCAGAGATGATTTCTATAGTGTGCATGCTTGAGTGTGTGTGTGTATAAATTTATTTATTCATTTGCATACATTTGGGAGTAATTTCCTATCTATAATACCTCGATAAACATTCCTATAATATTTTATAACAATTTTATTTTAATTTATATTCCCATAATATTTTAATTACGTTTTGAATATTATAAAATTTCTCATAATATTTTGAGTTTAATAAGTATCAAATGAACATTAATTTTTTCTTTTTGCACTCCAAAGGAAGGATAACGTTTGAATCCAACAGGTATGTAATTTTCGGATATTTCTTATTACTCTTCAATACTTCCAAAATATATTACTTTTTAACACTGAATGACATTTACCACTTTTCCTACAATATTATTTCTGAGAAGATTTTGAGAACTTCTTATCCATTTTCTTCTTAAACATTACGCAAAATAAAAATGACATATAGCTGAGCAATAAAACAATAAGAAAATAGTTTTACTGGTAACCCACAGCACTGAGGCAATCGGCTTCCTCGATAATTTCCCCGGCTATCGTGTACCGAGTCCTGAACATTTCTTATAGCTCAATCTAACTGATTACCTTTAACAGGCTGAATCTTTTGGGAACACATGTCTAATTAGCTTTCTCTCGTGAAATGACAGGCCATTACCCATATCTATTCTAATTCCCTGGCAGGCGCTTCAGATATCTATATCAAAGATTTATATCATCTCTAAATAAGCGTATGGAATTTAAAATTTAGATTATTTAAGTTATTTATTTCAAGCATGTTGTAAGCTTGTGTGCTTTCGAACATTGCTGTTACTATATCATTACTATTTAGTAAAGGGTTTTCTTTTGCACACACACACACACATACATATATATATATATATATATATATATATATATATATATATATATATATATATATATATATATATATATATATATATATATATAAATATATATATATATATATATATATATATATATATATATAAAGAGAGAGAGAGAGAAAGAGACTCCACAATCTCGTTCAATATATCCATTCGGTCGGTGGTCGTGGCCGTTAATAAAGAAGAGTTCCTTTTAATAAAATTCTTTCTCCGTCCTTTCTCTGTGTCGTAACTTTTTTTGGTGGGTCCCTTTCTTTTATAACCAACTATCCAACGTTCGTCTTATCTGCAGAAAAAATTACCGACTACGTTCCCGACCAAATTACTTCCGAATTAAATGTCAATCATGTTTCCTACCCCGACATTCCCACAAATTGGGCCGACCCCACGTGAGACGAGGAAGAATATAAATCCCTACTATATATATATATATGTAAAGGAGAGGTGGGTGTAATAAGTTAGCGGCCTAAACCCAAAGGCTAACAAAACACAAACATTTAATGGATGACAATAACAAATGCAAATTACATGAAGGAAACATATACCGTCCTTAATCATATTACATAAAATACGTCTTATTACAAACAATAGAAGGGTTGCTGCTGTGTCATAACAGCTATTTATAAGTTTTAAGTTGTTGCGACCTCGTTGCTTCTGGCCCAAACGTCATCTCCGTCTTTTCTAGGCGCGCTGCTTGAAAACAGTCGCAGTTAAAGTTAGAGTTCTTTGCACCGTCAGGTGCCGCCATCTGGTTCCGGTGTCCGAATGAAGTTAACATATATATATATATTTATATATACACTCATGGACAAAAAAATTAGCGCACCAAGAAGGAATCGTCAAAATGAAACGAAATTTTACATACGTAATGACTACTTTGATATAAGTAAATGATAAGAAAATCAAAGAAAAATGATAATTTATTTCAGAGAAAAAGGCAAAAGAACGGAGGAGTTAATACTCCGTTGGATCCCCTCTAGCGTGAATGCACAATGCGATACGATCGGGCATTGAGTCATACAAGTTCTGTGTGATGTCTTGAGACATTTTGTTCCATACTTGCTGTAACCTTGCCTCTAGTTCGTTGAAACTCGTGGGATGCCCAACTCGTCGTCCCAAATGATCCCAGATATGCTCGATTGGAGACAAATCTGGGGATCGGGCAGGCCAAGGAAGGGTAGTAACAGTGCGGAGACAGTCTTGTGACACCCTTGCCGTATGAGGCCGAGCATTGTCTTGTTGAAAAATGGCTCCTGGGAGCCGTTGCATGAGTGGCAACACATGTGGTTGCAGGATTTCATGAACATACCGCTGGGCTGTCATGGTGCCACGGAACAATACTAGGGGTGACCGTGTATTGTAGGCAATGGCACCCCATACCATCACACCAGCTGTGGCACCATCACACCAGCTATGTGTCGCTGTACAGCAAAGGCAGGATTGAAGCGTTCACCACAGGCTCTCCACACACGAACACGATTGTCATCACTGCCGAGATTGAATCTGGATTCGTCGATAAAGACGACCTGGTTCCATTCCTCTGCAGTCCAGTTTCCTCGTGCGCGGCAGAACTCCAAACGGAGGAGTCGATGGGTGGGCGTCAAGGGCAGCACACGTAATGGGCACCGCGATACCAACTGTCCTTCAGCCAGGTGCCTTCGTATGGTTCGAGAAGACACAGAGGCCCCTAGTGAAGGTGCTACCTGTGCCTGGATGGCGGCCGATGAAGCAGTTGGCTGTACGCGGGCATTTCTTACGATGTGGTGGTTTTCTTGACGACTGGTCTGTCGAGGGCGTCCTGAGCCTGGTCTTCGTGTACATGACATCTCTCGGGTCCACTGGTCCCAACACCTCCTCACAACACAATCAGAGCGGCCTAATTGACGAGCTACTCGCCTAGCTGACCACACAGCTTCCATCATCCCGACGATTCTCCCCCTCTCAAACTGCGACAACTGCTTATATTGTCTTCGAACACGGCGTAATGGCATGTCTATCTCCGCTCTTCCTTTGTAAATGATTCAGCACACTCAAACAAGCTTTGGTTACCTGTTTTATACTCCACAGAGTACGATGTTCAACGCCCTCCACCGGCTATACGTAATGCGCAATCACGCTGCATTTCTAATCATATGCATATCTCCCCGACATGTACCTTCATTGCAAGTTTCGTTACGATCCCGCAATTATTTCTTGGTGGGCTAATTTTTTGTCCATGAGTGTATATATATATATATGTATATATATATATATATATATATATATATATATATATATATATATATATATATATATATATATATATTTATATATACATATATATATATATAAGTTTCACAACCCATTCCTGGAAAAAAAGCACCAGCTAACATTGTTTTCCTATTTGACTAACACAAATGATTTATCCAGCCTTTCTTCAGAAACTAACATAACTGGGGTCAAGAATTTCCTTTCGTTAGTTTTAGAAGCGCGAGAAGACTCAGTTAGTATCAGAATATGAGACTAGTTTATAGATTCTTTGGCTCTCTATGAGAAAATCAACAAGAAACATGTTAATTTCGCTGTTGCAACAATCTGAATATCCCAGCATGATAGAGAAAATAACAAGTGCCAGAGTTTTTCAGCGGAAAGGGGTATTTTAAATGTCAAGATAGGGAAGCGGATGAAAGCAATCCCTGAAAAAGTTTTAAACTGACACTAAAAGCGAAAATATAAGATAAAATAGCAATTGATATATACACATATACCGTACATATATATAAGTATGTATACAAAAATTATACAAACGATGTTTCCTTAGCTTTGTTTGCTAATGCTTTGACGTTTTGAAAGTCAGTAAAGTAATTCTGATCGTAAGTTAATGACTGATTCGTATCAAAGGAATTTTTAAACTTTGGGAATTATAAAAAGAGCAACAGATAGTCTGATATTCCCTTATTCATTGTTTTCAATTTATATCTAGCTCAGTTATTTATATTTTATTTTGGACTACTGTCTTACTACTAAAATGTCATTAATTTTTAACCAAAAGTTTTTACAGTTTACAAACGTATTCAATATCATTTTCTGAACAGCTAATAATTTGTACCATGTGATTAGAAAAGGTGTTAAGGCTGCTGTAAAGTAGCCGTCTTGGATTCGTTCAACTGACATTTTACTAATGAAGAAAATATTTTCAATGATTGTAGACTTGGATTTAAATATTTTTTCCTAAATTGTACTCTGTAATAGAGAAATCATTTTTTTTTACTCTGATTCCTGTAATATAGAAAGAATTTTTTTTTTACTCTAAAATCTTATTCATTTCAGAAATTTTCTCCATCAAAGGTATCCGTGCGTTTAAAACACAGTATACCACTTTTTTCCCTCAATAATTCAAATTTAAAAATATTATTCGGTTTCCTTTTAAAAAAACAAAAAACATACCCGAATAAAAAAAGCTTTCTCCATTACGGAAGGAAATTTCTCTTAATCTTTAAATCCATCTCCACAGTTATTGGAAAAATGTTTTCTCGACAGGTTAACACTGAGCTGAAGGAATCCAATAAGTATATGTATGTATTCCCCTAAGTAATTATATGTATGTATTACATTTTTTCCCTAATAATTCAAATTTAAAAATATTATTTGGTTTCCTTTTAAAAAACAAAAAACATACCCGAGTAATAAAAAGCCTTCTCTATTTAGGAAGGAAATTTTTTTTAATCTTTAAATCCAAGTCGACAATTATTGGAAAAAATTTTTCTCTATACGTTAACACTGAGCTGAAAGAATCCAACAAGTATATGTATGTATTCCACTAAGTAAGTATGTGTCTGTATTACATTTTTTCCCCTAATAATTAAAAATTTAAAATGCTATTTGGTTTCCTTTTAAAAAACGAAAAACATACCCGAATAAAAAAAGGCTTTCTCTATTACGGGATGATTTTTTTCAATCTTTGAATCCAAGTCTACAAATATTGGAAAAAAGTTTTCTCCATAGGTTAACACTGAGCTGAAGGAATCCAATAAGGCTAATTCATACACAACAGCCTTAAGTAATCCATATCAGTCTGTTGTTATTTTACATTCCCCTCTGAATGCCTCAAAAGAGATTGTAAATTTCACCATTAGAGCGTACATTTCAATGCTTTTCCCAAATTATATGACATAGTTTTCAGTTACTATGGCTACACTAGAAAATTCTTCCCTTGGATTAGCTCTGTCACATATTTCACATCCCGTAACTATTTTCAAATGAAAATAATATCTCCTTGAGTGCTTAGACGTAGCTAGAACTCAGGAAACTTGACTGGCACAAATACTTAGATTCAGTACTCCTTTACCATAATTCATCTCTAATCAGTGATTCAGTAATAAAAAATTAAACTTTCAACACTAATATTTTTAAATATTTTAAATTATAAGAATTGTGGAAAACGACATTTCTTAAGTTAGATATCTCTTTAAGCACAACATTTATTTGCCTTAATTGCTAATTAGTCTTGACTATTTTTATATATCCCACATATATACCACCACCCTTAGTTATCAAAATAGTTTATCTTTAATTTGGTCAACCCAGTGAATAGACATTCCAAGTAAAACACACACGCCAAAAGGAAAGAAAAAATTGTGTGAAAGGTAGAATATTTAGTTGAATAATTTAATATAAATATTGTAATTTTTCTCTAACAGCTATGTAAATGCAAAATATTAGAAAAGTTTTATTAGAGGTCGAAACCTCGCTTGAATTAACTGTACGCTTTACGTATGACTATCACAATTCTTCTCTAACGATACAACACATTTTATTTTAATTTCTTTTGTCAAAAAATACTCCTTCCTCTGTAATCTCGAGAAATTTTGACTTTATTTTTTTTATTTCCAATGGCAAGAATTACAGTACAACATACATCAAAAAGACAAAAATACAAGATATAAAAAATGACATCAGTTAATCCATCAAATTATCTCTGGCAATCCAATAGCGCTCCCATAAAGAAACGGGAGGTAGAGCAAGCACGACAAGAAGCAAGGTGAGGCATGTCCATTTCTTCCTGGTTATCACACAGCAGACAAAGAGGGTCGGGAGCCAAGTTAATTCTGTGGAGGTGCTTGCGGAGGCAATCATGGCAACGTAGTTCTACCTCTGCGTGGTGCACTCTGGGCAACGGCTGTTACGGCAAAATGATCTACAAAAACGGCATTCAGTCTGGCTCTCAATTTTGATTTTATTGTTATTTACAGTTTTCAAAATCCAACTTTTCAAGTGTCTTCCATTCACCATCCGAGTTGTACGGTTGTTAGCGACGTAAGTGGTCATCGGTTGTCAAGGATCAGATAGCGGCCAGGTTATGAATAATTGTGAACTGTCCCTTCGTGGGGTTTAGCTTTCATTAATCCCCTGGAGGGGGGGGGGGCTCTCACAAAAGATTCGCATTGAAAAAGGAATTGCATATTAAAATAGGAATCTTGGAAAATGGAATTGTATGATCCAAAAGCCACTGCGCCAGAGTAACTATGAAATAATTGGTAGTCCAATTTTGTAACACTACATTCATCGTTTGCTTCACCAGGGCTGAACAGAATTGGAAACTCTCCTTAAAGGAAATCCTAAATAGCTTCAACTGCCTTACCAACTGCATCTTTCATACTCAGGTATACAGGGTGTCCGGGCTAAAGGTATTCAAAAGTCATGACTTTCTTTTACGGAACTACCCATTAGAATTTTTAAAAAAATATTTAATTAGAAAGAATATCTCTCCAAGTTTTAATATCAATCATAAATTTCTATACTAGTATCATAGATTTCGATGTGTGCACCTTTTGTAGCACGACTAACGACTAAAGGGTAATCCAGTTCTCTCCAAGTGTTTCGTAGCATATCAGGCGTTATTAGACTTTTTAGCTTGGGGAGTCATTAAAACCGTTGTGTATAAACAAAAAATTGAAACTGCGGATGAGTTGAAGAAGTGTATCATTCAAGCAATTCGTGTAATAACTCTTGATACACGTATGCTGCGAAACACTTGAAGAGAACTGGATTACCATTTAGACTTTTGTCGTGCTACAAAAGGTGCTCACGTTGAAATTATGATACTATAATCGAAATCTGTGATTGATATTAAAACTTGGGGATATGTTCTTTCTATTTAAATAAGTTTTTTTAACTCTAATGGGTTGTTCTGTAAAAATAAGTCATGACTTTTGGATACCTTTAACCCGAACACCCTGTATTAAGTCAGTAACAGGAGTATTTCTTAAGATAAAAAGGAAGTTAAAATTTCAAGCGCCTTTGAAAATAAGAGTAAATATTTCTTTTATACATTTATTGGCATTCGATTTCAATATTGAAACCCTTCAAATGTCATTGTTAAATAATATTCTTTTGTATAATTTTTGGTGTATCTAACCCGGTAAATTTATTTGTGGTAAAAATTAAAAATTGTGTAATATAATCATAACTTATGTAAAGTTATTATTCAGTCTGGCAGTCAGATAGAAAATGCTAAAATTAATGTAACATTCGTATTAACTAAACTAACATGAAAGCACTGAAAAATATGCTGAAGTTTATTTTTTGAAATATGAATAAGACTTTGATGATATTGTTTACAGACAATGTAACAGAATATGCTAACAGTGTTTGCTCTGTCTTTCGCTTTTCCTCGTGCAAAGAGAGTAAATATTTTATTCAATCGAAACAATACAGCTTAGGAAATTCAATTCGTTTCGTACACAATTTTACAAGGAAATAGAGTCTGTGTGCTTTATGATAAGAAATGATTTTTCAGCCCTTTGGCGTCAGATGTTTATTTTTAATATGTAGTTGGCATGTATAAGATTATACGACTCGATTTCTACATCCACAGATTGTTTCTGCTTTCAGACACTGTTTTTATAAGTAGTTTTGGAGGTATGCGAGTTTTACTATAATATAGATAAATATTTATACCGAGCAATCTCTGTAAAATATTTTAGTTCATGAATTGTTTATACTTCCTTGGCTAAATAAATCTTATTACTTTTGATAGAGTGAGTTCATATTTATCCTTATATCAGATGGGGAGACAGATCAAATTTTTAAGAACCTTTTACTCATTTTGAATTAAAAGTCCACAGAGGTAAGGATATTTCCCAATCTCTATAAATATATGAAACGTTTAGAATTGCTGAGTTTCCATATAAAAATATTGAGTAGAAGATGATAAACAATTTGAATGTGAACATTATCCTTCCATATTTGTTTATTCGAGGGACATTGAAAGCGGAAACGAAACTTTTAGAAGATATTTTGATATTTTAGTTTTGGTAGATTTGAAATCAAACTTTTACTAAGTAGATATGCGAGCATGATAATGAGTTATTATCAGTTATTAATCAGGTTTTAGTATCCACCACTTTTCTATAGCTATTGTTTTGGATATAATAATTTGTAAACTTTCAGAGATCTCATTCAAGACTTTAAAGAGACATGACAATTTGGAAAAATACGTAACTATCTGAGAGACATTTTACCCATCGCCAGGCTCCAAGTTCGACACGGATGATAATCTCTAGAGAGACAACATTTAGTCAGAACTGTGCATGTGTCATGGAAGCGACATTAAGGATGACTGGCTAGGGTCAAGTACAGGAAAGCAGGTATCTGAAGATAGAATAAAAGCTAACAAATTGTTCTATAGTTAAGTTGATTTATGGTGTGATTTTCTAGCATGCATATTGAGCTATTTCAGATAATTTAAATCACCTAAAGTTATACCCTGAAGTTGAAGAGAAATAAGAAAAGGTTTAATTTTTTTACCACAGGAAACGTATTTAGGTGCAAAGTTTAGATTGATTTACAAATTCCTCTGAAAATGAAACATAAATGAATATTTAAGGAACAAAGTAATGGCACTGCCCTCGTGTAAAACTATGACTTATCGTGAATCGCTTTCGTTTCGTATCGCTTTCATTTGTTAATCAAAACCCGTGGCGGTTATCAAACAGGGGTACCGTGTCAGGGGTACGGTGGATAACATTTTCGAGCTACTGATCAAAAATAATAGAATTTATTTCATTTCATATTATTTAATTTAGACAATAATATTTATATCAATAATGAAAATCATTAACAATTATTTATGCATGTGTAAAATTCAATCTCTCATATATATATATATATATATATATATATATATATATATATATATATATATATATATATATATATATATACAGTGGAATCTCGATCTATCGATTTTCAAGGACCGATTGAAATGAACGATAAATCCGGGAAAACGATAGATGCGGAAACATAACAAAGCAATATGATCGTTGGGACTGGATAAAATGAACGACACATACGGAAAAACGATGGATCCGAAAACGATCGATCGAGATTCCACTGTATATATATATATATATATATATATATTAGGTTAATGCTGTTCTTTACCTTTATAACTGGGCATGCATCCCAACTAATCAGATCATACCCTAGTTTCCTATGCCGAACGAAAAAAAAATTTTCCCATAGTTAACATTGAACTTGGCGAATCCAGAATGGCTAAACTCAGCATCCTTACCACTTTTTGAAATAATTATTGGATTTATAGCGTTTCTTTAGGTTATTTTATTTGAATGAGGTTAAATTTTTCATGGCTGAAAAGTATTTTTGAACATTGATGAAATAAATTTAACATAAATAATAGGTATATTATTTATGTTAAGGTATTTATGTATAGGTAATGATATTTATATTTTTTATTTCTAAAAAAAGGAATTGTGTACCTGAATAATAAGCTTCTCTTTTTTAAGACATAATAAAAATTATTCAGATGCTTATAAATGGAGATATTTTGATGATATTAAAAAAAAATTCCTCGACTAACATAAAACTTTTTCTAAGGTAGTTTTTATTTCGGTGTCGTTTACTGAAAGATGAAGAAAATATAAATTAATAGTATAATTCAGTTTTAAAACTCGTTTAATAAAGCAATATTTTTGAGGGGTTTTCTTATTACTATAGGTTGAAAAAGAGGGTGGGATTGCAATTTAAATGAGAAATCCAAAGCTCCGTAAAGACAATATATACAAGTATATTACGTAACTAATACATTTTCTCTAATCTGAAGTGAAAATCCAATTATGAAAAACTTAAATTTGTAAAGGAAATAACTCATTTTTGAGGTGAAAAAGAATTAGCTTATTTAATTGGAAAATGAATTTATTTAGGCCTTAATTAGCTTACTTTAACTTTTCTCATTGATGAAAAATACCAAATTGAAGTATATTTTTAAGTTAAGGCTGGATAACTTTTTATAAAGTATATGGGTGGTATGTAATTTTTCGCTACTCCAAACAGATTGAAATTGCAAAAATCAGTCAAAAAATATATCTTCGAGATTATAAATTTAACAAAATATGAGGATTATATGATAAAGTTCAAAATATTTCTAAGAATACTTGCCATACTTCTAATCAGTCAAAAGTCCTTCTAACCTCTTTTTTTTCGCTAATGCAGAAACCTGGGGGCAAAGACCTTAGGTATACTGGAAAAGGGGAAAAGATAAACCGGCAAAGGAGAACAGAATAGAAAATACACAAACAAGAAAAGCAACTAAGAGAAAATTCTCACGCCACCACGAGTCTCCCAATAACGTCTGTACAGAGAACGCCTAGTTAAGGCAGAGCAGGTCATGATGTGCTTACCATCGATGTTGTTGAAATTACAAAGAGGGCATATAGAGCTGCAAAAATTTCCCTTTCTATTTAAATACAAAGCCAGGCAGTCGTGTTCAGTTGCAATCCTGAAACCAATAATTGCTGTTTCCCGTGGGCCATTGGGGAGGCCATTCGGAGTCTTTCTCAAGACTTTACTTTTAATACGGTATTGGAGATCAGAAATAAAAGAACCCTTTATGCTTTATAATCGTACACGTAATTTTATAAGGAATTTTGTTAAGAGCACAGAGGGTTATTAAGGTTCCATTTTTTTTGCTAATATATCTCCTGCCTCATTTTCTGGTATGCCGCAATGGGATGGTATCCATTGCTGGACAAAACTTTTTTGAGAATGAGTCATAGATTTGATCATTGTTCTGCACTCTTGTATTTTTAAGCATGAAGCAGGTTGGTATGGATTTTCTATAGCCTGAATGGCAGCGGAAGAATCTGAGAGAATTGACAACACGAGAAAAAAATTTATCTAACAAAAAGTCTAATTAAAAATTAATAAAAATTAGTCTAACCTCTTTATAAAATAGGCTAATTCTGTCAGAGCTAACGAGGTCTAAATTTTCATCAAATACTAGTAATATTCAATCCAAAATGCATGCCTATTACTCAAATGTACCTGTCGATTCGTTTTGTAATAGATAAATAATTACAAGATAAAAATAACTTTTTATATACCATGTTTTTAAATTTTCTGTTGAATCACATAAACTTGACAATTCTATGTATTAATAAATACTTTTTTGAGAATTTTTTGATGAATTATCCCATCAACTTGAAATAAAATGAAGTTAATTGAAAGTTAACTTGCGTTTAACTTTTCGTTCCCGTCCCGGCCGATAGATGGCTGCACCAGTCTACAAAACAAAATTAACTAAAAATGAATTCAATCCTTCAAGTATTAAAATAATGCATTGTCATCGTGTTCTGAGCTATTCTAAAAGTTTCAAATGTCTAGCTAGTCGGAAAGTTAGTTAAAAATCGATTGCAAGATTTGTACTAGACAAACACACATACAAACAAACAAGAAAGCGAGTAAATAAAAACATGGTAATTATAGGAGTGGATCACCTAGAAGCAATAGATGCATGCAAGGGTTGGAATAAGTAAGGAATACAACGCATTGACCTTACACATACATTTATTAGACAACCCAAATTTCAATTAACATGTCAGAACTATAGTATTACAATCAGTTTTATATTAATAATTTTGACGTACATACCCAGAAGCAGAGGCAAACTATAGAGTCAAATATGATTTTTAGAATCTAACGGGGAGGCACTTACTATAACGGATGTATGCAACGATGATCGTAGCATCGGCGACCGGGATCCAGTATCATCTCCAGTGTATGAAAACGTTGGCGGTATATTGGCACTTCTCCACGGCTATATGGCAGACGCGAGCCTCCGACTTCTAACTCTCAGGAACCCAATCTGAAGACCGTCTCCTTTTTTTTTGATTCCTCTCGACCTTAGCGAAGCTGTTGTCCGTTTACAGGGGGCCATTTTAGCACGCCCCTCACTTTCATTGGGCAGTGGGCTGTTTCTCCTTCAGTGGTTCCTATCCCTAATTGGTCCTTTATTATACCGCCTCTGTCGCCTCTGTCCATAGGCTATATAGTACCTCCCCCCACATACGTTTATTTTGTAAATCAACTTTGATTCTTCTCCTCTGACGTTTTTACTGTGGGCCATAAAATAACGACCATCCATCTTGTAAAATATAAACTTCAGATCGCTATCACTGGCCACACCGACAGCTATTCTTCTATTTTTTTATTGTTTTACAATCCTGTATTTGCCCCTGCCTCTGCATCCTTTATGATACATTCTTTATTGTCCACACACCGTGGGGAATTACACTATTTTCACTTCTACATCACACTCCACCACTATGGAAAAAAAAATTAAAAAATTTTTTTTTTCTTTTTACAGTCGACTCACGTCCCTGTTCACAGAAGCTGCAAATAAACATTTTAGAGCATACATGACAGTGTAAGTGTGCCTCCACGCATCACAATATTAAATTAAATCTTCGCCAAAACGACAAACCATACTAATTTTGAATTTTGAATGAGACTTCTAATTCTATATACATATTATATGCAATTTCTGTACCATACACAAGTTTTACTGTACATAAAAAAAAATCAAATAATTAGCACATTTGTGGTTCTGTAAATATACTGAGTATAATACATTGGAAATTTCAACATGAATGAGTACATTACAAATTTGTTTTACTCACTATTTTCAACAAACTTCCCTGCTCTTTATTAGAGCTACCATTACAAACTTAGAACCACATAATTTCTCCACTTATCTGCACCATTATCATTGAATTAATTCTATCTTGAAATGACATCTTAGTTATTTATCTAACATGTTCACGTGCGTTAACTCTCAGCAACACTATCATAATATAAAACAAACATAGAATACTACACAATAAGCTTCTTATTACCCACTACATTGATCAATGAAAATTCCATAATACAATTTGCATCTATACATCATCATATCATCAACATAATTATTACTAAATATTCCCTCTATAAAAAAACACTATAATATTTATATGCCCATTTTTTTTTAATAATAATTGTAAAATAATAATTATCGCACAAAAATTTCATGACATACAGTAAACCTTATCATAACAACATTAACTTTATATACATACATCGACATCATTGTAACTGCAAATCATCATACACTTATATCATTCTCACAGATTGTTCGTATCCAAAGTCCATAATTTTACATATGATATATTCTCTGGGCATGATTTCATGTAAAACACAGTTATATCGTACAACTTGTGGTTGTCTTTACAGACGCCGTGCCCCCTGTAAATTTGGCTTTCCACTCCGCATCGCAACTGACCTATGGCTCAACAAAAAAATCCAGTTTTTGTTTAAAAATTGCCAGTCCCTCACTTTCGCTCAACCAGTCAAGAAAGCCGTTTGTCTGCCTGTTTACCTTTCTACGTCACTCGCAAAATAATTAGCGCTCCATAATCTTTTCCCCCCTACGCATGGCAACGTCTTAGGCCAGAATTTCTCCCGTAATTACCGCTAGTCATTTCCTGTAGATGCAGTACAGCACTTTTTCAAATGCACGCCGGCAAAATATCTGCCACTGTGATTTATGGCACAACATCTCAGTACATCGGGCTATATTCTGAAACTAAGTATCATATTCTTTGCTCAATTTACTCCATCTATCCAGTTCTTTGTATTTATCTAATTATTTCCTGAATTTATTTGTGCATTTTGTATTTTACTAGCTCAACATTCCATCACGTAGTAAACCTAACTTAGTTGAATTCGCGAATCCATTCTTCAATTATTCAAGCCTATGTCTTTTTGCCTGTTACTTAATTTAATTGCTTACCACTGTTGTCTTTAATTTAATTTCGTTGTTTGTTAATGTTGTTTATATAATTTTTTTATTTATTTATCTACTCATATTGTCTTTTTTTTATGTTCAACGCTTTTCCCTACACTGCTACCGCTGTGATATTGACGAACTATGATGGCCTTAATAATCTTGTTTCATCTGTGCTCTTCCCCCATCTTAATATTCTTATACTCTACAGGTATGTATTTGAACTTTTATCGGTATTTTGTTTTACTATTCATTTTTCTCCTTACTTGTGACTCATTCATGCATGCCCACTTCACTTGCACGATTTTTTTTTTTCATTTTTTTTATTATTATTATTATTATTATTTATTTTTATTTGATTTGATTACTTCTTGGTCTAAGATTATACCCATGTTGTTGTTGAATTTTTGTTCCACGCGAATCAATTTGCCTACTGTGTGTCAATGCATCTTTTCGCGAATCCGTTTCCTGAGAAATAATTTGTTTACTACTCTCATTGTCAAATTCCACATGTGTGTTATCGCCATTGATATTCTCCTCATCGATTATATTAGTTTGCATTTTTGGTAAATTCATTTTTACTAATTTCGTAATATGCACTTTACAATCTTCTTCAAAAGGATTCATCGCATTTTTACATAAAAAATTATTATTTCTAAAGCTTTTCATAATGATATAGGGGCCCATAAATTTTGCTCGAAACGTACCCGGTGGCCTAAAACTTTTGATGTATACAGTATCCCCAATATTCAAACTAACCGTAGCTTTCCTTTGTATTTTGTCATATTCGTCCATCATTCTTCTCTGATTAGCTAACGTATCATTCCGAATCTGTTCAATTTGTTCGAATGTTTTTTTGAGATACTCGGGTGATGGCCTCTGAGACTCACATGGCTGGTGGGCGGAGAAAGGTGTTCTAAGGGAGCGATTAAAAAATAAAACACTTGGAGTGTAACCAGTGCTTCTGGAAATCGAATTATTCATAGCTAATACAATGAATCGGGATTGAACATCCCAATCGAATAATTTTTGTGAGGAAGCCATAATAGATTCTTTATACTGACGATGTGTTCTTTCACACATGGCATTTGCTCTCGGAAAGTAAACGCTGGTCTGTCTAAATTCAATATTCGAATTTGATAGAAATGATCGAAATTCATCCGATATAAATTGTGGTCCATTATCAGTCAATACAATTTTTGGCAATCCAAACGATGAAAAATATTTCGTTACCGCATTGATTAGCGACGCTGAAGTAATCTTACGTAAGGGAAAAATTGACAAAAACCGTGAGTAGTGATCGACGATTGTTAGTACGAATTGATTACCTTTCAATGAACGTGGAAGTTTGCCAATGATATCCATGGATAAAAATTCTCCTGGTGCATAATTTTTTTCTATCTTTTGTAGTGGAACCGCAATTGTCGGTCTAGATTTGTATAGTTTGCATGTATGACACGTGTCACAATAATTTTTGATGTCTCTGTACATTCCATACCAAAAGTAAACTGATTTACATACATTGTACGTCTTAGGGAAGCCGAAATGAGCCGAGTGTGCATTTACCATTACATTGTTTTTTAATTTCTCTGGAACCACGATTAAAGCTGGCTGCTCTTCGGTCATTGAATCTCTATCGGGCATTACCCATAGTAATTCGCGGTCACTGTCCCATCTAAACATTTTGTACCTTCTCCTCTCTTTCTTATTTCGTATTACTTCAATGATAATTTTGAGTTTTGGATCTCTTTGTTGATGTATCGACATATTTTCTAGGGATATAGATTTATCAACTTTAAAAATATCCTCAGTTAGTTTTTCTAGAATAGGAATAGTAAAAACTGCCCTTGATAGAAAATCTGCAGGGTTCGATTCTCCTGCAATATGTTCAATTTTGAAATCAAATTCCTGTATATCTAATAACCATCGCGCTGTAATATCTGATTGTTTTGTTAAACTTAAATGATGTGTTAATGATTTGGAATCAGTTAGAACTTTAAATCGTTTGCCAAATAAGAATTTTTTAAAATGTATCATCGCATCATGTATTGCCAACAGCTCAAGTTTTATTGAGGGATATCTGGTTTCGGAATCCTTTAATTTTCTAGAGTAAAATTCTATTGGCATTTGTGTACCGTCATGTTCCTGCATCAGTATCGCTGATAACGCAATCTTCGAAGCATCACAACTTAAAATAAAAGGCTTATTAAAGTCTATCTTGAAAGTCGTTGGTTTTTGCAAAACAGAGTTCTGAATTTTCTCAAACGCCTGCTGCATCTCTGCGTTCCATACAAACTTTACTTTCGGACTTGTCGCTTGTATTAACGGATATACGGTCTCTGAATACTTATTAATTAATTCCCTGAAATAATTACATAACCCTAAGAAGGATTTTTATTGTCGCCTATTCTTAGGTACAGGGAAATTAGAATTTTTTTTTATATTTTTCTCTGCTGGTGCTACACCGTTCTCATTAATTTCAAAGCCTAAGAATTCAATCGTGTCTTTATACAATTGTAATTTTGATGGTTCAATTGTTAGATTTACATCTTGTAATCTTTTTAAAATTAACAATAATTTTTCTTCCATCTCTTCTTGTGAATTCGCACAAATAACCACATCGTCTAAATAATAATGTATATCATGTTCTTTTAAATCACCGAGGCACTTGTCCACTAATTGAGCAAAATATGCTGAGCTATTTTTAGCACCAAATGGAACCCTGTTTGGCTCAAATTTCCCAAATTCTGTGATAAATGCCAATTTATGTTTGTCCTCAGGTTTTAAAATAATTTGTTGAAATGCCGCATGTAAATCTAAAGTGCAGTATAGTTTGTACCCGCCTATATTATTTAAAATTTCTCTAATATCCGGTAAATGGTATGGAAAACCTACCGTTATGTCATTCAAAAGCCTATAGTCACACGCCATTCTGTATTTAATGTTACCCGGATCATCTGTTTTCTTTGATGAATTTTTTTTTACAAAAATTACCGGAAAACTGTAGTTAGATGTAGAATGTTTTATTATCCCAGCCTTTAGAAGCTTTTCGATTTCTGATTTCGCATAAGGTTTAATTGCGTAGGGTAACGGATAAGCTTTGGATTGAATGGCTAAATCATGGGATAATTTAAAATCTGGCGATACTAACGTTGTGCTCCCCAGGGTATCATACGATTTTGAAAAACAGCGGTAATGTTCTAATAATAATTTCATCACTCTTTCTCTATCCTCCTCCTGTAAATGTGACAGATCAAAATCTTTCTCACTTAATTCCTTTTTTCTTAATTCATGTATTTCATTTAACGTTAAATTATTAATTCTATATTCTTTTTGCGTGTTTACTACGTTCGTCTTACTGATGACAAAGTCTTGATGACCGATTGCTAAATTCATTTTCTTATTCAATGTCAGTTTCTTATCGGTTGAATTATGTACATAAGTTAAAATATGATTGGAGTGGTTCACTCTAACTAGCGCATTGTCTACCAGTACTCCTAATTTATTTTTATTTGAGGTAATTAAAATATCTGTATTGTTTGGTAACTTCATCTTAGGTTCAAGCATTACGCATCTCGTCTCATGGGGCTCCAACGTTACTTTATTTATTAAGAAGCAATTAAAATTACTATTTGCCTCCTCATGATTCATAGCTAAACCTTTCAAAGACTTCGTATTTTCATCAGTGTATACATCTTTGAATGTTACCTGATTGCTATCATAGTCGACCACTGCATTGTATTGTTTTAGAAATGGATACCCTAGTATTATCTCGTAATGTTTACTGACATTATTCATAACAAAAAAAGATTGTTTGAATGACCTTTTATCAATTTTGAAATTAATTTGTATTACTTTTGAAAATGGTATCTCAGTATTTTGTATTGTTGTAATTTTAATGTTTCTGGACAAATATTTTATTTTAACGTCGTTCTGTTTAATTTTTTCAAATAATGCCTCGCTCAAGATGTTGACCGCCGCTCCAGAATCCAACAACGACGCACATATTAAATTTTGTATTTCTATTTTTAGTACGGGTAGATTTGATACTTCTTTGAAAGTACAACTTGCAATTATCAATTGATTATTCTTTTTTTTTTATCTTCGATTTGATCCGTTTGTGTCATCGATACCGTTTTGTTTTTCTCCCCCTGTTCACTAATCTTCACATTTTTGGTTATCTTACCCACTTGAATCTCATTTTGCCTCGGGAACCTCTGTATCTGTGGGCTTTTATTACTGTCTACATAGCGTACCAGCGGTTCCCTCTTTAGTTTAACCTCCTCGCATATTGTCTCCTACCTCTCATACCCATATTATGTCTCACACCCCTGTCCATCCTGTCATAATTATACTCATAATTCCTATTTATCTCTGCATATGCTTCTCCCTGTTGCGGATAATAATTTCCTTGTCTTTGGTTACTTTGATTATTATCAACATTACTGTAATTTTGCCTATAATTAACGTACGTTTGTGGCATTTGATTATTTCCATTAAAATTTCGCCTCTGGGGAGTCCCCCAATATTTATTCGTAGAATTCGGAAAATTACTTTCTGCCTGAATTACTGGCTGTGTTTGATTTTGACTCATGGTCACATTTCTAGGGTTAAACCAGCATTGTAGTGTACTGTGGTTGGTTTTTCCACATAATTCACATTTTATGTCACCACCTTGGCCCTCTTTTGCATCTTTTAAACTTAAGTTATTTATTTTCTCTGTCGTGGCGTTTAATCGTTCCATCAGTTCTTTATTTTGATTTAATAGTGATTCAATTATTTTCATTAAAGTGCTATCATTATTTATATTCATAACTCTGTTTTCCGAATCCTCTAGCGCGTTCTCTATGTTTCTTGCCTTTTCGTAAGCCTCGTTAAATGTGGTAGGAGCCGTTTTTTTAACTTCCAATTGAATATCGGGTCTTAATCCGTCTAAAAATTTTGATAATTTAATTTTTTCCGTCAGACCAACCGCTCCCTGATCCTCTGATAGTTTCGCAACTTTAAATAGTTGTACGCGGTCCTGACAATTTCCTCCTTAAAATCTTTAACGGACTGTTCGGGTTTCTGCGAGATTTTCATTAAGGCATTTTGTGATTTCATGAAATCTTGCTCCGGAGTGAATTTTAGTTTTAACGTTCTCTTAAAGTTTTCATAATTATTTTCGTCCTGTAACTCTTCGTGACTACTTACATATTGTAATGCTCTGTCCTTTAGTTTTGCTTTTAAAAATAACAATTTATGCTCTTCATTTAACTTCCCTATGTCTGCTATTTTATCAAATTGGCTAAAAAAAAAATCAATGTTGTCATTTTTATTCCCAGAAAATTCTGGCAAATGCACTAATATATCTTTGCCCTCCATAATTGTATTATCCTTTGTTTCTAATTTACGTATTAATTGCGCTCTAATTGCATCAATATCAATTTGCTGATTCTGCATCAATCTAATGATTGGCAATATATCTTAAATATTGCCTAACCTATTACTCAAACTATATAATATCATTAACATATCATACATAAACTACCAACAATTGTCATATCATTCTATTCGCATTAGTTTTAAACAAATCACTTTAGTGTGTATTCAACATCAGTCAACTAATAAAGTTCATAATTATATACAGTGATTTCCGCTTATAAGAATCACGTTTGTTATTACTGTTTTTGATTCTTATAAGCGGTTGATTCTTATAACCAAAACTTCCCTTTGGACAGGCACACATACACAAATATATACTTGTACATATATATAAACACACAAGCACATATATACATAATTTACCATTAAATACTCTTTAATTTACGTTATTTATCATTTATTAAAAATATTTTTTATAATTTTAAAAATACTCAATTTCTAAACAAATACTATAACTCAATTTCTAGACCTATAAGTAACAACACATAATTATAAAATCAACAAGAGGCAGCTTCTCTTTGACTACACTTTGGAAGAGCATCATATCTAATTAACAAGTTCTGTTTTTCAGAAAAACTAAGAGTTTTCCTTGTTTTTATCATATTTGAATTCGACTATCAAGAAGTTCTAACACTAACTGGAAATTTTGTTAGAAAACTAAAGTGAATACTAGCGACGTATGCTTATTACAGTCTCAGACGAAGATTCACTTTATAGCTTACGTTTCACGGTTTGATTCTGAATCAAACCGTGAAACGTTTGATTCAGCATCTGGTTCATCTGATTCAGCAAAATGGATCCGTTTACGTTTCACGGTTTGAAGTGCTGAATTCACTGTCCCGTTTGCGTAAGTGATGGTGGACACTTCGCGGAAGATTTATGTGTTTCAGGGTCCAGAAATCCGCAACCAGGACGTAAGTGGTGGGAAAAAAGGAGTGCCTGTCTGGAGAAAAGCGAAATCGGACCCGGGAGGGTCAGATGCCCCTGGGTAAAGCTAATAAGGCAGTGTTTAGCAAAAACGTATAAGGAGAAACTCTTATGTTATGTCTAAAGGAATGTATTTTAAGACTGTTTTCCACCCCAAAGTTTTATCAATCTTTCTTTTCAAAAACTTAAGAAAGAATTTCGTACTTTTTGAGAGTTCAAGTGGCATTTTTTGGAAAAATGAAAGGAAGGCGAAGATTGCAAACTGATTCTTATAACCGGTGGATTGATTCTTTAAAGCGGAAATTTTAACATGGAAATATTACATTTGTTTTTGTTTTTGCGATATTGATTCTTATAAACGGTTGATTCTTATAACCACTGATCACTATAAGCGGTGGTTACTGTATATAATATCACTTCAAAATTTCAAACAATTCACAGTGGTAAAGAAATTGCACACAAGTCTCTGCTTCTGAATATCATACGTTAATATCCTACGGTTCTTATTCTTCATATTATGATAAATATTTTCATTATTAAGTTTGGCGATTAACGTAATAGATCACCACTCAAATTTCCTACTTCTTCATACTCGTTATAATCATAATAGTGTTAAAATGTAATCTAAATGGTAATCATAATGTTGCTCACAACTCATATTCTAAGTCTATTTTCACTACAGTTGGTAAAAATAAAAAATAAAAACTTGTTTCCTCTTCTACCAAAAAAAAAATAACTTAATTATTCTAGCAAACTAACAACATATTATTTTAGTCTTGATTATTACTAAGGTCTCTTCCGTAATATCCACAAATACTTCCAACCACGTGCATCCTGATCGCGGCACCATAGATATAGGAGTGAATCACCTAGAAGCAATAGATGCATGCAAGGGTTGGAATAAGTAAGGAATACAACGCATTGACCTTACACATACATTTATTAGACAACCCAAATTTCAATTAACATGTCAGAACTATAGTATTACAATCAGTTTTATATTAATAATTTTGACGTACATACCCAGAAGCAGAGGCAAACTATAGAGTCAAATATGATTTTTAGAATCTAACGGGGAGGCACTTACTATAACGGATGTATGCAACGATGATCGTAGCATCGGCGACCGGGACCCAGTATCATCTCCAGTGTATGAAAACGTTGGCGGTATACTGGCACTTCTCCACGGCTATATGGCAGACGAGAGCCTCCGACTTCTAACTCTCAGGAACCCAATCTGAAGACCGTCTCCTTTTTTTATTTTGATTCCTCTCGACCTTAGCGAAGCTGTTGTCCGTTTACAGGGGGCCATTCTAGCACGCTCCTCACTTTCATTGGGCAGTGGGCTGTTTCTCCTTCAGTGGTTCCTATCCCTAATTGGTCCTTTATTATGTCGCCTCTGTCCATAGGCTATATAGTACCTCCCCCCACATACGTTTATTTTGTAAAACAACTTTGATTCTTCTCCTCTGACGTTTTTACTGTGGGCCATAAAATAACGACCATCCATCTTGTAAAATATAAACTTCAGATCGCTATCACTGGCCACACCGACAGCTATTCTTCTATTTTTTTATTGTTTTACAATCCTGTATTTGCCCCTGCCTCTGCATCCTTTATGATACATTCTTTATTGTCCACACACCGTGGGGAATTACACTATTTTCACTTCTACAGTAATAACTAAATTGACTCCGAGCTACTGTCTATGTTCATACTAAAAAATACAGAACTACAACTAACACTCATAACGAAGTTCAGTTTCAAAAGACAACATACGTCCTAGCACATAAATTGCCACTTCAATTAACTGTCGTGCATGGTACAACAATTTGCAAACAGTGATTATCATAACTCACGTCGTAAATCTACCGATTTGTCTCCGCTTCAAGTGATAGGTTAGATTCCAAAACTCTTGGTCACGTCTTTCCTCACGGAAGAGATATTATTACCTTCCTTCATCCACAGAATCTGGCATCATCTGCTTAAAATCAGATGTCAAGATCTTTAGTCAAAGATTTGCATGAACTGATAGCTTCAGATATACGATGACACTTATACTAACTCACGATGAGATGCAAGAAATATGTAATATACAACATTTAAATAGACAGTTACTAAATGACGTAAAACTGACGTTACTAAATAAATACGTAATAAAGGCAATTGTGACGTCATGGTTAGTTTGTTTAAGTACATTTCAAATTCAAGGACACTAATCATTGGAGTTAACTACGGCGGTTTAGCCTAATTCTAACGAAGCGCCAAATAGGAGGGCGATTCTTATCTGACCCCTAAAAATATCAAATTTTTAAATGGTACTATTGGCTCACCATCCATACAAAATTCAAAAATTTCTGAAAATTTTGACTTTAAAGATATTTTTAAACAAAAGTTTCACCTGTTCAAGTCTGTATCATATGCACAGTTATTTTTTAATTAAAACACGGGCAGGTGAAATGCATGAATTTTGTTATGAATTTTGTTAAGTAAGCTGTTATGTCACAACCTGTTGAACTTTGGTCACGCTTGGGTCAATTGTTCCTGGATCAACAATGCATAAAATTGTTAGAATTTTCAAATTCTTTAAAAATTTCCTCTTTTAAAATTAATCGTTTCGTCCCAACAATCGCTACTCTATAGGACCTTATGAATTAAACACAAAATGTCAGTTCAATCGTCGGATAAATTGTTTGGATCGCGGCCTCTAGTAATCCAGAGATCATTTGTTACGTGAAAGTAATTAATCCCATGTATGGAAATCAAAGTTTCTGTAAGTTCTCAAACTTACAGGAACTTTGGAGGCACATGCTGAATTTCGGGATCCATTAAGGTGGGCACCTTTCAAAAGTAGATTTATACAAGAAGGCTTATCTTTTCAATATTAACCAAACACTTTTGATCATTAGATTACTTTCTTAAGCGGAATATAATATAACTTAGTTTTAATATCTTGTTTCAATTCATTTTGAACTTATCCTCTCTGGTACATTTTATATTGAGTTCTTGGTATCTTCTTATTATCAAGTGAGTTATTTCCGTGCTATTACACCACGAGTTAAGAAATATTTTAGTTTTTTTTTTTTGCCATAATTTCCTTTTCCTGTAACACTGAATCTTATCTAAGTACCTCTAAACCTTGCGGGAATTAAAAATAGATTCAACCTTTAAGAGAGTGTAACAAACAAAGACTTTTTAGGATGGCTTTAATGTTTATACTATTTATAAACGTTTACTAATTTTAGGGTATGATAGCTGGTATTGCAACATTCTTCGTCAAGTGAACACTGGAGAAGCATTTAAAATGTACAGCCTTTACGATGTACAGAAAGTTACAAAACTTATTTACAACTAATATACATCAATTTCGAAGATAAAACCTAAATGACTATAATGTCTTAACAGAGAGATCGCATTCTCATTCGGATTGTCTCAGAACATAACCTGGACAGCTTAACCTGCTCACACCGGAGTTGCTCTCGAAAAATTACCACCGGACAGCATCTCTGTCTGTACGGGAGTCGACATCCGAAAAAAAAACATAGTGGTATTCGATAAAGCTCTCACTGCCTAATTTTAATTTCTCTCTCCTTGGGTCAGTTTGACTCTTGCTAATTCTGCACTGGGAATTTGTTCTACGGAATTTGTCTTCAATGATGATACTGCACACTTCTCTTCAATTACGACGATCAGGTTAAATTAATATACTTTATTTACAAATTAAGATTAGTTTACAGTATTTACATTAAAGATTACTAAGAAATTGCTCTCCAACGAGAGTTCCAAGATTACCGAACTGATCGGTTCTTAGGCGCAATTCATTCTGGTTCAAACATTTGAAACGGGGGGTGATTCGCGGTACGGCGCTCGTAGCGCCACCAAAGATGAACTGCAACAACTCTCCCCACTCTACGATTCAACTTGTAGAGTTTTCTACTAAGGGGCACTCTAAATGAATTTGATACAAACACAGTTTATACATGAAACAATGCTTATTGAATTCGTTGCACATATGGAATTTGCTTTTACAGCAATAAGCATACGTACTACTTGTACGGAATATATATTAGCATTCAATAAAAATGCACTTTGCATTACTCACAAACTAGAGAGTCAAACCAGCAGTTCTGCCACGTAAACTTTGGGCCCCCTAAGCACTAGCGCCGGTTAACACCTGGAGCTGCTTACCTCGTAGCTCCCTCTAGTTTATCTATCAACTTTAACAACTTTTTTACTTAATCAAGCTGCTTGTATTTATACCAAGCGCGTATGCCGAAATTATCATATCTCAAGCAGCTTCTTTAATTCATTCACTCAAAAATTCAATTCTTGTGAATCGAATCTTATGTATACCTTACACTCTCCCTATATGGTCTAAAGACCGGTTTTTTATAGCATCCGTCAGTGTCAACGTTAAAGATTCCGTTACAGGTTCTGATTGGTTAAATGGAACCGTAATATGGGGGTTACTTTGTGACGGATTTTAATTTTTTTCCTGTGCCAGCTGATGAGTTTTAAAAGCGGCCCAAAACGAACAATTGAAAAACAAGAAGTAACAAGAAGTACTAAGTAAGAAGGTACATCCTTTCTTACTTAGTAATATATTGCGCTAACCCGGATCTTTAATTACCATTGAGAAATTAAAGCTAAAATGTGTCACAAACTTGCCCCGCCGAATGGGACTATTTTGTGACATCTGTGTTTTCGCCTTGAAATCCAAGAGGAAAAATAACTTGACACAAAGTTAGACAGTAAAACGCTAATCAAAAGCTTGAGACACAATTATATACAGTGGTACCTCCGAAAAGAGGACAGTCACGGGACCAAAAATTTGTCCGTTATTAGGAGGTGTCCGCTATTGGGGAGGACAACATTTTTATAAAAAATTTTTGCTCTTTTGTTTGACATTTGATTGAAAATTACGGCTGCAATTTTAATTAAAAAGGAAAAATTAATTAGGCAAGAAAAGAATAACTATTTACTACTTTTCCTTTTAATTGTGTGCTAATCTTTTATATTGCATTAAATAATCCCAAAATACAATGTATAGTAGCTAAATTATTATAATTACTGCTGAAAAAATCTCTTAACAAAGTTTGATTTCTCTTTTTTACACAACAAACCTGTTTTTCAAGATGAATCTTCATAGGATTAAGCTTTGCTAGTCCCTCCGAATCTTTGTTGTTCAGAAAGAACTGTTTGAATTGTTCGCTGAATTTCAGTGCTTCCGAATAATCTTTGATTTCACAGTCCTCAATTGGCGGTTCCTCATCATTATCCTCAGAAAGGGCCAGTGCTTCAGTGGTGGCCCAATGAATGAAATTGGAATCACGCAGGATTTCTTCCTCAATGGATAAATCGTCGTCTATCTTGACTTCCTCTTCAACGCTGACATTTGAATCAAAATTGGCTACTAGATCCGCAAGTTCATTTTTGCTTTTTTCGGTAGTGCTGTCAGTTGCCACTTCGCTTGTACTCAAAATCCCGTCTCTTAAAACATTTTAGAACGCACTCCGGTTCCACCTTTTTAAGGGCTGACGTAGTCCAGGAAATTGCATCCAAAACAGATACCGATTTTGCTAACACTTCGCTGGATTTGAAGTAGATAATCGGTGTCAGAAGCAGATTTCTTTATCGTACTTTAAAGCTGCGGATAATTCCCTGAAATTGGCTGTAGCATTGTCCATGAACAGAAAGATTTTTCTCTTTTGTTTTTTCATTTTGTTGTCTAACTCCACCAACCAATCGCTCATTATCTCAGTGGTTATCCACTCTTTTTTATTTGACTTCCATGAAACACTAAATTTTCGCACATCAATGTTCTTGAAACATCTAGGCTTCTTAGCTTTTCCAATAACAATTGGAGTTTCGAAGTCTCCCAGCATGTTGCAACGCATCAAAAGAGTGAGCCGCTCTTTTGAAATTTTCCCACCACTACATTTTTCACCCTTAAAACATAAAATCTTGTCCGAAAGGACGCGGTAAAGGTGACCAATCTCATCGGCATTGAAAATGTCTCTGTCATCATATCCTTTGGACAAAGATTTAAGCTTTCCAATCCAATCTGTTACTTCATTTGAATTTGCATATTTTTCTTCGCCACAAATCTGTTTAAAAAATATGTTGTGACGTGTCCGGAATTTTTTCATCCATCCATTTGAGGCGTTAAAAGTTTCTAATTTTGAAATGTTTGCCAAAATAATTGAAAGTTTCTCAAAATACCTGTCCGCTTTTCGGAGTGTCCGCTATTCAGAGGAAATAACATGGATTGTCCTATATAAAAGGACTGGGACTTGTAAAAATGTCCGTTAATTAGAGGTGTTCGCTATTCTGGAGTGTCCGTTAAGGGAGGTTTCACTGTATATCTGTTACAAATATTGGATAGCTTAATCTATATCTTTGACATCAAAGAGACCTCGGGTACCCAGGGCAGTCATCAGTTCTTTGAGAAGATGGGGAAATTAGTCTTTCGGCACATTCTGCTCCTTCGGGTAGTTTTTTCCAGATAGACAATACTTCTTTCTCTCCAGTGGTATTTTAGAGAACGGAAAAATACGACATCGAGCGGTTGGAGGAGGTGGGTCGACTTTGTGGGTTATTTTGTGACGTGTCAATCAGTCACAAAGTAACCCCGTCACCTTTCGATATTTAGGTTAGGTTCTCACATCTCTTGGAAATATCACTACACAAAAGTTATATTGCTCCACGATCTAACCGACATATTGACAATAAAAAATAATTACCTGTGGTAGTTGGTTGTATAAGGTGCTAGCCTTCAGATCACAAAGTTTCTTAAGTTTGAGTCAATAGCTTGACAACAGATTTGAACAATACACTAGTCAGAGAAGATAAATGGCACTCAGAAGCTTCGGACACTGGCCGCTAGGTGTCTCTGTCGGACAAGCTGTTGGCGTTTGTCTTTGCCTTCCCGGTATCACGGGCGCGACGCAAGATACAAAATACGAAAAAATTACAATGTGTCTCAAAGTTACCCCTGCAGTCACAAACAGTTTTACGATATATGATTGGTTAAAAAATTTTGCTCTAACACTCCGGATTCAATGTGAACAGCTCTTAAGGTTGGAGCGCAGCTGTGTCCAAATGTATCGCAAGCTATCACTTTTAAGTAATGGTTCCAAAGACAGCCGAGAATCTGCTGACGTTACTATACTAAACAGAAATAGGTGAAAATGTTATTAATTTATTAGAATCAAAAGAAGTTCGGTTAGGCAATTTCCTTGATATGATGATTTTAGATTTTTACTATTCCCACGTGTGCACAGTGTTGTCACAGTGTTTTGTCACAGTGTTTTGAACTGCTTTAATTATATTTGTAATACTTGACAGAATATTATGTTTTTGCAAGTATAGTTAAATGTCATATTTTTTGCTGTCTCGGTCTGAAATCAAAACGTATAGCCCTAAGTGGTATTTTAATAGAGGGCAAGAAAATTAAATGTAAACTGATTACTTAGTTCAGAAATGTAGAAATAAATAAATGGAACAGCCTCTGAATAATTATAATCCTTTCCAATTTTATAAATTTTCTGGATCATTTTACATTAATTAACTTCCATTTAAAAACTCGAAAAAGTTGTTGACGTTCTCGTTTGACTTCTCGGGAATCGTCCGTAGCTGGGACCCCGGTGAGGGATGGGAAATTGAACTTTTCTAGAGATATTGCCCTGGTATTCGAAGGAATTCCACTAAAAGGGGAAATATGTGGTACATCATCAAAGTCCTCAGGAATCAACCCGAACTGAATGTAATATCGGTAATAAATATCGTTTAAATAAATGTGTATGAAGCTGTGTTTGTATCCTAACTGCTTGTTTCACTGACATTCAAAATATTCATTTCGCTAGAAAAATGTAGCTAAATAATACATTAATCTGCGAATAAGATGATCCATTGTACGTCTATGAAAAATCCATGGTACATTTATTTCCATATTTCCAATGGCGGGTTACAAGACTATATAAAAAAACAAGAACAAAGGAACGAAAGAGAACTAAAACGTCTGTGAACCCAAAAGTCTCCAAGGTATCTAATATCTCTCCCTCACTGGAGTCGGAGGTAGAGCGAGGCAAGACAGTATATGGGTCCAGGTCCTCTCGTCGATTGCAGATACTATATGAGTCCATGTCCCACAGTGGAGATGGAGGTAGAGCGGGGAAAGACAGTATATGGGTCCATGTCCTCTCGTCGATTGCAGAGATTTCAAAAGAGTTCTGAAACGATATTTATATGGCAGAGATGTTTCAATCATGGCCCGTCACTAGTCGAAAAAGGGTACTTGATCCCCGGAAATCAGCCTGACTGTGCCTACCATCTGAAAGAATAGTAAAGAAGAATCGGGCACAATGACAAAAATTCACAGTGGAAAAAAAATCAGTTTCATTAATTGAATAAAGTAAAAATAGAATAAGTGCAGGACAACATCTTGCATAGCTATGCCTGAAAAAATCGAGGAATGATGTCAACAATGCATTAAATATGAGAGTTTTTGACCCCCTTAAGCCTTTTAGGGGCAACAAACTCCACTGTTTGCACGGTGAAGATATTTTCCCGATTTTTTTTTAACCTAAAGAATCTTGAAATTTTTTCCATTTAAAAGTTACAAAACTGTTTTGATAACAGATGGCAGTACAAACCATTTTTCGGCTCATTCAACTTGAATATATTGAATGCAAGTGAAAAAAAAGACTAGATTTGGGCGTTTGCACTGTGCAAATGGTGCCCCTCAAAGGGTTAAGGCACCATAAAATGATAAATCTTTAAAATGCAAATCTGAAAGATCGTAATTCGTACCCAGACCATGGACGCCAATCTTTTAACAAACAAATTGTGAAGTTTTCACAGCACAGCGTTCTCTTAGTTATAGTCTTCGGTTAAACTGTGATGAAGGGGACACGAGTGACATTAAAGCTGCTTGGTACTAGCTATATTGGATTCTGTCAGGTCACTATACCTACGGAGAAAATCTTTTTGGTGGTTGTCGGTTTGGATTGAAAAATTTTATTTTCAATCGTACTCCGTAACAGAGAAAGAATTTTTTGTACCCTGCTATAATAGAAATCAATGTGTAAAAAACAAAAACCAGAAATAAACCAAAACATAACGAGTACATCACATTTTTTTCGAATTTAAAAGCATCATTTTCCTTTCTTTTAAAGAATAAAAAATAAACCCGAGTAAAAAATTTCTTTCTCTATTAAGTAGCACATTTTTTAATCTTTAAATTCAAGTCGACAATCATTGAGATCTTTTTCTCCATATGTCAGCATTTAGCTGATGAATCCAATATGACTACTACCCAGAAGCATTAAAAATAAAATTTAATCACTTGAAAAATTAAACAATTAGCTTTTTTCATTTTATTTATGTACTATTTATACCCACACTTCTTATATTGATTAAAAATCCCAAATGAAATAAATATACATATAAAAGAACACCAATTGCTGTGATCGCATAACTTTCTTAATCTTCAATCTATATTAAAAATAATAATACATCTTCAGTTATCAAGGAGAGCTTTTTCATTTCTAAAAATATGGATTTAATTTTTTTTCATCTCTTTTCAAACAATAAGTGCACGAGACGCTGGGCATTAATTCACATCTGTGAATATTTTCCAGTTAAGTAATTGGTTAGAATTATATTTTTCATCGAGATTTATTCTTAATACGATAGGATGAAAACATTTTTTTTATTTGAAAAGAGTTTTATATTAATTCCCAACAATAAATTGGAATATTGAAGTTTAATATCCCAAATTATTCTTCCTTTTGACGTTAGAAAAAAAAAGTTTCCCTTCACTTCATAACTTTTCCCTGAAAGATGGGATTCATTTTAAAGCATTTATATTGTGCATATTAAAAACAGTCTGGGTGGTAATTTAAAGCTGTCAATTGAATTTCATCTTTATTGTTATTTTTGTATCTTTGAAATGTAAAGTAATCCTTTTTGTGGTTGGTATAATTTGTATGCACCTGCCCACAACATCAGCAAACAAGATTTAACTTAGCTTAAATACCCCCTAAGAAATGAGCATTTTTTCCGTTATTATACAATATGTTTTTTAAAGCATTAACGTTTACTTTCATGCTAGGAAACACTACGCTACTCTCACTAAGCTATATAACGCAAAAATATCCATTATCAAAAAATAATATGAACCAAAATTTGAAATCCGGTAGCTGGAGTAATTTGCTTGGTATTTCACCACAAGCTTTTTGAGCTGTAATGTAATCCTCTTTGCGGTTGGTATAATTTGCATGCACCTGCCCACGACATCAGCAAACAAGATTTAATTCAGCTTAAATACCCCTTAAGAAATTAGCTTTCTTTTTCCATTATTAGACTATATGTTTTTAAAAGCATTAACGTTTACTTTTACGCTAGGAAACTCTACGCTACTCTCACTAAGCTATATAATGCAAAAAATATCCGATATCAAAAAATAATATGAAGCGAAATTTGAAATCCGGTAGCTGGAGTAATTTGCTTGATATTGCACCACAAACTTTTTTCACTGTAATGTAATCCTTTCTGTTGTTGGTATAATTTTCATGCACCAGCCCATGACATCAGCAAACAAGGTTTAACTTAGCTAAGTACGCTCTCGGAAATGAGCTTTTTTTTTTCGTTTTTTGATAATATGTTTTTTAAAGCATTAACGTTTACTTTTACGCTAGGAAACTCTACGCTACTTTCACTAAGCTATATAATGCAAAAATATCCAGTATCAAAAAATAATATGAACCAAAATTTGAAATCCGGTAGCTGGAGTAATTTGCTTGGTTTTACACCACAAACTTTTTTCACTGTAATGTAATTCTTTCTGTTGTTGGTATAATTTTCATGCACCAGCCCACGACATCAGCAAACAAGGTTTAACTGAGTTTAAATACGCCCTGAGAAATGAGCTTTTTTCCGTTATTAGATATGTTTTTAAAGCATTAACGTTTACTTTTATGCTAGGAAACTCTACGCTACTCTCACTAAGCTATGTGATGCAAAAAATATCTAGTATCAAAAATTAATGTGAAACAAAATTTGAAATTCAGTAGCTGGAGTAATTTGCTTGGTATTACACCACAAGCTAAAGAAAATTCTAGTGATTTTGAACATAATTTGCTTTTTTAGTAACACTAGATCTTATCTAAGTACTCTGTCTGAAGCTTTGTAGTGGTTAGCGTGTTGGCTTTCTGAAAATGAAATCCCGACAAGCGCCATTGAATATTATCCTTTCCTTATACACCGGGTACAGGCAAGTTGAATCTGTGTGCTAAAAGTCCTTCCTTGTTGGGATAGAGATTTGGAAGAGGGTAGGAGCCTGCCAGAGGTCACTCCTGGTGGTGATCGGTCAAAGCTGTGGACGTACCAAGGGAGTGGTGTTGGTTCATCTATACGGTGCTCCCATTATAATTAGCATGTCGAAAAACAAGTTCCTACCCCTTTAATGTCAACATCAACATTTAAGTACCATTAAACCTTACTGGAATTAAAACTGGTTTCAATATTTTAAGAGAAAATAATAGCTAAGCACAATTTTATGATGATTTTAATGTTTATAATACTGAGAAACTTTTACTGCTTTTGGGATCTAAAAATTGATACTAAATAAAAATAGGTGAAAATGTTATTAATTTACTAGTATCAAAAGACTTTTGTTTGGCCGGCTTCCTATTTATGCCGGCATTAGCTCTATATTTTGGACTTGTTTGCAGAGGACTGTGGGAATCTGCGCGAAATAGCCATTGCTCACTTGTGAGTGTAACAATTTTTATGTTGCTGAAAAAAGTAAGATTCTTACATTTTTTTAACTATTATTTTAGTTTCATAATAATATTATTTAATACAAATAAATAAGCAGTGTATAATAATATTTTCATCGATTATTATGCCCTTTTTTATAATATTTTTCTGAAAAAAAGATAATTTATGAAATCCATTTCTTTAAAGCCTTCCTTTATACTGTATTAATTCATTGTTTGTAAGACGCAACCATTGCAAGCCATATTAGAAACTTTAGCCATATTAGAAACTGTAATTTCCTTTGATTATGCATTAAATATATAAAATTAGTGGCCGACAAATTTCTAAAATACTAAACTCGACAAAATATTCGAAATTCAATATTACTGGGTCAATCTGATTTGCAATACAATTTTAAAACTCGGAGTAAAAAAAAATTCAAACAATGATTTCAGTTATTTTTTCTTACATAAAAGCTAACATGGATACTATTATCATGGTTTCTTTTTCATGTTAAAATCATAAAAATGAATCAATTAATAATCCTATGTAAATAGTGCAAAATTTATCAGATATCAGAACTTTCTTCGCAGCAACCGGCAAAAAAAATTGAATGAAAAGTGGAAAGAAATGCCACATTTTAATAAAATTTTTGATGGCATAGTTGCAGAGCGGTGCCAGATTACTCAACAATGAAATCAATAATGAAATCAGATTATGAGAAAAGAATCACCTTTTCGGATAACATTTTTTTCGGTTTTATAAACATGTTCATTTCATTCAAAATACCGTTTTCTTCATCCTACAAACAAAGTCTTTGTACATATGAAAAGAATGTACTTACAGTTAATCTAAATGACAAATAAACAACACAAAATTAAAGCAGTTGAATTTTTTTATATAAATCTTTAATGACGTTTCTTTAAATCTTTCATTCATTCAAAATTAGAATCTTTTTAAAACTATACGCAAAAAAAATTCTAGTTTTCTATACACCAAAGCTTTAGCTATTGTTTGTGGAAATTTAAATGCATTGACAAGACAGCTTACCTTTTCGAAGTTATTATCCTCTGAAATTTGTAAAATGTGGTAAAAGTTTGCATTTATATATTTAAGGTATTTGCAATTGTGAGGTGTATTTAGATACCAGCAACAATTACTGAAAAATTACTTAATTTTGACATCATTCGTAAGTAATGGACATCTCAGGAAAAAATTTAGGACTTTATAAAAGTGTGAGAATAAAATAAAGTTTTCCACAAAAAGACTTCCAGTGTTAGGGAAGGAAGTCAAAACAATTATTAATAGGAAAATTCAATTTTTTTTCATAATTTGGACAAATGAAATCTGTAAAAGCAATTTAGACACCATATTCATCCTAAATAACTCGAATGACAAAATTTTGCATTGTCATTACAAAAACAGACTGATGGAACATTCCACTGGAAAATTTATTGTTTAAATACAAAATGTAACAATATTTGGAACTTTTTAATAAATCTTGAAAATGTTTCACGTTTTACGTCACCAATACTTGTATTGCGACCAAAGTAACAAACAATTTATTCTTGAATTACTTATAGTATGTGGAAAACATTTTTCCATCACATTTTATTTTGTTGTGTCCCACGCCGTGTGGGTTTCCCAAAATACATTTGCTTTTCACATTAAAGTTCTCGTATAGTAACCATACTGGATTCGCTCGATGTTAACATATGGGAAAATTTTTCCCAAGGATCGTTGTCTCGATTTAAAGAGTTTTTTCTTAAACTCTACCAGGATAGAAAGAAAGCATTTTTACTCTGCTATCTTATTTTAGAAATTCCGTCCACGGAAAGAAATTACGTGCGTTTAGAGTATACCACATTTTCCCCCGAATAATTCAAATTTAAAAATATCATTTGCGTTTCTTAAAAGAATTAAAAAGATACACTAGTACAAAAATTTCTCTCTATATTGTGGAGTGCGATATTTGAAAAGTGATCTTTAAATACAATTCGAGAATCATTGGAAAAAATTTCTTTGTAGGTTAACATTTGACTAAACACTAAAGCACAACTCAACGCATATAAGCATCTCTAACATGAAGTATGTTTAGGGAAACGAGTGTATTTCTGAATGAAATCAAAACAAGTTAATTTCTGTTACTTTAAATCTTTCATGGAGGAATTTAAAATCCTCCTTTTTCAATTTAAATTTTAAGAAAATTTCAGGCTTATTACAAAAAAATTCTGCATATTTAGAAACATTCTGCATATTTCTGCATATTTAGTGGCTAAATACTAAAGAAGAACTCAAGGAACGCATATTAGCATCTATAACATGCTTGAAGTATGTTTAGGGAAACGGGTTTAATTCTGAATGAAATCAAAACAAGTTCATTTCTATTACTTTAAATCTTTCCTAAAGGAATTTAAAATCCTTCTTTTTCAATTTAAGTTTTAAGCAAAATTTCAGATTTATTAAAAACAATTCTGCATATTTAGCATATTAAAACAATTCTACCCTAAACATGAAAAACCAGTTTTCAAGATAGTTATTTGTATTTGTCTGTAAACGTTTTCCAAAGTTCATTCTATAAGAAATCCTTGTCGCGAACAAAATACATTTTCGAGTTCTTTCGAATTCGTAATTAAATAACACTACCTGTTTATCTTTGAAATTAAGGAGAAATACGATTTTTATATTTCTTTCAGTTTTACTTACCATAAAGAATTTTTTATGCTTTAAGCGGTTGAATCAGAGTCCTCATATTCTAAATCCAAGATTTTCCGAACAAGTTCCTCGGGGTAATAAAGAAAAGAGAAAATCCCTTTCTAAAATTCTTCAATTCTTACTCCCCTGAAATTAGCACAGACGTTTGACGAAGTTTGCGAAGTGACCAAGATATATATATATATATATATATATATATATATATATGTGTGTGTATATATATATATATATATATATATATATATATATATATATAAAGTGGCTCCCAAAAGTGTTCCTACATTTACGAGTTTCAATGAAATATGGATCTATCCATTAATTAAAAAGAATATTTCAGAATGCGTATTTAATAATAAGTTCTATAATCTACTCTTAACAAAACTACATGAAATATTTTGAAAACATAGTAAAACTTTATTTTTAAGAAACCAGTAATCAAAAAGTAACAAAAACTTATCTCACAAAAGTCATCGTACACTGAAATATTTTCGGATAAATTCATAATTAAAATTACCGTCTGGCGCTTTATTTTTATTTTGAATTGTGGTGGCACTTAAAATATCGTTTGGCTTTAATTTTTGCTTGCCTACTCCGTGATATTATATTTATTATTTAAAAATGGCTCGTTGTCGTAAAGAAACAACAAACAGCATTCGAAAATTGATTATTTTTCATCATAGTAGCGGTAAATTAGTTCGGAATATTGCTAAATTACTTAATTTATCCCATTCTATTGTGCAGTATGCGATAAAACACTTTAAAGAAGAAAATCGGATCGAAAACAAGGTAATAAAGGTCGTCCGGCAAAGTTAGCAAAACGAAATCAGAGATGAGAACGTGATCAGAGCCACTGTATATATACACAGGGTGATCATAAAAACTTTGTGGATATATGAACCTCTAGCGGCTGTTTCGTACAACCGATCGAGATAAGATTTCATATATGGTTATTCAGAGATATAAGCTTGGGATTTTGTGAACGGCAACAAAGTGGCGCTCCTGGTTACGGTTATAGTTATAAAAACTTGAAATTTTCGAATAGAAACGCCCACTTTTTCCTGTCGCAAAATGCTCAGCGCAGTCGAAAATCCTAAAAAGCCTTGGAACTGTACGTGTATCACAAAGAACGGACGCGTTATGCACGCACAAAAAAAAACATATCTGCGAACGGCCAACAAAGACACGATGATGGCACTCTTGTGGAAAATGTGTAATCCAAATAGAAGTTTTGTTTTGTCCGATCTGTGTTGACACATCTTGTCAATCTGTGTTGATCTGTGTCTTGCTTCTGTCATATGCAAATTTCCTCCGTGCGCGCAAATCATGTTTTTGTCAGCCGTTCGCAGAGCTGTTTTTGTGAGAGCATAAAGCGTCCGTTTTTTGTGACAGACGTACCGTTCCAACGCTAATTAGGGATTTCGCATGCGCTGAGCATTTTGCGACGGGAAAAAGTAGGCGTTACCTTTCGAAAATTTTGAGTTTCTGTACTATAACCGTAACCGTGAGTGCCACTTTGCTGCCGTTTACAAAATTCCGAGCTCATCCCTCTGAATAACTATATCTGAAATCTCATCTCGATCGGTTGAACGGAACGCCCGCTAGAGGTTCATATATCGGCAAAGTTTTTATGATCACCCTGTATATGTATGTATTTATATATGTATATATATATATATGTGTGTGTGTGTTTGTTTGTGTGTGTAAGTAAGTAAGTAAGTAAGTAATTAAATAACCAAGACTTTGGCAAGAGCAGGTTTTGGCGGACAGTTATTTAATAATTGGTTGTAAATAAGGCTCATGTATTTTGTTTAATATTTTCTGATTTTATTTTATTTAGTTTTGTAAAGGAACTACTGTATATTATATCGCTCGTTTTTCAACTTTTCTGCCTTTATTTTTATAAATTACTCCGATTTATTAGCAGCCAGTTGTTATTTGTATCACATTCAAAAATGTGTGTTTCTGCATTTTTCAAATTCCCCAAAATCTCAATTGAAACAATTAGTACAACAATTCCTTGGAGAAGTTTAACAGACGGAGAAAAAATAATATTTTTCAGTTTATCAATTAAACCTTGGTGAGCATTTAACAGCACGAACCTAGTTGTTTTAGAGTTTTTAAATTTTTATGCAATCATTTTAACATACTATATATTTTATTCAGTATTTTTTACACTTACATATCGAAATATTCTTATGGCGATATTTTTATAATAATTTTGTTATGTGTTTTTGAGTTATATTTGTATAAGGTTTAAATTTCAAATGCTATCATGGTGCCTAGATTGCTAATCGTTTATCGAGTCACTCAGAATAAACTCCAGAGTTGTTTATTTTCCTTTTATCCATTGGAAGCAAACACAATCAGAACATTACACGGGTTTATTGAATCTCAGACTTCAAAGAGATAAAATTTGGAGTATGTGTTTGTTGAATCTACTTTACGATTCCTCAAAGCCAAAAAGTAATTCTTAGCCGGAGCGAATATTTTACTTTCATGATAAATAGAGTGGAATAACTTAGAAAATCTTTAAATTACTTCAATAACAGGAAACCAATTCTTTTCATAACCATTTATAGTCCCTGTTTAAAAATGTTAAGTATTCAAAGTGTTTATAAATGTAATAATCTTGAAAAGAAAGTTGTAAATGACTATTCATAAATTTTTCATCAAGAAACCATTATATATTTTTACACATCAGTTAGGTGCCTCCACAACCCTTTGGTCATGAGAAATAAAGAGTTTTTTTTTTAAAAATGCAGCCAATTGAATGAATTAAAATTATAAATTTGATTAAGAAGACAGATAGATGCAGTTTTTCCTATTCATATATTAAAGTATATCAAAATTCAAATTCATCTGACGAAAAAATAACTTCACAAACAAACAGTTTCATCACGTAATATTGAAAATTAATGTTTTATATATATATATATATATATATATATATATATATATACACTGAAGTGCCACTGAATTAGGGATACCTACCTAGTAACGAGTTGGGCCTCCTCTGGCCTTGATAACGGCTGCCACACGACGAGGCATAGATTCAACAAGTTTCTGGAAACGTTCCACGGGAATGGCTTGCAAAATATTGGCTAAAGCTGTCCATAATTCAGTAAGGTTCTTTGGTTCTGTGTGATGGCCTTTCACGCCTTGTTCCAAAACATCCCAAAGATCCTCAATAGGATTTAAGTCTGGGCTTCTACGTGGCCAATTCATGACAGAGAAGTCAGAGGAATGCTCATCCAACCAGCCAGTAGCCAACCGGGACTTGTGAGAGGTGCAGTTCTCTTGCTGGAAAACTCCTTTACCGTGCGGATAACAGAACAGCATAAACGGATGGAGGTGATCACCCAGCAACTCTACGTACCGAATTGCATTGAGGGAGGTTGGTACACGCACCAAAGATCCCAAACTGTGCCACGAAAAAACACCCCAGACCATGATTCAGCCACCATGCCCTTGTACAGTTCCAGCCAGGCATGCAGGATCCATGGCTTCATGAGCCTGACGCCATATTCTCAGCCTCCCGTCGGCGTTAAGTAGTCGGAATTGAGACTCATCACTCCATGCTACTCGTTTCCAGTCCTCTACACTCCAGTCTCTGTGCTCTCTTGCCCAGGCAAGACGTGCAGCCCGATGGCAATGGTACTCTCGTAGGCCGACGGCTCCCGAAGCCCATACGGTGAAGCGAGCGTTGCACAGTCCGTTTACTGACTGTACGACTGGCACCGTCATTAAACTGGGTGGTAATTTGAGCTAATGTTTGGCTTCGCTGGCTACGTACAATACGCCTGAGCCGTCTCTCACCACGCACTGTCAAGGCTAATTGTCCTTTGCAGTTTGCCCGATCGCTAGTTTTTTTTCCACCATCCATGTATTCTTGTTATACTCTTGGCACTGTCGACCTTGAAAATCCTAGCTGTCTGACGATTTCGGAAATTGAATGGCCCATGCGTCGCGCACCTACGATTTGTCCGCGATCGAAGGCGTCTAAATCAGGCAGTTTACCCATACTGGCAATTCCAACAACTAATTCAGAACAACCACAGTACGCGCTATATATGCATTTACTAGAGCGCCCTCACTTGCGCATACATGATGCGCAGCGCTACACAATTTGCATAGACTTTGCTATCACTAATTCAGAGGCACTTCAGTGTATATGTATGCATATATATATACATAATATATATATATGTATATACAGGGTGGGCGAAAAGTCCTTGACACATTTCAGAAAATAATATATAAAATAGAAATTGCCATAAAAGAGTTCAGTTTGCGGTCACTTCATTAATAGAATGTTAAGTTTTTTTATCAACAGAAAATTTCGAACTGCTGCCAAAAGAGGGCGCCACAGGACCAAAAGTCCATAGAATGACATTTTATATGAAAAACTTTTTAATAGTTACCCTTACAGAACAAGTTTCTTGTTACCAAATTTCGATATGGGCATCTTTCGTAGCTCGTGTCACATCTAGATGTGACGTCTAGCTTGTGTGACTTCGATGATCCGTGTCTTGAGCTGTGTAATGTCGGTCTTTTTCGAAGCGAAGACTTTGTCCTTGACATATCCCCACAAGAAAAAATCAAGCGGAGTTAAATCTGGAGACCTAGGTGGCCATACTAGTGGACCATCTCGTCCAATCCATCGCTGAGGGAATTGTGTATCGAGGTAGCTGAAATGTGTCAAGGACTTTTCGCCCACCCTATATATATATACATAATATATATATATATATATATATATATATATATATATATATATATATATACATAATATATATATATATATATATATATATATATATATATATATATATATATAAATATATATATATATATACTAGCTAATTGCCCGGCGTTGCCCGGGTTTTTATTTATCCCAATTTTTTTATTACACAGAAAAAGGAATGGATTCTACATATAGTGTAAAATCTAAGTAATTTAATTCACAGATATTTCAAAGTAAGTACAGTTTGCAAATGATAAAAAAAAATATAAATTCACTCTATTATCAATTTAACTCAAAACTTCATTATAAACAATACTTTTAGTTTCCTATATTCCTCTCAGTGTCTCCGAAAACTATGGATTCGATACTAATCTCGGTCATTTGGACTCTTTTTTTTACCCCTTCTCACCCCCTGTCCCCGACCAATGGTGATGGGAGGCTGTACTTGCACTTAAATGGCATCGGGAGGTACCTATTCATCTCAGCGACTGTGACATGGAATTCGACTTTGTAAATATATTTTCTTGTCTCATAGTCTTGATACAGCATTGATTCGGTTCCATGCACATTTTAGTGTATCTGTTTTATTATGTATGTCCTAAGATGTATGTGTGCTTGGGATCGCGCCTATGGTTTATTTTGTACCGATTTCTGGAAGAAAGGTATGTACCTCCCGGAGGCAAATTTAGCTTATCGTGTAGAAAGGTTTTGTGAAAGAATAAAAGAGTGACTTGCCACCCCTTCTCGGCTGTAAAGGGGTCTTAGCGTCCCCATAGCAACGGCCTAGCAACATCTTTTTAGCCAATGAGAGCTGAAAGGTGTTTGTTCGAGGACATAGCTGACCTCTGCTCTCCCCGGTTCTAAAAGAAGTAAAGAGTTGAAGAATAAGCAGCGACAAGAAGAGGACCTCTTGGTGGCCCGATCTAGAACTATCCGCCATTTTTTTTCTTGCTTTGCCGATTCCGCTGGTCGACATAGTAGAAACGAGATGCTTCAATTTCAAACGAAGGTGGTGGTAAGTCATAATTATTTGTGCTATATTTATCAGGCGAGAGTACAGTGCTAATTTATTATATGTAATTTGAATTTTATGTGTTCTAATTATTTTTTTAATGTATGATAACAGTTAATATGATTATTTCTGTAAAAGTTTGTAATCAGTGTTTAAATTAATGTTAAGTAATATTAAGAGAAATTAAATGGTAACATTAGATATTAAATTTGAGTTCGTGTCCTTTAGTTATTCTCAGACATGTGTCAGAGTGTATTTCTCAAATTAATAATTTAGCAAAAAATAAATAAAAATCCATTATACAAAATATTCTAATTATTATATCTTACATTAATTTAGAACAAGCGTCCCCATAGCAACGGCCTAGCAACATCTTTTTAGCCAATGAGAGCTGAAAGGTGTTTGTTCGAGGACATAGCTGACCTATGCTCTCCCCGGTTCTAAAAGAAGTAAAAAAAAACGTTTCTTAGTGTTAAAGAATAAGCAGCGACAGGAAGAGTACCTCTTGGTGGCCCGATCTAGAACTATCCGCCATTTTTTTTTCTTGCTTTGCCGATTCCGCTGGTCGACTTAGTAGAAACGAGATGCTTCAATTTCAAACGAAGGTGGTGGTAAGTCATAATTATTTGTGTTATATTTATCAGGCGAGAGTACAGTGCTAATTTATTATATGTAATTTGAATTTTATGTGTTCTAATTATTTTTTAATGTATGATAACAATTAATATGATTATTTCTGTAAAAGTTTGTAATCAGTGTTTAAATTAATGTTAAGTAATATTAAGAGAAATTAAATGGTAACATTAGATATTAAATTTGAGTTCGTGTCCTTTAGTTATTCTCAGACATGTGTCAGAGTGTATTTCTCAAATTAATAATTTAGCAAAAAAAAATAAAAAGCCACTATACAAACTATTCTAATTATTATATGTTCTAAATTAATGTAATAGCGACACAAAAACTACGGATTCGACCCTACTCTCGGTAATTTTGGACATTTTATTTCTACCCCTTCTCCCCTCCAATGGTGTTGGATCGCTGAACTTGCATTTAAACGGTATAGGGTCTAACCCTATTCGCCGCAGCGAGCCCGAAAACTATGGATTCGACACTATGCACGCTCATTTTGGACATTTTATATTCACACTTTCTTACCCCCACCTCACCCAATAATGCTTAAGGGGGACTGCACTCTCACTTAAATGGCATCGGTAGTGTCCCTATTCATCTCAGCGACATCGAAAATTATGGATTCGACACTACTCTCTGTCATTATGGACATTTTATATTCCCCCTTCTCCCCCGCATGCTGATGGGGGAGGAACTTGCACTGAAACAGTATCGGGAGTATCACTATTCATTTCTGTGCCCTCGAAAGCTATTGATTCGACATTACTCTCGGTCATTTTGTACATTTTATTTTTACCCCTTCTCCCCCTCCCCCTAATGGTGGTAGGAGACTGAACTTGTATTTAAACGTCATCGGGAGTGTCCCTCTTCGTCGCAGAGAACCTGAAAACTACGGATTCGAAACTATTCCCGGTATTTTGGATATTTATATTCACCCCTTCTTCCCTCCCCCCTTCCACCTCCCCCTTTGCTAATAGGGGGGCTGAACTTGCACTTAAACGGCATCAGAAATGTCACTATTCATCTCAACAATCCCCAAGACTATGGTTTTGTCACTACTCTCGGTATTATGGACATTTTATATTCCCCTCTTCTTCCATCCCCCCTCCCTCTCAATGCTAATGGAGGGGGGTTTTAACATGCACTTAAACAGCATCAGAAATGTTACTATTCGTCTCAGCGACCCCGAAAACTATGGTTTTAACACTACTCTCGGTCATTTTGGACATTTAATATGCACCCTTCCTTCCCTCCCTCCCTCCCCTAATGCTAATGGGGGGGCTGAATTTGCTCTTAAATGGCATCAGAAATGTCACTGTTCGTCTCAGCGACCCCGAAAACTATGGTTTTGACACTACTGTCGGTATTGTGGACATTTTATATTCACCTCTTTTTCCCTCCCCCCTCCGTCCCAATGCTAATGGGGGGCTGAACTTGCACTTAAACGGCATCAGAAATGTTACTATTCGCCTCAGCGATCCCACAAACTATAGTTTTAACACTACTCTCGGTATTATGGACATTTTATATTCACCACTTCTTCCCTCCCCCGATGTTAATGGGGGGATGAACTTGTACTTAAATTGCACCAAAAATGTCACTATTCGTCTCAGCGACCCTGAAAACTATGGTTTCGTCACTACTCTCGGTATTTTGGACATTTTTTTTAACTCCTTCTTCCCCCTCCCCCCTCCCTTTAATGCTGATGGGGGCCGAACTTGCACATAGACCGTATCGGGAGTATCATGGAGTATTATGGACATTTTATATTCACCACTTCTTCCCTCCCCCGATGTTAATGGGGGGATGAACTTGTACTTAAATTGCACCAAAAATGTCACTATTCGTCTCAGCGACCCTGAAAACTATGGTTTCGTCACTACTCTCGGTATTTTGGACATTTTTTTTAACTCCTTCTTCCCCCTCCCCCCTCCCTTTAATGCTGATGGGGGCCGAACTTGCACATAGACCGTATCGGGAGTGTCACCATTAATCTCAGAGACCTCGAAAACTATGGATTCGACACTAATATCAGTCATTTTTGATTATTTTTACATGTGCCCCCTGCCCTCCTGCCCCCCTATGGGTGCTAGGGGTGACTTCCCCCCCACCCTAGTGTTTCTTTCCAGATTGTAAGTGATATGTGTACCAAGTTTGTTTGAAATTGCTCCAGGCATTCCAGAGTGATGCTGGAACATACCCACATACACACATACATACATACCCCCTCCCTCCTCCCTCCCCCAATGCTGATGGGGGGCTGAACTTGCACATAGACTGCATCGGGAGTTTCACCATTAATCTCAGAGACCCCGAAAACTATGGATTCGACACTAATATCAGTCATTTTCGATTATTTTTACATGTTACCCTGCCCCCCCCCCTATGGGTGCTAGGGGTGTGTTACATTCCCACCCACACCCCCCTCAGTGTTTCATTCCAGATTGTAAGTGATATGTGTACCAAGTTTGGTTGAAATTGCTCCAGGCGTTCCAGAGTGATGCTCAAACATACACACATACACACATACATACATTCACACATACATACATTCATATATATATATATATATATATATATATATATATATATATATATATATTATATACATTATTATATTATATGTATATATATATATATGTATATATATATATATATATATATATATAAATGTATATATATGTATATATATATATATATATATATATATATATATATATATATATATATATATATATATATATATATATATATATACAGGGTGTAACGAAACTCTTGGGCAAAACTTTAAGGGGTGATAGTACACATCAAGACAAACAATATTATATAGGAAACTTAGGGTCCCAAACGTCTTCCAAAGGAGATAGACGCCATTAAAGTTTAGGGTCCGAAATTTCAAATGATCATAAAAAACGGGAAAATTTGTCGATTCGTTTGCTGTTTTCGCTTAAATTATTCTTTATGTCAAGATTTTCTGGAAAATAAATTTTAAAGATAAAGTTAAAAAATGCCGATAGAGGGCGCTTTAGACTTTGGAGTAACAAACAACTATTTTTACTGTTATTTTTTGTATCAGATTAAATGCTTTCAAAAGCTTAGACTTAAACTTAAATTTTGAGCTCAAAATCTGAATCGTTGGGGGTGGTTATGTCGCGAAAACTCAACAGTGTTCAGGAGGTGAAATTTGAACCCCCCTCCTACCCTGTACGCAGTTCAGTTATTCACGATTTTGGATGCTCACAACTGGGCACAACTGGGCGTACACTAACCCACACGCTACCCGCCCTCATTCATATCAACGCCGTTTCAGCGTCAATGTGTGGGCCGGAATTATCCACGATCGTTTGATCGGGCCATATCTTCTGCCAAGGCGCCTGGACGGGGGAATGTATCTGGTATTCCTACAACAGGTGCTTCCAGTTCTGCTGCAAAGTGTTCCAGCCAACATAAAGGCTCGTATGTGGTTCCAACATGACGGAGCGCCTGCACATTTCAGCGCAAATGTGAGAAGTGCATTGGATACAGCATATCCATGGCGATGGATTGGACGGGGTTGAACGGTAAATTGGCCGGCACGCTCGCCTGACCTCTCCTGTCTAGACATCTTCCTCTGGGGCCATATGAAGAGTCTTGTTTACGCAAGCCCTGTCGACTCCAACGAGGAACTGGTTGCGAGAATTGCAGTCGTAGCAGGCGATATCCGGGAGATGCCCGGGGTATTTGCAAATGTTCGAAAGTCCCTCCGCCGGCGGTGTGAGGCCTGCATCCTTGATGGTGGGCGCTCTTTCGAGCACTTTTTGTGATTCCACAAGAAAATCATGCGTGTACCATTTTCTACGTGTCATCATTCATTCAACCTTCATTCATGCGCACGACGTGCGTACATCAAATTGTTTTTTTTATTTCGAGAGGAGAAATTGCTCATGTCTAGTATTATGAATAATTTTTTTTATTTTGTCATCCCTCTCTAGTTTATTTTACGTCTAGGAGGTAGTAGTTGCTGCCTGGTGTACGACACAAAGTCCTACGACACAAAGATCGGGAATAACTGAACTCTGTTCAGGAGGGAGGGAGTTTCAAATTTCAACTCCTGAACACAATTCCGTTTGCGCTACTTAACCACCCCCAACGAATCAGATTTTGATCTCAAAATTTAAGTTTAAGGCTAAGCTTTTGAAAGCATTTAATGTGATAAAAAAAAATAACGGTAAAAAATAGTTGTTCGTTACTCCAAAGTCTAAAGCGCCCTCTATCGACATTTTTTTTACTTTATCTTTAAGGGGTCTGGTACCTTTTAACTGCTGCACCAGTCGACAAACACATCCCTATTTTCAATCTGCTATAATTATAAAACTTATTTTTATAGAGAAATGAAATTTTTACAGCAAATTCAACTTTATTTCTTCTTTCAATATGTAGCATCAATAGGTTTCTAGGTGTAACAGAAAGTTTTTAAATAATTAAAATTCAAACCATTGTTTTTTTCCCAGTTATCTGATTGCGCTCAACATTACACATTTATTTTAATGAATATACACAATTTTTTTAATTCAAAATAAAGTAATATAATGTGTCTTTAAAATGACGAACTATTAAATGGAAATTATATGTTCTTCCTAGAAAAATAGAATATAAAATTTTATTTTTTGAAATTTCAAAAAATTTTATTGTACATTTAGCTGTAATTAAAATTTTTAATCACCAAAAGTACATAATATTTCGTCATTTTAATCATACCTGTCTATATTATGTGTGTATCAAATTTGATGGCTCTGTGGTTAACCATTCAAAAGATATCCTGCGCGAAATGACCCAAAACACACATTCTCAGAAATTGATTTTAAAGTTTAAAATTGTTTAAAAAGCTATAAATATATATTTGTCACATATAATTTTTTTTCTTCAAAATAAACTCACATTTGGTAATATAAATTGCACTCTATAAAAGTAATAACTGTAAAACATATACTATAAAACATTGCAATGTTATCAAAACAATGACATTTCAATGTTTTGATTTTTGTCGATAGATACTTAAAGGGCAACTTTGCATCTCATACATTTATTATAAGAAAAATATGATGTAAAATTATTCGTGAAAGCTTATTTGAATACAAATTTGTTTAAAATTCCTTACCTTTTAATTTAATTACAAAAATTTTTTTTTTTTTTTTTTTTTGGGGGGGGGGGGAGAATTTAAAATTCTCCAGCAGCATATGTAGTCCCTTCTTTGAGAATAAAATTATCATCATGAGTGTTTTTTTGTGACATTTTTCTTATTTTTCTCATTTCTTTAGAGTTTTTTTGAAGACATACCTCAGAAATAGCTACACGAGTTTTATCAATGTCAATTAAACATTTATATATTTGCACCTATCACATTTGATGGCTCTGTGGTTAACCATTCAAAAGATATCCTGCGTGCAATGACCCAAAACACACATTCTCAGAAATTGATTTTAAAGTTAAAAATTGTTTAAAAAGCTATAAATATATATTTGTCGCACATAATTTTTTTTCTTCAAAATAAACTCCTATTTGGTAATATAAATTACACTCTATAAAAGTAATAACTGTAAAATATATACTATAAAACATTGCAATGTTATCAAAATTATGACATTTGGATGTTTCAATTTTTGTTGATAGATACTTAAAGGGCAACTTTGCATCTCATACATTTATTATAAGAAAAATATGATGTAAAATTATTCGTGAAAGCTCATTTGAATACAAATTTGTTTAAAATTTCTTACCTTTTAATTTAATTACAAAATTTTTAATTTTTTTTATAGGGGGGGATTTAAAATTCTCCAGCTGCATATGTAGTACCTTCTTTGAGAATAAAATTATCATGAGTGTTTTTTTGAGACATTTTTCTTATTTTCCTCATTTCTTTAGAGTTTTTTTGAAGACGTAGCTCAGAAATAGCTACACGAGTTTTATCAATGTCAAATAAACATTTTTTTGCTTCGTGACCAACTGTCAGGCCAAATTTTTCCATTACTTTAATTCGACCTATGCTTCCTTCGTTGAAAAGTACTGTCGCTTCATTTGTAGCAATCTGTACAATTCTTTTGCCTGAAGAATGGGTTTTAGGGCAGAGTTTCCATATTATAGAGTTTGCAGACTCATTTGAATTTTGAGTCTTGCCCCCAAGACATCTGTTTAACAATTTGGGATGTGAAAGGTCATTAAAAATTGGTCTTATCATGTCCATCACAGGCAAAGGGATTGTCTCTTTATGCCTGAAGTTATTTTCTTTTCCTTCAGAAACTGAGTTTTGATACCGACACCAAGAATCTGGCCCAGTTGGACAAAAACTATGCAATGGTTCTGAATCTGTTGAGCGAGTATGGAAGTAAACAGCCCATACTGCTTTACGCATTGCTGAAAGAGTCTTTATGCTCTCTTATAGCGTTTCCATAGTAGGCTGTCAACTTATCAATTATTTTGTCCGTGAGTCTACCTTTTCCCCCAACAGATTTTCCATCACTGCATTTTAATCCATTTTGTTTTAGTTTTCGAAGTCTGGCACCTAATCGTTTCTGAATGTGACCCACACATTCAATTTTAGTCACTTTTGTTTCAGGACCATATGGTTCACATTGAGTTATTGCATGAAAAGTTTTTGTATCGCCATCACCTATGTATCCTAAATATTTTGCCTTATTTAAAGATTGGGAACGCTGGAACATATTCACCATACCCACCACTTCCATTTTACCCGCTGAACCTGTATGATTTATAAGGCATTCCTTTTCATGAGAGTTTTTCCACTTTATATATGAATCGGTGCCTTTTCTATTTTTCCAGCTGTCACAGGCTTTACAGTAAGACGACAACACTTCTGTATCCAAAATTTTACCGCACCTATCTCCAATAAGGGTGCATACACCAACACGAGATGAGTGTCCTCGTGTCTTCCAGGTCCCGTCGCCGCTGACTATAATATCAGAAGAACCTGTCAATTTAATTTCTTCTTCAGCTGCACATTTTTTAGATTCCTGGGCAACTGTTTCAGAACAGGCGAGCAGCTTTTTCACCATGTTGGTGTAGTTTTTTCTTGAAATTGGTTTGGGTAGATCCATAATGCCACAAAACAATTTCATGGCTGAATGTCCCATACCATTTGCTCGAAATGAATAGGTGAATCTTCTATTTATTTCTGGAATGTTATTTTTCTTTCCCAACATTTTGGAATTTCTAAATTTGCATAACTCTGTGCAATTTTCACAATTAATAGAAATTTTAGAGGATAATCCACATACAGTTTCTTCTGAAAGTATCACACTTCCACCACACTTTTTGCAAGCTAAATGCTTTTCAAGTTGAGAAAACAACAAACTAACATCTAGTAATATATATCTTGTAAAATCTTTACGATTATCGTCCTCAAATATATCACTAGACATGTTTATTTTCTTGCCAGAAGCACTTGCATTCAAGTTTACTGATTCAGAAACGTTAGAATTTTCACGTGCTATTTTTCTAGTATACATATTGCCAGTGAATTTCCTTTTCCTACTTCTTTTACCAGAAGCTCTCTTTGGCGTTATTTGTGAATTTTGATCCATATTATTCTTACAAATAAAAGGTAACCTTTAGCAAATAATTTGCACAAGAAGCTCGTTATCAAATTAGCACAAGAAGTTCGTCGACGGTTTCGCATACGCTACAAACACGTGAGAATAAATAAACTGTAGAAAAGTAGAAGTTACTTTTACAAAAATCAGCGATAAAAATAAACCATAGAGTTTACAAAAAAAAGACTAGAAAAAAATCCGCTTGATTTGCAAAATGAATCTGCTTGCATTACAACCAAATGTGGGATTACAGCTGCATGTCTAATGTAAACAAACAATTCCGCCCTTTAACCATTGCCAATACATTATATGACGCAGTATTGTTTTGCTTATAACTTCGGTTCTATTGCGAATTTTCAAACGCGGTTTTTTTTTAAAATGTTTCTGAAGTTTTAATTTATTATAATAGATTAAAAGCAAAAAATCGAATTTTTGAAGGTTTAAAAGGTACCAGACCCCTTAAATTTATTTTTCAAGAAAAAACTGACAAAAAGAATAATTTTAGCTAAAACCGCTAACGAATTGACCCATTTTTCCGTTTTTTATAATCATTTGAAATTTCGGACCCTAAACTTTAATGGCGTCTATCTCCTTTGGAAGACGTTTGGGACCCTAAGTTTCTTATATAATATTGTTTCTCTTGATGTGTACTATCACCCCTTAAAGTTTTGCCCAAGAGTTTCGTTACACCCTGTATATATATATATATATATATATGTACACTGCTGGCCACCCAAATTGCAACACCAAGAAAGACAAGAGATATCACAACAAAATTTATTTTGTAGATAATATGTTGACCAAGTATCAAATGATTAAATTTATAGACTTCTGTGAAGTGTGGTTCCTGCCAAAATCAGTAGCCAGAGTAGCCGCCATTGTTGGAGATCACCGCTGCCACACGCCTCGGCATTGATTCAAAGAGACTTTGGATGAGTTCTTGGGGTACAGCAGACCAAGCAGCTTCCACACGTTGCCAAAGTTGATCTGTTGTGGCAGCTGGGGATGGAATCTGGGTCAATCGTAGAGCAACCATTGACCACATGTTTTCTATCGGCGAAAGATCCGGAGAGCGAGGCGGCCAGGGAAGCAATTCAATCTGGCGATTGACGAAGAACCGTTGGACAATGCGTGCCACGTGTGGTCACGCATTATCCTGTTGAAATATGGCTGTGGGCAAGCCCTGAAGGTAAGGAAGGACAACTGGCTCCAACACCTCGGAGATGTAGCGTTGGCTGTTTAAAGTACCGTCAATGCGTACTAGAGTTGTGCGAGAGTGATATCCAATACCGCCCCATTTCATAATACCCGGTGCAGGACCAGTGTGGCGGTGCATAACGCAGATGTTCAGCATCCTCTCTTCATGGTGTCTCCAGACTCGAATGCGACCATCGTGGTGTTGCAGACAGAAGCGTGACTCGTCAGTAAAGACAATTTCATTCCATTCTGCCGTCCACATCCTTCTGTCATCGCACCATTGGCGGCGGAGACGTCTGTGGTTCTGCATCAAGGGTAGACAAAGCAATGGACGTCTTGCGGACAGACCACTCTGCTGTAAACGGCGTCGAATGGTACGCACAGACACTGGATGATGCGTTACAGACTGCATGTGCTGTGCTATGGTTCGTGATGTGACTGAGCGATCCGTCACTGCCATGCGCACAATTTGCCTGTCATCACGTGAAGTGGTGCGCTGAGGTGGATGCGATCCGTCGGTCCGTCGTACCCTCCTGCATCCAACGATCACATATCCGCATTACAGTTGTTTGATTTCGTCCAACACGACTACGGATTTCCCTTAAAGATAATCCACAATCTCGGTAGGCCACTATCCTTCTTCTGTCGAACTCGGATATTTCATCAAAAGATGATCGCTGTTTTCGACGAGGCATAATTGATCGTTTTTTTGAAAAAACCACAAGAAAAACACAATTGCCGAACATGAAATCGTCGAAATCTCCAAGCCTTAAATAGCGCTTTGAAGTGGCGCCACAGGCGCGCGTGATGTGCGTCTGCGCTGAAATTCTAATCATTTGCATATCTCACCTCCGCTAATGCATGTTGTAAATTTCATGTTATTTGCATGTTTCCTTCAGGGTGTTGCATTTACAGTAGCCAGCATTGCATATATATATATATATATATATATATATATATATATATATACTTGTGTGCTAAACTAAAGGACCGATAATATTCGGTTGGTTTAAACCCAAAAAATTGAAACGCGAAAGCAAGAGGTGAATTACATAAGGATATCTGATCAGTAGAAAGATGACGCATATGTAAATTTCCTAGATAATCACGTTGCACGGCACGTGACATGGATGAACTTGATAAAAGGAGTTTTTGTCAGAAAAATTAGGGTATAGAAAGTTAGTGTGCTCGTTGTTATAAGAAGTTAAATTGAATTGTAATTGTGTTACAGATGAAACAGATGTTTAGTAGGATAATATTAGATGACTTTACGAGTAGTAGCATAATTGGTAAGCTTGAAGAAGGGCACAGGGGGAACAGTGTAGCCAAAGATTTTGGTATCGCCCATAGCATTGTTTCACTTGTGTGGAAGACCTTCAAAGCAACAGGGACAGCTGTTTGAAAGATCGTTGGTGGTGGCAGAAAGTAAACGACACCAAAGAATGATCAATATACCGTCCTACAAGCCAAAAAAGATAGACAGCAGGCAATGTCGCAAAGCAACTTCAGATGGCCACAGGACCATTCAAGTGTGGTGGTTCGCTGACGCCAGACGTTTACATGGTCTATTCACCCGACGTTCAGATCATGGCATCCTGCTAACGCTTCCACATCGGGGACACCATCTAAAATGATGTAAAGACCATAAAGATTAGTTTTCTCAGTAATGGGGCACGGTGCTCTTAACTGATGTGAGTTGATTCAGTCTAACCAGCGATTCTAGACATCAGTTAATCTGGAGAAAGGTGGGAGATGTTATAATCCACAAAACGTTACCAAAAGAGATCGGTATGGAGGTACAAGTGTTATGGTCTTAGGAGGCATCATCCTAAGTGGTTGTACTGAGCTCCCTATTTTCGAACGTGGTTCAGTAACAGGGAACCGCTACTACAGTGAGGTGATCATTTCTCACGTACGTCTTTTCCGAGGTGTCATTGGTTCTCAGTTCCTTTCAATGGATGGTAATGCCAGACCACATCGTGCGTGTGCTATGTATAAACTGTTGGAAATTATATCACTCGTATGGATGGGCCTGCAAAGTCCCCAGACCTGAATCCAATAGAACATGAGTGAAAACTCTAGGGAGACATCTTGCAGCACGCATCCCTCCACTTCAAAATGCCCATGAACTCAAAAGAGCACTGAAAAGCAAAGTGGACGATGCAAAGACGATCAAAGAGCACTGAAAAGCAAAGTAAATGTGTAATGCTTTCTAGCTGTTTCTAAATGCATTCTCCATATTAACTTTTGTATTTTTTTCACGTGTGATATTTCATTCACCAGTGTGTTGCATATTGAGGTTTCTGTGCTGTGAATTTCATTCATCCAGGTTACTCCATTGCGAGGAAACTGGGAAAAAACCATATGGTCCTTAAGTTTGGCACACCAGTGTGTGTGTGTGTGTATATATATATATATATATATATATATATATATATATATATATATATATATATATAGATAGATAGATAGATAGATAGATATATGTGTATATTGATTAAAATAAATCAGTCTCTAATTGCCTTTGTCAGTCTCTATTTTGCCTTTGTCAGCATCTCAGTTCACACATTACCCGTAGCGGATATCTTTATTGTCTAATAAAGTCTGTTTATCTAATTCGCTAATTTACAGCACATATCAATACTCTTTAGGGGTGTCCAGCATTTTCCGGACTTGTACCGTCCCAAAAGATAATTGATTGAAGAATCTGTATTTCGGATGAATAAACTACACTGCTGGCCACTGTAAATGCAACACCATGCAGGAAACATGTAAATAACATGAAATTTACAACATGCATTAGCGGAGGTGAGATATACAAATGATTAGAATTTCAGCGCAGACGCACATCACGCGCGCCTGTGGCGCCACTTCAAAGCTCTATTTAAGGCTTGGAGATTTCGACTATTTCAAGTTCGGCAATTGTGTTTTTCTTGTGGTTTTTTCAAAAAAACGATCAATTATGCCTCGTCGAAAACAGCGATCATCTTTTGATGAAATATCCGAGTTCGACAGAAGAAGGATAGTGGCCTACCGAGATTGTGGATTATCTTTAAGGGAAATCCGTAGTCGTGTTGGACGAAATCAAACAACTGTAATGCGGATATGTGATCGTTGGATGCAGGAGGGTACGACGGACCGACGGATCGCATCCACCTCAGCGCACCACTTCACGTGATGACAGGCAAATTGTGCGCATGGCAGTGACGGATCGCTCAGTCACATCACGAACCATAGCACAGCACATGCAGTCTGTAACGCATCATCCAGTGTCTGTGCGTACCATTCGACGCCGTTTACAGCAGAGTGGTCTGTCCGCAAGACGTCCATTGCTTTGTCTACCCTTGACGCAGAACCACAGACATCTCCGCCGCCAATGGTGCGATGACAGAAGGATGTGGACGGCAGAATGGAATGAAATTGTCTTTACTGACGAGTCACGCTTCTGTCTGCAACACCACGATGGTCGCATTCGAGTCTGGAGACACCGTGAAGAGAGGATGCTGAACAGCTGCGTCATGCACCGCCACACTGGTCCTGCACCGGGTATTATGGTATGGGCGGTATTGGATATCACTCTCGCACACCTCTAGTACGCATTGCCGGTACTTTAAACAGCCAGCGCTACATCTCCGAGGTGTTGGAGCCAGTTGTCCTTCCATACCTTCAGGGCTTGCCCACAGCCATATTTCAACAGGATAATGCGCGACCACACGTGGCACGCATTGTCCAACGGTTCTTCGTCAATCGCCAGATTGAATTGCTTCCCTGGCCGCCTCGCTCTCCGGATCTTTCGCCGATAGAAAACATGTGGTCCATGGTTGCTCTACGATTGACCCAGATTCAATCCCCAGGTGCCACAGGAGATCAACTTTGGCAACGTGTGGAAGCTGCTTGGTCTGCTGTACCCCAAGAACTCATCCAAAGTCTCTTTGAATCAATGCCGAGGCGTGTGGCAGCGGTGATCTCCAACAATGGCGGCTACTCTGGCTACTGATTTTGGCAGGAACCACACTTCACAGAAGTCTATAAATTTAATCATTTGATACATGGTCAACATGTTATCTACAAAATTAATTATGTTGTGATATCTCTTGTCTTTCTTGGTGTTGCAATTTGGGTGGCCAGAAGTATATTACCCCTGCATGTGATTCCAATTTCCCCTCGCGTAAGTTCATATGCTGAAAATAGAGGTAAACGGGGGGGTGAAATTAGTGAGTAATTACTAAGATAGGACTGATATGAATAATGATGTACAAAGGGTTAAGAGTTTAGGCATAACAATTTTACCCCACCTTCCAAAAAAGCTTCGGCTTATATGCTGGCACTAACACATGTTTGTCGAGGACGCAGTGAATTTCATTTATGCTGTAAAGTTTCCAGACTTTTAACACCAATATATAAGGGTGGCCCAGATGAAAGTGATACTTTTGGATTTTTTTTTCTGTTGTGGTCTATTGGCTTGAATATGTGACCATACAGGAAGTAACAATGATACATGAGCTACATATCCCTTACATATAGTCACCTTGTCGGTTAAAGCAAGTGTCAAAGCGCTCACTAGACATCGATTACCCTGAGCGAAGAATGTCCGTAGCTGTCTGGGAAACCAGTCATGACCGGCTTCCAGGATCTCTGCATCGTTAGCAAACTGGGGACCCTTGAAAGCCTTTTTCAGTGGGCCGCGGATGTGGAAGTCGCATTGCGACAGGTCGGGACTGTAAGAGGACCCCTCAGCGGAAGAGCCACAACAAACGTTGCCCACGGGAGCAATCGATTCAGTGGTAATGACCAAGTGTGCGTGAGTAGGTCTCGGTATATCCCATGCTCACACGCCCTTTATGAAATTACTTAAACCATCTGAACATTGTACAATATGACGAAAAATCATACTCATACACATCCTTCATACGACGTTAAATTTCGGCTTCACTAACGCTTTCTGCTCTCGAATTTTGAATAACTGCTAGCTGGGCCAATTTGGAAGAATCAATTCTACGACCGTATTTAAATACCTTTCTTAAACCCATCCAAACAGCACAATGGCACTTCCCGACGATAACACCTTTGCTTTGCAACCTACAACATCATCTACTGTTGAAACGAAGAGCTTTGAGCATTTAACCACTGTCGCTAATAACAAAAGTCTCTGTCATAGGGACATGACAGTAGTGTTACGGCCAGGGACAGGAGCATGGAAAAAATACAAAATAAAATAAAATAATTGCTAAATGCAATAAAGAAACAGGGCAATAAAAGAGAAGGGAAGAAAGCCATAGACCGGAACGAAAATTAGAGATAATGTTCGTAGCAATAAATAGAAGTGGAAGAGAGTGAAAATAAAAGAAAATTTATGATGGCTATAAAACGGCCCACCCTACTTGAATCCAAAGCATGGGAAAAAGTTAAAATTGAGGGAGAATTTATAAATCCCGCCCTCGACGCGCATTGGTAAAATTGGAGTGAGGAGTGGCAGCACGGACGAATGGCGATGGCATGATAATTTCCAGATAACCAATGGAAATTATAAGAGGCGGAGACATTAGTAAGAAAATATATGAAATAAAAAATAGTGTGAAGGCAGAGAGATAACCTGGGAAGTGAGAGTCAGTCAGAAGTTGTCGAGCGCCCAGTGTCCCATGCCGAGTGTCTGCGATAAACGACGGAGCCGTGTTCGAGTGCAGTAAAGTTTAGAGAGTCAGAAGTTGTCGAGCGCCCAGTGTCCCATTCCGAGTGTCTGCGATAAACGACGGAGCCGTGTTCGAGTGCAGTAAAGTTTAGAGAGATAGAAGTTGTCGAGCGCCCAGTGTCCCATGCCGAGTGCCTGCAATGAACGACGGAGCCGTATTCCGGATAAAGAGATGCCCGAATTACGTTTGATGATAAAGACGACGAATTCATCATTACGAGTGCCAGCTGCCCAGAGGGATTCAACCGTCATTTACTGAGGTACCGACTTTGCATTTCCCTTTTATATTGTATCATTGCTTCTCAGTGTATAGCCATAATGATTAAGATAGAGCGCGATGAATATAGTTTTTGAATATAAGATGTTGAGTAATAGACCGATAATTCGTACCAACAATTTAATATAATGTTTTGCATATATATATGAAGTAATTTAGTAGGAGTAAAATTGAAAATAATATGTATAGAGGCAGTATGAAATATTGTTATAATAAGTGAATGAATCAAACATAGGTGTCGTAAAGAATTAATTTAGTAGGAATGAAGTTATTGCGGTAATAATGTGTAAATGCCGGAGGAAATATTGAGTAATTTTGGAGTGTATTATTTATGTGTGTTAATATTCAATAAATTGATTTGTCAATATAACCAGAGTTAATTTCCATTATTTGGGAAGCACATCAATGTACTAGCCACAATCATGAACCAATAAGTTACTAAATCAAAATCATAATTAATAAATATAATTAATATAAGAATAATATAATAACTCCCAATCCCAATAATTTCATTTAAAATAATATAAACAATTTAAATTACGGTTACAGTCTCCCATTCATTTGGACAACCCTTGTTATTAATTTTATCAGTACATGTACGGTAGACATAGGCTATCAAAAGTATTAAACAATATGAAAATACATACCTATATGAATTAAATTAAATATATCATTAAAATAGGAGTAGGTAATATGATCATGATAGGGCAATAAAAGTTCTAATAGAACATATAAATGTAAAAGAAAACTCTAGAAATACAACACTTGTAAAAAGCATACAAATATCATTTTAACAAAAATAAATATTTGCATATAACATACAAAAATTTTATCGGCTTCGTTTTTTAGATTATATTTCTATCAATGTCTGTCATGTCCTGGAAAATAACATAGTATCACATAAAGTCTTTGTACATAAAATGATAAAAGTTATCCCAATCTTTAATATATATGTCCAAAATATTAACATTATCTTATTTTATCACATTTTCTTCAAGTAGAACTCAATATATATATATATATATATGTGTGTGTGTGTGTGTGTGTGTGTGTGTGTGTGTGTGTGTGTGTGTGTGTGTGTGTGTGTGTGTGTGTTTGTGTGTGTGTGTGTGTGTGTGTGTGTGTGTGTGTGTGTGTGAGTGTGTGTTTGTGTGTGTGCCCAATATTAATATTATCTTATGTAAGATTCTTCCAAGAAATATATCCTACATGGTACTCTCTCTTTAACAACAAATTACTCGAGTTCCTGAAGATAGTGATTATGTAAGATTTATCTTCCACATTAAAATAAATGCATAATGGCTATGTAAATACCAAACTTAAATGACTCATTTTCAGATATGTGTCTGGTAGATAAATAATCTATCAGTCGAAATATATGGAATTAAACTTCAACTATCGTATTAACTGGTAAAATATAACCGGTATAGAATTCAACATCTTCGTTTTCGTTATTTGATTACCTGTATAAGTAAACAAAGTTACTGGAGATGAAATATGCTCCTTTGAATGACTTTAAAGCAGTCAAACATTTTAACATTCTTTCGCTATATATATATATATATATATATATATATATATATATATTACATTACCGAACTAAGGTTTAACGGCAGAATACGTTGCATTTTTTCTCCTAAACTGTTACTTTCTTATAATCTAGGATTTCGTCTTCGGAAGTGAGAAGCAATTTCGAGATGATTATGTTCAGAGATTACAAATGGTGAGGGAACAAAATCACAACTATTTCTAGAGAATGAAAAGCTATCGTATCCAGTTGCTTTCTAAGTCTCGGCTTAAGAGGGCTTGAGAGACCTATAAGCGAAAAATCACAGTTATAAGAGTTTGGGAACGTCCTTGAACTGACTTTGTAATATAAAAAATACCTATCATAAATCGTCACTTAACTCAAGTGAATGCTGGATATAAATTCTGTATAAAAAAACGAAAAGATTATTTTCATTTAAAATAAATTTCCAATTCTTCCAATCCAGTATTTTGATATTTACTTGAAAGTTACCATGGTTAAATTTCATGTATTTCGTTTAAAATAATTATTTGTATTAGAAATAAAAACGCATTTTCATGTCTAGTACTTTAGGGGTTCACTAGCGTCTCTCTATTTACTGAAAAATAAGTAATAATAGGTAACAAATAAATATCTGTTTTAAATAATTGTATGAATATAAATAAAATTATCTGTTTGGGTTTAATTTAAATATACTTAAATTTCTAAATATTTCTTGCGTAAATTAACATCTAAATGTACTCATAATTCAAAAGTGTTAATAAATTAATCGGTTATGTTTACATACTAAATTTCCGTTAGTAATCTTCTTTGATTTTTCAACTACACTCTTACACACAAAAAAAAACGACTCACCAAAAAGGAGTTATCCCAATGGGACGTAAATTGGTAGATGTGATATAAATGTACAGAAAAACAAATGATTACAATTTGAGAAAAATTGGATGATTTATTCAAGAGAAAGAGCTTCACAAATTGAAAAAGTCAATAACACGTTGGTCCACCTCTGGCCCTTACGCAAGCAGTAATTCGGCTTGGCATTGATCGACAGAGGTGGCGGATGTCCTCCTACGGGATATTGTGCCAAATTCTGTCGAATTAGCGAGTTAGATCGTCAAAATCCCGAGCTGGTTGGAGGTCCTTCTCCATAATGCTCCAAACCTGCTCAATGGGGGAGAGATCCGGTGACCTTGCTGTTTAAGGTAGCGTTGGGCAAGCATGAAGCCAAGCAGTAAACACTCTCGCCGTGTGCGGGTGGACATTATCTTGCTGAAATGTAAGCCCAGGATGGCGTGATATGATGGGTAACACAACGGGGCGTAGAATATCGTCGACGTACCGCTGTGCTGTAAAGGTCCCGCTGATGACAACCAAAGGGGTCCTGCTATGAAATGAAATGGCACCTCAGACCATCACTCCTGGTTGTTAGCCCGTATGGCAGAGGACAGTCAGGTTGGTATCCCACCGCTGTTCGGGGCGTCTCCAGACACGTATTCGTTGGTCATCGGGGTCCAACTCGAAGCGGGACTCATCACTGAAGACAATTCTACTCCAGTCAGTGACATTCCAGATCGAATGTGCCCGACACCACTGCAAACAGGCTTGTCGGTGTACAGGGGTCAATGGTAGTCGGCGCAAGGAGCGCCGTGAGCTCAGCCCCTTTCTCTGAGACGCCTATGAATGGTCCTTGTGGTCACTGAAGCACCAGTTGCACGTATGATCGATTTCAATGATGAATCTGGGGTTGAGAGTGCTACTCTCACGATTGCTCGGTCCTCACGTTCTGTCGTTTCTCTAGGCCGACCGCTTTCTTCTTGTCACTGTATTCGGCCATGATTCACCCATTCCTGCCAACATCGTCTAATAGTGGCATCGCTCCTATCCAAATGTCGAGCGATTCGCCGATTAGATCCACCGGGTTCTTTCAGCCCAACTACATGTCCTCTCTCAAATGCTGAAATCTGTGCATATTGTTCGCGCACCTGTATGTGAGGCATAGTTACTGTCTACCTGAGTGCACGGAAGGAAATTCGCAAAGAATTTCCTTCCGTGACCTGGAATTGAAATTTCTCCTCTTTAATATCCTGCCAGTTCCGCAGTTAAAATGCACTACAGCATCACATGTTCATTCATTGGCCGCCAAACTTTCAAATTTTGCATTTTCCGTCGAAACCTGTATGCATATCACTTTGTGTCCAATTTGCATTACCTCTTTTTGGTGCGTCGTGGTTTTCTTTTTCTTGTCTAAGAGTATATTTTATTCCATATTCTCTTGGGAAATATGATGCTGAGATTTAACAGTATCTAAGTAATTGCTTTGAATATACATTACCAGTGGATATCAAATGTCTGTATGAAGGTTTTCTTCTCGTTAAGAAGAATATAATGATATTCGTATGAAAACAGACTCAAATTCAATGTTTTCTTTTTAATAATTTTCATATGAAACAAATTAATAGCGATTATAATACTATCAAAATTCGTTACCGAAACAGAAAAAGGTTTTCACGCTAACAATAATGTAATCATATTTCTTTAGAGACAGACTCCAATGTTTTTCTTTTAAGATTTTTCATATGTACTGAATCGATAGCAATTATCATCATGTGTTTTAGGGACAGGAAAAGCCTTATACATTAACAAGAGTATAATTATATTCGTATAAAAATAGAATAAAATTCAATATGTTCCTTTTAATTTTTTTTCATATGAAATATATTAAATCGAATATCGTAATATCAAACATCATTACAGGGACAGAAAACGATTTTTTTAACATAACCCACATGTTATCTGTTTTAAAATCACTGTTTTTCTTATCGGTTCAGGTGGGATGGACCCATATAAATTCGCGAAATGCTCCTTTCTTCAAAAGTATGGATGAGTATTCTTATCGTAATATTCTTCCTTATTAGAAATGATTGTGTTTACGTTAACTGCAAGCATAAAGCAAAACTGGACAAAGGTCGTTTTTACAACCTTTCGACAGTAAAGCTGAAATTAAAATTTATCTGCGTTTAAAAATATCCAGTTTAAAGAAAGGGATATTTTGTGAATTTTTGTGGATTAATCCCATCTGAATCGATAGGGAAAAGCCTCATAGGGGAAATGAGAATATATCTTGTTCACGTCAAAATAGATGTTCTTTCTTTATTAAAAACTAGGTGTTTACCTGGTGTTGCCCGGATATTTATTTATCCTATCTTTTCATTAAACGGGAAAAGGAATGAATTCTATCTATAGTGGAAAATTTATTTAGTTTTATTTACAGGTATTTAAAAGTATATGTAAAGTAGTATTTAAAAGTATTTAAAAGTATATCTAATCAATTTATGACGTTGTCACAATGAGAAGTGTTATTCGAGGGTTGGTTGGCTATGGAAGTTTTTAATTGGAGGCTTTTTTAATGCTTTATTCAGATAGCTACGAAATTTCTATCTCCATTTGTTAAGGATGGAACAAAGGCAAGAAATGTTTATCATAAAGATTACATTTCTCAGAAGCATCGTTTAGTAGCATTGTCAATACTTTTGATAAAAAAAGGTGTTGCCATTAGTCTATTTATTTCAATTTTTTAATTTTTGCATCACAGTTTGAGAATTTCAAATTTAAATATATATATATATATATATATATATATATATATATATACATTCATTCATTTATTTATTTATTTATTTACTAGCCGGGTTTCGCCTGTCTAGCCGGTCGGTTTAGAGACCCGTTCCCTTCAGCAATCATTGTCAGACAATTGAAACACTAAAATACAACGAATAAAGTTATTTAAATTTTATGGTTACGCAAACAGTCGCAGGCAGAAGAAAAAATTATTTTCCTCCCCCCCCCGGCGAGAAGTTCCCTTCCCTCCAACCCTCCGCGTATGGATGAAAAATTCTTTCTTCTAGACTTTCCCCTCCCGCATATGAAATGTTATAAAGTACTCTATCATCTGTAGCACAAACTGTATCAACAGACTTATAAATCTTAGATGTGCCAGGCAAATGACCTAAAAGCTTTTTATTAATGAGTATAACGTTGTCGTTTTTTGGTGCAAGGATAGCTCTTTCACGCAACCAACTATGATCTATAAAATTCTGAGAGAGTTTGGGAAACAGTTCTTGCAACAAATTTTCATGATTTTCAATTAATTTTCCAATAGCTTCCACTGCTATAAGTCCATCATCGCCATGAGACATCAAGTTCCCATTTCCTAGTTGAAGTAAAGTATCAGAAAACAGATGTGCATCAGCATCACCTGTCGTATGAACCCTCATATTAGTTTGAAGATCAAGTGTTTCAATTTCATTCCATATAACTGAAGATTTCAGGTCTGCTTGTATTTCATCAGTTCTTGTTCCACGTGGAATAATAGGCAGAGTCAGTCAGAAGTTACCAGCCAAGAGCAAAGTAATACCTCCCATCCTTCGGCATAATCATTTAAAAATTCACAATAAAGGCTGTTTGATGTTCTACGATGTGGTAATTAAAGAGCTATAAATAAAAGAATAAAATGTTACTACACAGCAAATACAATATAAACAAAAAGGGAAATCAGTAAAAAAGGATACTTAAAAACACGCAAATGGAATAGCAGTAATCAAACATAAACACAAATATAACTAACAGTTGTTTTAAGACACCTCTGGTAAACAATGTTAAGAGTCCAACTATTTGGAACATAAATGTTAAGATTTTGCTTAATTCCTACTTGAGAAGGATAATAAAAAATGATGGCAAAATAAACAAAAAGTGAACACAGTAAAAAAGGATACTTAAAGGCACACAAAGTGAATAGCAATAATCAAAGCTAAACACAAACATACTTAACAGTTGTTTTAAAACACCCCTGGTAAACAATGTTAAGTGTCCATCTATTTGGAGCAAAAATGTTAAGATTTTGCTTAATTCCTACTTGAGAATGATAATAAAAAATATTCCAAAGAATTTCAGACAGAAGCATAAAAAGAAATAATATGCAAAAAAGTAACTAAATTAAACAAAAAAATGACAGAATACAGAAAAAGTGAACACCAGCAACTTATATAAAACGGTAATCCGTATACTGGGAATTTACCCAGTTATTCATTACATTTCATTTTAATTTTTAGGATTAAAATGAAATGTAATGAATAAATGAAATGAAAGGTTTTCAGCAATCAATGTTGCCACAAAATTAAAATACCGAATTGTATTATGATCAACAAAGATTTAAAAATAATAATAAATAATTCAAAAGAGATAAAGTTTGACGTCACCGCATGGGTATACTTTTCATTTATCTCTTGATATATTACGATAACGTGCGTGGCACTGGAATTGACGTTTATGTATAATGAAGAATGGCAACTGCTAAGGCAATTTTATTTTGCTTTCCATTGAAAAAAAGAAAACAAAAAGAGTAGGGGAAGAGTTCCGTATCATGTGCCGCTTGGCGCTATTTGGCGCGGTTTCTGATTTTTCCGCGTTTGGCGGAAAACTCAAATTATTGCAACCTATCTAATCGACGCTATCTTTTTAGCGTCACTTAGGCTTAAAACAGAACAAATAGAAACAAAATGAATTTTATAACTTACCAGATAGCCACTGTTTGAAGAAATAATAACTGTAGAAGGGACTTTGGGTAGTCTTTTTGGATTTGCCATTAAAAAAAAAAAAAGAGAGAGAGATCCCCCAAAAATGCAATAAATTTCCAAAAAAATTACGAATTTTCCCAATAAGAACTACCTAATTCATTTAAATAATCACATTAGTGTAAAAAAGTAATGGTTTAAAAAGTAGTTATAGTGCCGTCTGACTGAAAAAAATTATCTGAATTAAAATAAAAAAGATTAAAATTACAAAAAGTTCAAATTTTTCAAATAAAAGAAATAAAACTAACATAAAAATGATAAAATTTCAAACAAAATCCACGGTAAGAATGTATTATATGATAAAATTTCGTAAGATCTCATAATTATTTACAATTTTATAAAAGTTAAAACCAGTGTATTAAACATAATTTTTTAAAAATACTACAAATTTTCCCAATCGGGACCATCTAGATCATTTTCTTCGTATTTCGTCAACAAACACAAACAAGAAAGCCCCATTTAAAAATACCAAACAAGGAATCCACAGTTAAAAATACACCATATTGAAATATTTATCGCCCAAAAAAAATCGCCAAATTTTCCGGCACAGGATATGGGACTTCTCCCAAGAGTAGTATTAGAAAATTAACTTTTAATAAAAGAAAAAATGAAATTAAAAATCAATAAATGCGTTCACTTACCTTGCAACATCTAGAATCAACATCCAATATGTGCGCATGTGCAGCACAAATCACAAAACTGTGCTTAAAATTTAGACTGATTCTTTTTAGTTAAGATATACTAATTTTTGTGCTTTAAAAAGTACATCGTGAAATATAAAATTGAGAATAATTCAGTAAATTTCGCCGTCCCCACTTTTCGGTGATACGGTATATCCTGAGCTAATACCATCAAGGTAAGCTCAGGAGAGAAAAAATTATTCTTATATTATTATTTAATTTAATGTGGACTGAAAAACAACCCTGTACATTGCCTGGGCTCGAACCTGTACCAACAGCATGGCAGGCGAGTACACCACCCCTGAGCCAGCGCTAATACATATACATTTATACTATTTCTTATACATTTAAATCAACATCCAATGCTGTTTCCCCCTACATTAAACCATTATGCAAATGCACAGAGTTATTTTACACAATAATTAATAGTCAATAACAGTTAGTAGTCCACAATATGACTTTACATTGATGCCTTACAAAATGTTCCTTTTTTTTTTTACACTAGTTACACTGATATATTACTAAATACTTTTACACGGATACATTACTACTAGTCAACAAGAAATATAAAGCACTTCAATTACAAATCATTTCATCTACATTTCTTAATAACATTTGTTAAGAAGGGAAATAAACTTTACAATATTCTTGTATTATTACTTTTAAATTTTGTGTATTTATCTTTTCATCAATCAAATAAGCTTCAGTCCATCAACATTAATTTACCTTCAATATCAGTACCACACTCTTACTGTCATTGACTGCCTAATGAAGGTCATAAGTCTCAATTTTCAAGCAAGCACAGAATACAAATGCATGAGTCCCTTTTCAAGGATTAGACTTCAACTAAACATCAATTAGCAAGTTTCTTCAATATAAGTAACTTGTTTCCTTTAATTTATATCTCAATTGTCTATACTATAAGCAACTTTCACTTTAAACTTTGAATTTATATCACGTACCTTGTTTAACATTCATGTATATTGTACAACTTTGTTATTCCAGTATTTTAACTTTTAAATTTTGCGCCATTTGTTTATAATCTATTTATAATCTTAATTAAATCACTTCCTAGCTTTCTCAATACTGGATTTTATTTCCGAATATTACCAATATTATTATTTTATTTATTTTATACCTTTAGTATCTATATCCTTAATCTATAATTACTCCGCATATATTTATTAATTTATTCAAATCTAATCTTCGCTTATTCTTTTCATTTATTCTTTACCCCTTAATTTCTATACTATATCTTATATATAGTTGTTTTTTTAAACATGTCTACCAACTTTCTTATCCGTATGCCTATATACCATGTACCAATACCATTTGCATATTTAAACTTTAGCTATTATTCATTTAGTAAATATACATTTCTAATTTTTCCCTTATTTTTTCTCTAAAAGTAATCTTTCAATCTTATATATTGTTATTCAATTTTAGCAACTCACGATAAAATTGCTACCGCTTCTTTATTTAAAACTTTCACTATATTGATTTTTTTTAATTCCCAGTTATTACAAATCAATAGCTATATGTAACATTCTATTTATATATGCCTAAGTATTATTATTTTTTTGGACTAATTCAGCAGCTGGGCCCGAACCTCCGACCTAAGCCACCAGAGCAATCAGCGAACGCTTCGCGCCATGACTTATGACAAGGTAGCTTATCCAGTATCTTTTATTTTATTGTCCATTTCAATATTTCTATTAAACTGTGTTATTTCACATGTTTGTTTCCTTTCTTACTTATTTGCATATTTATTATTATAATACATGCATTCATCTAATTCAATATTTACCATAAGCTCTTTAGTTTTACATTTCAAAGATTACAATCTGTCGATCATTTTGCATTTAAAATCAGTTAATGTTTATTATATAAATACATTGCAAATTTATATTTCTATTATTACTCATTGTATTATCACTTACATTCTTAATTTAAACTTCATATCATTATAATTATTCATATTACTCAAGTACTTATCTTGCATCTATTTGAGTATACATTATATATTACTTTACTTTTTACAAATCAGCAGTTACTGCTTATACAGAGGCTGTTCGCACATTTTTTAGACGATTTTGGTAAGCGTGAATATAAAATCGGTTGCTGAAAAAGAAATAATTGCAATTGTACTATGTTTTTAAAAGTCAAAATTATCGTCTGCGGCTTGAAATTTTTGTTTTTATTCAAAATGGCGTTTTTAACAAAGCAGTGGTTCGAAGGCTACATTTATGCTCTTTCCGAAGAGAAATATGCATACTCCGTTATCCTAAAACGATGTGAGAGTCATGGTTTTGTGATATCTAAACCGTCGATAGGTAATATCGTCAACAAGAAAGGAAAAAAAACGTCAAATTGGAGCCTCAAGTGGGACAAAAATTCCAAACAAGTATCCAAGGAAAAAACGGACATCTTCGACTATTGCAAAGGTACGTTGTTTAATGGTAAAAGAAAATCCCCCTATTCAAAGGACAGTTGCAAAATCATTAAAATGCTCGGTGTCCACTGTAAACAAAATGATAAACGTTGAATTAAATCTTAAGAAAGCGCAAAAACGCAATGTGCATCGTCTTCTTCCAAATCATATCGCTGAACGCAGGAAACGCTGCAGAATTCTATATGAGAAACACTTATCCAAAGAAAAATTGAAAACAATTGCCACAATAGATGAATCATGGGTGTATTTAAATGATTGCAACAAAAAAAAAGCCATTTATTATCATAAAAGGGGAGAAAAAAATTTAAGTACATGGTTCAAAGAATCGAAAGAAAGTTTTTCTAAGGGATTCATGATTGTTGCTGGTTTTTCTTATAATGGCAAATTAAAAATAAAGAGAGTGGAAAAAATGTCAAGATTAACTCCAAATACTATCAGGAACATATTTTATAAAAATGTGTGAACAGCCTCTGTATATTCACGTTACTTTTTACATTTTATGCTTCAACAGTTACTATTTGTATAATAACATTACTTTTACGTTTCAAATTCTTCACATTTAATTGATACTTTTTTCTTATTATTCTTGTTTTTTTTTCCTTTTTTTTAATTAATACATTCTTACAATTTATTATCACATTACTTAGCATTTTACAATTTTGCTTTTACATTTCATTTAATACATTTTATATTAACACTTTGCATTTTACATTTCAATAATTACTCATTGTATAAACACCTTGCCTTTTACATCCCATACTATTACCTATGTTTTACTTATATGTATAATCACATTGCTTTTACATTTCAAATTAATACTTTCTTACATTTAATTTTTAATTAATGCATTCATACATTTATTACCACTTTACCTTACATTTTGAGTTCAACAGTTACTATCTGCATAATGACCTTGCTTTTACCTTTCAACTACTACATTATATACAAATACTTTAAATTTTACATTTCGGTAATTACTCATTGTATAAACACCTTACAATTTGCGAACTATACTCACTTACTATCTAATAGTATACCTATATTTACATATATATATACATATACAATTTCTCTCTTTTTCTTTTTAAGACACAAATTGTCCTTTTACTTAGTCTATAGCTATACCGGTAAGTACTCTACTTCAATACTTCTCAATTTATCTTGATGTTTCAGAAATCTTACTTCAATTCCTTGCTTATAAATTTACTTCCCTGCCATTATTTGATTTATGATTCTTTTGATGTTGCCTTACCAATATTAACAACATTAAACCAACTTTTTTCTCTTTTCCTTCCCCCCCCCCCTTTTTTTTAAAATCAGAATGAGAGAAAGGGAAGGTTAGATCCATAAGCATGCTCACCATTCTTCTTACGAACTTCCTCCCATAATAATCATTATGAATCTTTTATCCCAAGTTTGAAAATCTCTAGGACATTTCGCTCTCAGTTCACTAAATTGTTGACAAACATAGAGGCAATGTTCCACTGTTTGAATTTCTCCACATTGTCATCCTTTTGATGGAACCTAAGCTGGTATTCACCAAATATCCTTTGTCCTGTAATACTCTTATTGATTTTAAAATCTGCACTGATTCTTTCTATATTAACATTAGGGTATACTTCATAAACCTTTCTTCCCTTCTCATTACTTTCCCAATCTGCCTGCCATTCTCTCAGTCCAATTTTTTCCAAATTCTTAATCTCATATTTTGATCTTTTATAAAGCTGAACCAACTTCCTACATTTCTGATGCCTCCTTTGCCGCTCTATCGGCTTCTTTATTTCCAGCTATTCCTATATGTGCCTTAATCCAGTGCAAATAAATCATCATTTTTTCTTCTTTTACTAATTTCTTAATGTTATCTATTATTTCCCCTCTGAAACTGATCGCTCTTAGTGCTTCTAGAGTGCTTCTTGAATCTGTATACAAATCAATGGCTTTTATTCTTTCTTCTTTCATTTTTAATATAGCTATTTGAATAGCCCTCTGTTCTGCTGCATACGAATTTACTCCCATTAATCTTTCTTTAATAACTTCCTTTCTTTCCTCCCCCGTCTCCTCTTTTATGTAAATTATTATACCTGCTCCAATTTTATTCTCTTTCTTTGAACCATCCGTATAAATGCGGACTTTTGTTTTAGGTTCCATTTCATATGTTCAGCCTAACCTCGTTAGATCATCCATTACTACCAACGTTTTCTTTCTTGTTTCACAATTCTCTTTATTTAACACTTCTCCTTCAATATTCAGTTCTTTTCCTTCGTCATAGATCTTATATATTCTACTAATTATTCTGGCCTTGATATCAAGAGGTATTATACCAGCCAATACATTCATCGCATCTGAAGCTACGGTCCTGTAGCATTTCGTTATAAAAATTAGAAATGGCCGCTGCGCCTGCCTTAGTATTCTATTTAGCACCACTCGGTCCTTGTACCATACCTCTGCCGCATATAGTAGCGATTTCTCTATCACTGTATTATAGATTTCTTTCACTATTTTTGGGTTTATACCCCACGTTTTTCTAACAATTCTTGTTAACTTACTTATATATTTTATCGATTTTTCCTTAACCATATTTATATTACTATAGAAATTAATTTTATTGTCTATCTTTACTCCTAGATATTTTACTTCCGGAGTATTGCCACGCTCCCTAGTTTAATTGCTGGTTTCCTTTTTACTATGCCTTTACTGGGAACTATTGTATATGAGCACTTCTCGACACTAAATTCCATGCTGTTTTTAGTAGCCCATTCTAAACAAATTCCTAGCGGCTCTTTTACCAAATCTTCAAATCTATATACTACTGGACTATTTACTATAATTAGCAAATCATCAGCGAACGCCTGTATCGTAAAATGATTTTTATATTTTCTGACATCTAATACCTCATTAATGATAATCAACCATAATATTGGGCCTAATGAGGAGCCTTGAGGTACTCCTATATTATATTCCTGTTCTTTATTTTTTAATTTTATTCTCCTATCACTCATATAACTTACTATTATGTCATATAAATACTTTTCTAAATTTAATTTTTTAATTTCTCTTATTATACTGCCTTTCCTAACTGAGTTAAAAGCATTTCGAATATCCAATGAAATTAAACATGTATTTTCGTTTTTGTTCTTGTTACTTTCTATATTTTTCATGATATTTCTAAGAGCATGTAACGTGCTTCCTCCACGTCTAAATCCATATTGCGCATCCGACAGCAAATAATTATTCTCGAGATGCAATAGTAGCCGATTTGCGATTACTCTGTCCAATAGTTTTCCCATTACCGGCAATGGACATATTGGTCTATATGACCCCGGCCGTGAACTATCCTTTCTTTCTTTGGGAAAATAAATAACTCTAGCAATTTTCCATAATCTAGGGAAATAAGCTTCCTTTTAAGCATCTGTTAAACAGCTTACAAATTATTTCCTTATCAGCTTGAAACACTTCCATTACAATCCTCATTGTCAGACCATCTATGCCAGGGACTTTATCTTTTACTACTCCCTCAGCATTCCATTCAATTTCCTCAATTGTAATTTCTTTATAACTTTCAGGGTTTACTATTTCACTCCTTTCCTCCTCCTCTATTTCATCCTCTCTAATAAAAAGATGTTTGGCCATAATTTCTTCTATCTCTTCTTCTTGATTTTTAATCACTCTTTGATCGTCCTGTACTCCCTCTATTACATTCTGCGTTCTATCCTTAAAAATATTCTTAACTCGCCCATGAGCATCCCTTGTAATTAAACTTTCAAGATATGTCTTGAAAGTATTTCTCTTTTCTTCTTTAATCATCTTTCTATAACTCGCTTTCTCTTTTTTAAATTTTATATTTATATTTATTCTTTCTATCGCATCTGCCTCTTTTTGATACCTGCTCTTTAATGCTCTCACTTGACTTCTTTTAATAGTTAACTGCTCATTCCACCAATACGCTCTTACTACTTGCTTGGAATTTCGTTTCCTCCTATGTTTTCTACATAGTTTAATTACTTCCTCCTTTAACTTCTTAATACTGTCATCTATACTCAAACTTTCTAATTCAGCTTTTATTTCACTCATTTTCCGTCTTAATTCTATTCTGAACTCCATCCAGTATATATTCTTTAAATCCCATCTCTCATCTTCCATTCGCCTACTAATTTTCTTCTTTTTTATAATTTCAAATATCATCGGATTATGATCAGTGTTAAGAAGTTCGTCTGTTACTCTCCAGTTCCGTATCTCATCTTCTTTCATACCAAATATCACCGCCAAATCAATCCATCCTTGTCCAAATGGACCGTTATATGTCGGCAAACTTTGTGGATCATTTAGAATTACCCCATTATATTGTAATACCAAATTAATCACTTCAACCCCTCTTTTGTCCGTGGACCTCTGCCCCCATACTGTCGATTTGGCATTAAAATCACCCATTACAATTATTTTCTTATTCTTATACATTTCTAACAAATTCTTTAACTGACTCCATTGAGGTTCAGTGCGATCCATTTGTCCATTAGCTGGCGGCAAATAAATAGTGACCACAATATACTCTTCATCCTCTCTACTACATCTTATAGCAATTATATACTGATCATTTAATATACTATAATACTTAATGTTTCTTTTTAATATTAAAGCTACTCTTGGTTCCACCCGATACTTTACAATTTGATAAACTGATGGAAATCCTATTATTTCATGATTAGTCCCCCTTGTATAATGTGGCTCATTTGCCGAAATTATATCATAATCCATTATACCAGTGAGTTCATAAGCAGCATTAAGGGAATTGTTAAGATTTATGTGAATGCACTTAAATATAGTATGTGGTTCCTTATCCATAATCAGTCCTGTTGATAATTCTGCCCACCTCCGCGCTATATCTAGTGCACGTCATAGCGGTAGGCGCATGTCTTATTTCTACTTTGTTTTCATTCTTACTATTAAAGAATTTACAATTAACGCAAGTAATCTCTTTTTCACAGTCACCTTCAAAATTAAGAATGCAATTAAGAATAATTTAAATTACAGTATACTAAGCATTCTGCAGTACAAACACAATATGTAATATACCAAATTACCAAATTTCAGAAAGTAAACAATCGCAAGTTAGCGAGTTAAATAGGGGTGATTCCCGAAAATGTAACAGCTTCCATTTACTGTTGTCACCCTTCAGAATTGTTGGTTTTTTATTAATTAAAAATTATTATAATTGTTTTAAAGCTTCCAAACTTATCTTAGAATTATTCTAAGGCTTCAAGACATAAGTATACGAAGTTTCAACCAGATTAGTCAAGAAATGTAGATTTGTATACGATATATACAGGTGATTATCAAAATAATGGAAAGACCTATCAATATTAGTGGTGGTTATGAATGTGCTTCGTATTCCTTAAAAAACAAGTCTGGCCACCGGTATTTTTTTATATAATATAGTGTATGTATTGTTCTACTGTCAGGCAGCAGTAATGAAGCTAGGGACATCGTTCTTTTAGGGGGAACAGCGTAAAATGTCAAACTTTGCAGATATTGCGAAAAGGGCAAATTGGAGTGCGTTTAAATTGGAGTACCTGTTACTGCAACCCCAAGGCTAATGGGTGTTTTTCGAGCTATGGTATCGAAAGTCATGATAGCATACAGAGTGCACAGAAAAACATCCTTTGCCACTTCTCATTACAGAATAGTGGACGAAAGGGAGAGCTGAGTGAAAGAGACGGACTAGGTATTGAAGCAGATTGTGACATGAAGAAAGAAAACAACTGCAACCAAAATGACCAAAGATCTCAATCTGCAGGAGATGGCGTTCTCCAGGATGATAATCCCCTTATACATACAGCTAAATCTATCAAGTATTGGTTTGAAGAGCATGAAAAGGAAGTAAAATATCTTATCTTGACCTGAACAAACCCCTCCGACAATATATCATCCAACCACTGTGATCTGTATAAGCGGATACAGCCACGTATCGATATCCACTTCAACATCTCTACAGGAACTTTCATGATTTTCCCCTGAAGAGTGGTATAATATATTCTTAACCACTATTAATGACTTGTATAATCCAATTCCAAGGTTAATCAGGTTGTATTACATGACAAAGGTGATCCTGATCCGTATAAATAAATGTTTTCATGATGTTTCTTAGTGTTTCCATTATTTTGATAACCACCTGTATATACATGCAGACATACATAGACACTTTGCTTTATTTATATCTATATCTATAAAGGAAGAAGTCCTGACTTATATATACATACACGTATCAACGCCCAGCAAAAACTATTGGAGATACAGATATCAAATTTTAGGAGCTTATTACTTTTGTGCTGAAGGCGTCATTTAAGAAGCGATTTTTCAAAATTCGCCCCCCAAGGGGGGGAGGGGGGCAAAACGTGTTTTTTACATATTCCTTCATATCTCAAAGAAGGATATTTATATCCATAACATTCTTGCTTTAAAATGTAAGTAACATGAATACCTAAAAACCAATTTCAGGATTTTTCAAAATTAGGCCCCCAAGGGGGGGAGGGGGAAAAAACGTGTTTTTACGTGTTTTATCACATTTTCCTTCATATCTCGAAGAAGAAAACAGATATCCATAAGATTCTTGCTTTAAAATGTAAGGAACATAAATACCTAAAAACCAATTTCAGGATTTTTCAAAATTCGCCCCCCAAGGGGGGGAGGGGGGCAAAACGTGTTTTTTACATATGCCTTTATATCTCAAAGAAGAAAATCGATATCCATAAGATTCTTGCTTTAAAATGTAAGAAACATGAATACCTAATAACCAATTTCAGGATTTTTCAAAATTCGTCTCCCAAGGGGGAGAGGGGGGCTAAACGTGTTCTTACGTGTTTTATCTATATATATAAAGAAATCAACACCCAGCAAAAACTATTGGAGATACAGATATCAAATTTTAAGAGCTTATTACTTTTGGGCTGAAGGCTTCATTTAAGAAGCGATTTTTCAAAAATCGCCCCCCAAGGGGTGGAGGGGGGGCAAAACGTGTTTTTTACATATTCTTTCGTATCTCAAAGAACGAAATTGATGTCCATAAGATTCTTACTTTAAAATGTAAGGAACACGAATACCTTAAATCCAATTTCAGGATTTTTTAAAATTTGGCCCCAGGGGACGGGGAGGGGGGGCTTAACGTGTTTTTCACGTATTCCTTCATATATCAAAGAAAGAAACAGATATCCATAAGATTCTTGCTTTAAAATGTAAGGAATACGAATACCTAAAAACCAATTTAAGGATATTTCAAAATTCGGCCCCCAAGGGGGTTAGGGGGGCTAAACGTGTTTTTACGCGTTTTTTACATATTCCGTCATATCTCAAAGAAGGAAACAGATATCCATAAGATTCTTGATTTAAAATGTAAGAAACACGATTAAATGTAACAAACACGATCAATGTCACGATTTTTCGACATTCGCTTTAGATTTTGAAAAAATTGCTAGAAACAATCCAATAATTTATATTTCCTATATATCACCATTTTGAACACCAAATTGCTGGTAGGAGAAAAGAGAGAGATCAACCTTAATTAAATGAAGTGTGGAAAGGTGTGTGTGTGTGTGAATTGTATATATTTCGGTTGTTAGTACGTATACATCTAGAGCTCAGGTTAACTCCATTCATTTTTATTATCCTGGGCAACGTGAGGTAATTCTTTGTTTATGAAACCGGCGATTTTCACAAGGGTTTACTGGGAAGCCCTCAAACTCCTCGAAGGGCCGGGATCCAGTGGGTTATCAAAATTGAAAGAAACATTTTAATGTTGACATTAGCATGGGGGGTGGGTTATTATAATATGCTGATGGGATGATGACCAGTGGAGAGGGGTATAGATTGCCATAAAATACAAATATACATATCATACAAGTAAGCTTTATTAAGGGTTCACCCGTGCAACGCCGGGTATATAAAGCTAGTAGATTTATATGTGTTTATATGTGCAGGATTCTCATTGACTGTGTGTATATCCGAATATATATTCGCAATTTTAATGTAAGCATATATTATTTGCATATTATTTTAAATGGGAAAGTTTTCCTCTTTCTAAGAAAAAAAAAGATAGATGAATGAGTACCTGGACAAATATACATACGTTGACCTTTCACCCACACGTTTGTTAACGGGATAGAGCAAAAATATATATCAGTCAGGGAATCGCATATATCTGCGAGTCTATAACTACAGAAACAGACTTAAATTTGCTTGAGATATGGTGATGATATCGTTCAAAATGAAAGCAGAATCAGTGTTAATCAACGAACTTTAACAGTTTACTAGAGACTATCTAAAGATCTTAGCGTATTTAACAATGGTGTTTCTCAGTATCTCATTGCCGTAATGACTTTAATTCCTTTTACGATTGTGCATTATTTCTGTAAATATGAATATAATATACAATAAATATGAAAATTCTTTCCCCAAACTGTTTGCTTCAAATTTTACAGTACGTTTTAAAATATGGTTCCACGGACTTCACATATTGAAAGAAGTTAAAAAAATTGTTGCACATTTTATACAAAATTATCAGATTAAAAATTAATGGCATTAGTTGTTTCTGGACAATTTACAGTAGTATTGTGCCGCATATCATTTTAACATTATTTTAATGTTCTTCGGAACCAATGGATAGTTAAAATTACACAACCGATTTTCGTGTGAAACTTGAAGAACATTTTGAAATATTCTGATTTCTAGGATGCAACGCATTCATAACTGATGTTAATTGGCAATCTGCATAAAACAGCCACGTAAGGAAAATATTGAGCCTTTGTACTCCATATCTACCTCTTAAAAATTTATTTCAAGAAGGAAGCTTCTGAAAGGCATCACTCATTACGTTTCATAATTAAAGGATAGGGTAATAAAGCAGAATCCCAACTCTTTAACTGTAAGGTAATTAAAATATGATTATTAAGTTTGATATTATGTTATATAAGGGGACAATATAATTGCTAATTTATAGCATTCAGTTGAAAAGAAGCCAACCCTTTTTAAAAATTAAGCTGTACTCTAAGTAAAAGTAAACATTTCCGTCTGTAAATAGGAAGCGACCGAAAGGTTTTTTTTTCTCTTTCTCAGATGAAATGTGTTTGAAATTTCTCATAAATCTAACTGGAACCGACGGTATTTATATAAAACTGTCAAAACTCTGGTCCCATCACTTTCATAGAGTGCTTGACAGAACAAAATAGAACAGATACCGTATATGTGCAAAAGCGATAAAATTATTTAATGTGTAATACATTTAAAGACCACTTATAAAAGTAATTATTGTTCCTTTCATTTTACAAGAAAAGGGTTCTTAACACAAAGCTGAAATCGTATTTAAATGTATCAGTAAATATTAGATTCCGTTAGATGTCATTTTTAATTCCTAATAGTGGGAATATAGGACATGCAAAAGTAAATACGTTTTACTTGGAAAGTCACAGAAAAGAGAAAACATGCACTTGTTTGAAATTTATTGCAAATCCTCCTCTTCCACATCTTAAACTACAGCCATTTCCGTCTTCCAACTTTAATGTTTTGAGATCGTCTCAGTTCTACGAACAAAGTTTAGGATCCACTCCGGCGGAAATGATTTGTTCTCATAGTGCTTTGTGAAAGAGCAAATGGATTTTCAGAAACATTTAAACTTTATAACATATGATTACGAAAGTCTTACTTTACAGAACTGAGTCGATATGCTCTTTAAAGTTAATTTTTACTTATCTCTAATACCTTTCTTGTTAAATTTCACATTCCATCAAACACTTTCAAGGTTTGCGTACAGAGAAAAGAAGAGTTTCGTCTGTTTATTAATTAAGAGTAAGAATATAGAAATTCTCCTCATATATCATTATAAAAATCTTTCTCAGAGAACTGGGCTGATGCATCCCTTTAAGATTAAATTTAGAGCTTGAATAACTTTCTCTTACAAGAAATAAATATCTTCATTTGTATATATTTAGTATTTCAATGTCTATTCTAGATATGTTTCATATGTTTATTTAACTTAGGATGATAATGTCTAATTCTCCTTATAATTTAATAATTCAAAAATTTCGGGAATAATCCGGGGGGAATAATATTCGGGGATGGAGTCCGTTTCTACAAACATATGATCTGTTTTAGCGTTATACAGAGGTGCAGGGTATCATTAACATTTCTTTTCCTATACGCGAGTGTCAATGTTATCTGCCACTGACAGAGTAAATGAGAAGAGAGTAAAGAAAATTTTTCACGATGGACTCATCGCGCGTGCGATGTGAGTGGGTATATATATATATATATATATATATAAATCTTCAAAAATATTACTTACGTTAAGGCTGGAAATCGTAGATCAAGAAGTATGCATTTTTTTCTTTTAAGCAAGCATGCCTTGAAAATTTAACTTACAAATTCCAATTAATCTCTGGATGCTATATCGTAATTCACATAAAACAGAAATATCTTATTATAAAATGTTCCTTATCGATAAAACAAGTTTGAATATTTATTTATAATAAGATTCGATAAAATACTTCATTAAGTTATATAAAATTTTCACTGAAAACTTTTATTATAAAATTTCCATTTTCGATTAAATAAGTCTGAATATTTACTTAAAATGAGATCCAATAAAATACTTTAATAAATTACAAAATCCTCTACAGCTTGTTTTTTAACTGAACTATAGATACGAGGTGCTCCCGTCTCAAGAGAAATACGCAATCAATGACATTTCATGTCTCTGGATGAAAGGTTTAAATTAAACTTCTATTTGCATTAACATTCATTCTAAAAAGATCGATATGATCTCGAACAAATTTAAACAACGAATCTTCTAAATATTGCATGTTGTTATGTCCCGTCGTGAAGATATTTTGTACTTAATTTGTCACTCATGCAAAAAAAAAAGAACTAGTTAAAGAAAGTTAAACATAATCATGCATCGAAGTATAAATGTGTTCTTCTAAGTGCGAAAAGTGTATGTCATATATATATATATATATATATATATATATATATATATATATATATATGTGTGTGTGTGTGTGTGTGTGTGTGTGTGTGTGTGTGTGTGTGCGTGTGCGTGTGTGTGTGTATGTGAGTGTGTGTATGTATATGCATGTATGTAAGTATGTCATAACAAGACTATGTGACCATAAATCTTTTAATCAAGCTTTGCTGTGTTGTTTGAGCCTATGATATACTTTAAAAATATTATTGGTATAATTTATCATCTAAGCAAAGTTAATTTTTTTCCTTTTTCTATTATAATTTATTGAAGAAACTTTATTTTTATTTTTTAATTTAATAATCGATATTTATGACGATATTTTCAAACGATTTGCATGACAGCTGTATTGTTTACATGTATTTAAAATAATAGTTTTAGCATATATATGTAAGCTAAGTTTAAAAAACCTTAAGTTCTATTTTATTCATTATATCACTGAAAATCTACGAATTTCTCTTCAAATTAATATATTTCCTCAAAAGCATCTATTTTTGGAAATATAAGTAAGGGAAATCTCTCATGATGCGGGAAAATGTATTCATCCGTGACACAGAGCTTGCAACAAAGTAAGTTTGGGTCAGTACATTTCTGTTAAAGTGACATTTATTGTAAAGTGGTCAAACAGAGAATAAGGAGATCAGGTGCGATATAGACGTATGGCTGAGAGCTCCAGTGAACCACGAAATGATTGAGATGTGAAAGACAAATAATACATTATTGATAATGGACTTGACCGAGAAAATTGATTTTGTGCCACGACTACGAATAAGAAAGCTTAACCTATGTGCTTTCGAGTGTATATATATATATATATATGTTTATGAAAGTGCTTCTTATTCCTTAAAAAAACAAGTATAGGGACCAGTATTTTTTATAGAATATAGTGTATACATTATTCTACTCTAAGGTAGCAGTAATGAAACTCTGGGCATCAAGCTCTTTGGGGGATAGCGTAAGATGTCAAACCTTGTAGATCGTGCAGAAAAAAAGCAAATTGTTGAAGTGCGTTTATTTGGAGTACCTGTTACAACATCCCCCATGGTTTTGGGTGTTTACCGAGCTATGATATCGGAAGTCCTGATGGCATACAGAATGCACGGAAGGACATCCTCTGTGAAACAGAATAGTGGACGAAAGGGAAAGTTAAGTGAAAGAGACTGACGGGTATTGAAGCGAATTGTGACATAAAAAAGACAACTGTCGCTAAAGTGACCATAGAGCTCCATCTGAATTGCAGGCTCCAGTATCAGTCATTGCAGGTAAGAGAAAACTTCTCAAACAAAACACTTACGGCAGAGTAGTAATTCCCAATCCACTTGCAACAGATGTGAACACAAAACGTCCTCTACAGTGGCGCCACGAGCACAAATCCTGGTCGAGTGATACGTCGAAATATGACATTTGGTTAGACGAATCATTGTTCACTTCGTTCCCCGCAACAGGACGTGCGTTTGTCTGAAGAACACTAACACAAGCGTGTGTTCATGCTTGTCTCATGCCAGCTGTCAAACATGGAGGGAAATTTATCAGGGTTTCGGCGACCACCTCATGGTTTTCAAAAAGGATCTATTGTAATCCTGAAAGGCAGATTGACTGGAAAGGACTATGTCGAACTTTCAGCCGACCAGATCCATCTTATGGTGCAAATATTTTTTCCTTCGGGAGATGGCATTCTCCATGATGATAATCTCCGATCCATACAGCTAGACGAGTCAGGTCGTGGTTTTAGGAACTTAAAGACCAAGTCAAACATCTTATCTGGCCCGCACAGTCCCTAAACCTCAATATCATCGAACTGCTGTGGTCTGTTTTAGAGAATAGAGTCAAGAATTGATATCCACCAACAGCATCTCTACAGGAACATTGACGGTTTATCCATAAAAAATGGTATAATATTACCTTAACCACTATTCATGACTTGCATAATTCAATTCCTTAGTGATTTCAGGTGATATTAAATGCCATAGATGGCTCTATTCCATATTAATAAAGAATTTCATGTTATTCCTAAATGTTTCCATTATTTTGATAACCACCTGTATGTATATATATATATATATATATATATATATATATATATATATACACTGAAGTGCCACTGAATTAGGGATACCTACCCAGTAACGAGTTGGGCCTCCTCTGGCCTTGATAACGGCTGCCACACGACGAGGCATAGATTCAACAAGATTCTGGAAACGTTCCACGGGAATGGCTTGCAAAATATTGGCTAAAGCTGTCCATAATTCAGTAAGGTTCTTTGGTGCTGTGTGATGGCCTTTCACGCCTTGTTCCAAAACATCCCAAAGATGCTCAATAGGATTTAAGTCTGGGCTTCTAGGTGGCGAATTTCTGACAGAGAAGTCAGAGGAATGCTCATCCAACCAGCCAGTACCTAGCCGGGACTTGTGAGAGGTACAGTTGTCTTGCTGGAAAACTCCATTACCGTGCGGATAACAGAACAGCATGAACGGATGGAGGTGATCACCCAGCAACTCTACGTACCGAATTGCATTGAGGGAGGTTGGTACACGCACCAAAGATCCCAAACTGTGCCACGAAAAAACGCCCCAGACCATGATTGAGCCACCATGCCCTTGTACAGTTCCAGCCAAGCATGCAGGATCCATGGCTTCATGAGCCTGACGCCATTTTCTCAGCCTCCCGTCGGCGTTAAGTAGTCGGAATCGAGACTCATCACTCCATGCTACTCGCTTCCTGTCCTCTACACTCCAGTCTCTGTGCTCTCTTGCCCAGGCAAGACGTGCAGCCCGATGGCGAGTATAGAGCAATGGTACTCTCGTAGGTCGACGGCTCCCGAAACCCATACGGTGAAGCGAGCGTTGCACAGCCCGTTTACTGACTGTACGACTGGCACCGTCATTAAACTGGTTGGTAATTTGAGCTAATGTCTGGCTTCGCTGGCTACGTACAATACGCCTGAGCCGTCTCTCACTACGCACTGTCAAGGCTTATTGTCCTTTTCATTTTGCCCGATCGCTAGTTTTTTTTTCCACCATCCATGTATTCTTGGTATACTCTTGACACTGTCGACCTTGAAAATCCTAGCTGTCTGACGATTTCGGAAATTGATTAGCCCATGCGTCGCGCACCTATGATTTGTCGGCGATCGAAGGCGTCTAAATCAGGCAGTTTACCCATACTGGCAATTCCAACAACTAATTCAGAACAACCACAGTACGCGCTATATATGCAGTTACCACAGCGTCCTCACTTGCGCATACATGATGCGCAGCGCTACACAATTTACATAGGCTTTGCTATCCCTAATTCAGTGGCACTTCAGTGTATATATATATATATATATATATATATATATATATATATATATATATATATATATATATATATATATATATAGAGAGAGAGAGAGAGAGAGAGAGAGATAAGTATCACAATACATTACAAAACAGTTGCTACGTCACAGTAAATATAGCCAGTCGGTTATTACTGAGACATAATACAGGAATAAGATTTTGGTATATTTCACAGTTTTCTCTTTCAAACAGCTCTCGCACAAATCGTTTGAAAAATATTAACTCATAAAATCGAATATTAAATTTTAGAAAACAAAAATCAAGTTTCATCACTAAATTATAATAGAAAAACATAAAATTGAAATTTTTCTTAGAGGATGAATTACGACAATGTTTTCGAATATCACAGGCTCAAACAACACAGCATAACGTGATTAAAAGATTTGTGTTCACATAGTCTTGTTATGGGAAATCTCGAAATTATTACTTTTGCATTAAAAGCAAACCATTACCATACTGTCTCTTTTATTTCTGACAATTTTTTTTCTTTTAATAAGCTGTTGGTGTCCTCGTTTATTTAACAGTTGAGGACTGCTAATTGTTTTAATGAAGAATTTTAATGAAGAAACGTCATCGCTTTTCAAGATTAACCTCATTTTCTATCTAAAAGCTGCTTAATTTCAATTTGTCTTAGAGTAAATTATTTTACTAAGAAAGTTACACAGATGATCAAAAAATCATTTGATTAGTTGTTCAAGAGCCATTAACCTTAAGTACAATTAAGTACAATTATTGGATGCCGGTCATAAACACAGACTGGAAAGACTTCTCTCCTACTCCTAAACTTTACTTTCCGTCAAATTAGATTAATTCGTAGAACAGATTGACAATTACATTGCATACACACTTTCAGTGCCTTAACGAAACAAAAGCTGCACTTTTATCACGGATAATTGAAAAAGCTATTTTTAACAAATAACGTTAAAAAGGAAAATTTAGATTACAAGCTAAGTTAATAGACATTAAAATGCCCGTAAGAGGCTTTAATCTCATAAATCAGGGTAGCATGTTTAAACTTTCAGAAACCTATTAATTTATCGGCCGAAACTTATAGACTTAACTAGACTGCCCAAAATATTTTTTGTCAGTGTGTTTATTTGTCTTTCTCGTTAATGTACAAGGTGCGCCCATAAAGTAACCGGACAATTTTTCATAAATGAGAAAAATATTAATCACCTTCAAATAAATTTATCTCCTTCAAAAGAATGAATTTTGTCCACATTTTCCTCATTCTTTAAAGTTGAAGGGTGCCCTGTCTTCTGGGCAATGGTCTCTTTTACATGATAATGCTAGGCACCATACAGCAATTTCTGCACAACTATATCTTGCTAAGCATTCAATTAGAGTGATAAATCACCCACCATATTCTGCCGACTTATCACCAGCTTATTTTTTCCTCTTTTCGAAGCTTAAGATGGCCATGAAAGGACAGAGATTTGAAAACGTCTCGGATAGTAAATCAAATGTTTCGCGTATTTTGCGAACGGTTAGTTCCAACGCCTATAAACAGTGTTTCGATGACCTGAAGAAACGTTGGGAAAACTGTATAGACTCCTTTGGCGATTATTTTGAAGGAGATAAATTTATTTGAAGGTGAGTAATATTTTTTATACTTATAAAAAAATTTCTGGTTACTTTATGGGCGCACCTTGTATTTTTATCTAAACCTAACGAAAATTGTCCTTACTGACAAAGCAAAGTTTTCGGAACTTTCAGAAGAATTCTGCAGAGGCATTTGCTGATTTTTATGGCAGTTATTCGACTACTTACTAAAGGAATGAGAGATTTCAAAAACCTCTATCAGATATGCATTTTTGTCGTAGTGTGACTGTTTTCTCAGGCAATATTATTGATTTCTGTTCACGATGTCACCATAAATTCACAAAGTCCCAGTTAACTGTCATAATAGACATATTTGATTGTTATTCTTAATCTAGTACTGTAAAAGACTTTCGATAAATGTGAAAAGCATCTTTAAAAGGGATTTAATCTCCTGCTCTTCAAATATTTTAAGACATCAAAAATGGAAGCAACTGGTCAATGTTATGCAACAAAAAACGAGCACTACATTGAGTTTAGGGGGAAGACCCCCTTTGCACTCGCAAAAATACACTGACTTTACTACCAGGCTCAATGTGTTGCCAAACAGTTAATTTGCAATTGATTTAAACTAGTTTTTATGGTGAATTGTACAACGCTTTATCTATTAGAAAACAAAAGCAGAATTGTTGAAAAATTATTAGAAATTATTTTATGTAAAAACAATTAATATTTCATGAAAAATTAATCTTCGGTCAATATACTGTTCGCAGATTTTTGTAAAAATTATAAGAGATATATATTAAATTATTTGTATATATTCTATCCATACATTATACTTTAATCTACACCCAAAATAATTACTATATTTTACATAAAAATATTTTAACAGGCAAATGTATTGTAATGTACAAGAAATATCATAAACTTTTTTCACAAAAAATTGCTGTAAAAAAATTAGTAATATCTGCTTACCTAAATTTAGGTAGAAATTATATAAACATATTAGATATACATTTATACAAAATTTTAGCAATTTGTGACCATTAGTCTTGAAGAAATAGTGCGCACGAGTTTCAAAATAACAGTTTTTAAAAAAAGCTATTTAAAGTTTAAAGTTTCTATAAATTACTTTACTATTAGCTTTATACATTTGACCATAAAATCGGTTCTAATTGTAGTATCGACTTCATTTTTTTAAAATTCCTTACATTCCATTTTTCAAAATTAAATCATAAAAAAATTTAGATTTTTTTTAAGGTTTTAAGGTGCACTCCCCCTTAATAAAGCATTAAATTAAAAATTTTGTTCGCTAATGGTTATATTATTTGGCTCACAATAAAAATAATTTTTTCTCACACATCTTAACATCTAGTGCACCCTACCAGCTATTTAACTCAACTTTTAAACTTTTATTGTTTGGTTCCTTTTTGCATATCACTGTCCAATGGCTGTTAATTTATTTTGGGGATGTCTAACAATCTTTACTTTAGGGAACTATCTATAAAAGGTACCTCCTCTTTCGACATAAAAATTATCTTCCTCCTTAGGAGAAAACTGCAATAAAATCTCACATTAAACAAAACTGTCAAATATACACTATTTGGAATGAGATGGAACGTCTTATATCTGATGTAACTGTCCGTGATGAATAATCGTTCACATTTCTAGAGATGCGAAAACGAAGTACCGCTTCTAAAAGTCGTTTCCAAATGGTGTCTACGTAAGTCATGCGTAAACGAAGTTCACCGGCTCTAAAAGGAGAACTATTGGTATTTATCGTATGGGTGTGGTGTTTTCTGAGTTCCTGAATATTGAATATATGTGGCATTGTTCAAATTGCATTCATGATACCCTAGAGACTTATCTCACTGGGATGACAAGATTATTAGAATATAATTTAATTTTATATGAACTCCAGGCCTTACAGTGTGCATGCCTTCACATTGTTTTTACCAAGATGGAGGCTGACACGTGTTGACAAACTCTTGAATGCAGCGTGGTAGAAACACCGAGGTTAAGTAAGCGTTAGAAAAAAATTAAGGAAGCACCATATTAGTTCTGCCCATCTGAACTAAAATAGACCTTTGAAACATCCTCTAGAGAGCTTTGAAAGTGGGCTATTTGCTCACAATGGTGTCAAAAATTTCATCATTTTCCAAAAAGCTATTAACAAATAGGGTAGGTGTCCCAAATATCGCCTACTCTAACTTTTTTTCGACATTTCATCCACTTTTTAGTTTCTGATTAGGCTGGAAACTCAATTATCATCCCTAAGAACTTTTTCCTTTGGTATCCTGAGATCAACCAGCTCCAAAACCAGTATCTGTTTAAGTTATGTAGCTAAATTGGAAAAATTGAAATTTCCAGTGAACTCCAGAGCGGTTCCTAATATCGCCTACTCTGTTCCTTTTACCGCCTACTAGGCGAAATTAGGAGCACCTGTTAAAAGGCGTTACTAGCAAAGTCTCTTTTTAATGCACTTTCAAATGGTATGAGCAAAATTAGAATTTGGATGCACCTACCTGGTCATTCACTGGATTCTGATTCTTTGGAGAAAAAGTTTACGAAGACAACAGCCAAAAAAACTTCAGACGCCATACAGTTTCTTCTGTCAGTGATAAGAGCGTTGTCGCTATTGTCGCTGCTAGTACAAACCCAGAACTAAAGTTGCATTCAGACTACGCTGACGTGACGTGCTGACGAGAACGTCAGCTGACATGTTAACACGTCAGCGTCAGGCGGTGTGTGCACACTACGCTGACGTGTCGTGACAAATTCACGTCCGTTGTTGTTTGGTTCCCACAATGTGCATATCGTTGTGGGTGGACCCTATAAATAATATGGGTGCACCCTATAAATAGTGGCCGATTGATTTATTGGCGCTGATGAGGCTTTCACATTAAAAACATACTTAATGCATCTCTATAGCAAGAATTCCATAAAGAGCGATGAAGAAACTATTTGTAACTACAGGTATTCAAGTGCACGACGCACAGTAGAAAATGCATTTTGCATATTAGCAGGAAGATGGAGAGTGTTTCTGAAACCCATAGAAACTCAACGGGAAACTTGTGATTATATAGTTTTAGCAGCATTCTGTGTTCATAACATGCTCAGAAGTTGTAAAGCAAGTACACCTTTTAAACAGCAAGTGCAAGTAAGAGAGAAAGAAATAAGAAGTTTTCGAAATGTTGAAGCGATTCGTGGAAATAATGTTCGTGAAACTGGACTAGTGAGGGAGAAGTTCAAAAAATACTTCGTTTCTCCTGAAGGGGCTGCAAGCTGTTCATGGCAATGGGAGAGCATTCAAAAAGGCAGAATGGCCCATTAATATTTTTTGCAAACATTTTTAGTACTGTTTTTCATAAATTAATTTTAGTACTGTTTTCATAATTTTTGTTGCTATAATTTTGAGTTAAAGAATGTAAATAAATAACCTGTAGTGAAATTTTTTTCTGCCTAGTATTCAAATAATTCAAATACTCTACAAATAAGTGGGTAATTTTTGGTCGAAGATCGTCTTCTGCCTATAACACTTAATTGAAAGTAACTATCAATCAAAAAATATACATAAATTTATAAATATACATAAACTAAGCTCATATAAATTATTTTTGCTATTTAAAAGATGGAAGTTTAAAAAGAAGAGGGGACGAACACCGGTTTATATTGTATTGTTGCACACTCCATTTGTTTACATTTGAGAAGATCTGTAGCCAACTGTTGCCGCTAATTCATAAAAAAAAAAAAATTTTTGTTATGAAAAATTTAAATAAAATACTAAATTTATAAATATAAATAATATAAGCACATATAAATTATTTTTGCTATCTAAAAGACGAAAATCGAAAACAAACCGAGGGGACGAACACCTGTTTAAATTGTTAAATTACCCCTTCCTCTTTGTTTACATTTTACAAGATCAGTAACCAACTTTACCGCCATTATTAAAGAAACCAAATTTTATGCTATGACAATTTTAAGAAAACCCTGATTTTATAAACGTGTTTTTAAAGTGTTTGAAATATTGGTTAAATCAATCAAACGGCCTAACTTTGCAATAAATTAGTAAATAAATGTAAATAGTACCTGATATTTCCGACTCTTCCCATGCTTCATGCATATTTGTTTCTATAATCTTTGTTGAAATGAACGAATAAAATAGCGTGTTTCTTCACATGCTTGATGAGCTATTCTTCCCTGTTCATAGCTGATGGCCTGACGCCTGCTGACGAGATCTGGGAATTTATATTTGGAGCTGACGCGTCACGGAGCGTGTTTTCTCACGTCACGACACGACACAGCACGTCAGTGTAGTATGCACAATCCTTTTTGAAATAATGGTTTAATTTGTTTCGTAACATGTCAGCTGACGTGTCAACACGACACGTCAGCGCAGTGTGAGTGCACCTTAAGAAATTACTGCATTTTCTTATACATAGCGTGAATCATACTTTAGAAACACGAATAGGCGATATTAGGCACAGGGGCGATATTTGGGACACCCACCCTACGTTTGATTATTCTCTCCCAATTTTCAATCTCTATTTACCACTCAACCTGTTGTATTTAAACTCAAGGAATAAGGGAAATAATAACCACTAAAATCAAATTAAATGCTTATTGCAAACCTTTGTAAGAAAAACTTTTATTGTTTAAAATTAAATGAATAAGAGGATTTCTTAAATTTGTATTCTTATCTTGCAACGAAAATCTTCCTCCGTCAAAATGTAAAAAGCCCTAGGTGTGCATCCCACTTTTTACTCAGGTTAGGTTGGTCACATTTTTATCCATTCATGCTCAGTCTAATCCTTTTTATCAGCAAATTTCATTTACTTTGTAAAATAAATTAAAATATATCAACTTATTCGTCAAAGCATTGAGTCACTTAATATTTCACAGCTAATTAAATTTTGTGTAAGATTGAAAATATTTAATCTCTTCAAAAATAATTACTTGGTAAATGAAATTTTTGAGGATAATAATTTATTATCATTTTAAATGAAATAACCAAACGTATACCTTTGCGTTTTTAAACATACATACATTTTGAGATATAAAGCTTAATTTAAAAATTAAAGGAAAACTGAATCTTCTTAGAAAAAATTACAAGTATTTTTAATTCAATATGAAATATATTCAGTTGCGAAACATAAAAGAATTGTAAAATTATTCTTTCTCTTACGTACTCAGGAAGTTTAACTTTTTTTTCTTTTTATTTCCCGAAAAGATTTTCTGAGAAACCTTTGAAAACTTAAAAGATTTCCGTCCTTGAGATGAGCTATTATAAGCAAGTATTTGAGATCTAGGCCATAAAGAGAGGTTTTTCTGGGAAATCTTACAGGCGCATTGCTTTTAGGAAGGCGAACATTTTTATGAATATGTATGATACCTTGTCTTCAGGTTTTTTTTAAGTGATTCAGCGCTGCGAATTTTTTATTTGAAACTTGAAAAAGCATGGCAGTTACTTCAGGTTTGCATTCAACAAATGGAATGTATGTTTTCTATCACTCAAAATCTCGATATCTAGAATAGTCCATGGGAGAGCTTCAAATGATGAGTCTTTTGTGACCTTTTAAAAACATTTTATTCCACACGTACACGTAGACGGACGCACATAAACCACAAGCAAAACATTTATATATTCGAATCAGAAGGTGGGGCGATCGAAAATCTCGAGGCAGCGACATACGTCTGTACATTGTGGCTCTCGGCGCTCAACTGTCTAATTTCCTCGTAGGACTCCTCGAAGCCAAAACCCCGGCGTTGCCACTCAGCTAAAACTTAAACTACTCAACTCAACTAAAACAAACCACTCAACAAAAAAAACTCAACTAAACTGTTGATCTCAAGCCGGCGACAGTATGCTTCTAGTTCTTATTTTACTCAATAACTCAGATAATCTTATAGTACTTGTAGTACTGAACGTTTTTCGTCCTATAGTAAAAACGAGTGTAACAAAATGTTTGCTTTACAATAGATGGAATGAAGACATTAAGATATTTCATCTTTCTGATATTGGCTGTTTCTGGAAAACAGAATCCTTTAGCCTATTTTTAAAGCAGTAAAAAAAATCCTGTATCGAAATACTTCGCTTAAAAAAAAAATATTTTTTCTGAATTTCATAAATGCTACTTCCTTTTACAGCAGTTTGTCTTGCCATCTATGATTACAAAACGGAAACTTTTTACTTGATTCATTCATTAAGGCTGTTGAGGGCGCTACGGTCATTTTTTGCTACACGAGGGCTAATTAGACCGAAGCCTTCAGTTTAAAGCCGATTCTGAACAGTTACAAACAACCATGTCAATAGTGTGACTCGAATCCAGACTCTGGTACCAAATACTAGAGCCCTAGCCATACGGCCATTGTCCTAAATGCTCCTTCGTACGTCCTGCAGATGTTTCAATTTAGACCTAGTCATATGGAGGCCTTATTTGAATAGTGGGCCAACTCCATTTTTGTTCATTTAGCGATACAGAACCTTAAAGTCTAATGAGTGCTGGAAAATGACTGCTGAAGTCAGATTTGTGGTGACCTCTATTGGCAGCAGAAATAAGCTGGAGGTGTACCAGTTTTAAAATAAGATTAAAATGATTTGTATGAACATGAAAGTGAGGCTAACTCAATTTTTTAAAATGTGGAGTTGACCTACTATCCAATTAAGACCTTCATATATCCTTAAAAATTTGTAAATATTATTTTCAATTCATTCAATCTAAAAACAAACATTCATTTTTACAGTCAGAATTTAATGCAAACGTTTTATTTACATTTTTTATTCTCCAGGAAAGGCAGAGTATCATGGATATCTGTTTACTAAAAAATAAAAAATTGCGACTCATTAACGTATTTCTTAAAGATTTAGTCATGTATTATAGTTATTAATATTTTGAAATAATTGGATGACGTTTTACGAATAAAGCCCAGAAAAAATAAAATTTCATCACTACACAAATTAAAAATATTTAGTTAATTAGAAGTGTTTTCTCAATCGATGTGGTTACTATTAAAAAGCGAATAACTTATCAAATTGAACTATTCAGTAACAGTCATTCATATAAAACTATATCCAATTTGCCTAGCTCATAAATACGTTATTCACAATAGATTTTGCTAACTTTAGTCAATTTAATAATGTTTAACAAGCTAGAAGCTAAAATTTCTTAGTAATGAGGCAACTTTAGCTACGGTTCTGCACACATTCTTTAGAAATTATTGAAGAGTGTTTAAATTAAATACTCAATCTGTTTTCGTCATATTAAATATCACTTAGAAACATCCAAATGAAGAAAATTATTATTAAGATGATCGCTAAGACTAAAGATGTACAGTAATGAATTTTTCATAATATGGAGTTACTTTTATATACTTTAAAACAAAGATTCAATGAACTGAGGATTTAACTTTATTATAAGCATTTAAAATTTTGCTTCATTAAAGTTCTACAAAACGAACTTAATATTTGTACTCGGGGAAAATTGAGAAGTTTAAGATATCGATGCATGAATATTAAAGAAAATTTTCCTTTTTTAAAATTTCTTAATGAAAATTTAAAATTATATAAACTTAAACCATGTCACTTTTTCCTATGGATTTTATGTCCTTAACATACTATTACAAAGAAAAAATCGTTTATTCCCTGACATCTTTTTTTAAAAGAATTTCATTTAAAAGCTTTTTTGAATCCACAAGAGTTGTTCTTGAAACCAAAATTCCCGCATAAAATATCATAGATATCATAAATCATCGTATGATCCATTATATGCACTAGAGATCATCTTGCTTCATCTCTTGAAACGAAAGAAAAACTACTTGTACAAGGCTTCTCGATATAAATAATTTCGTTATAATGTTTTAAAGGAAAAAAAATTTCAAATTTGTTTGAAATCAAAAAGAATAATTCGTCTCAACAACATTAGTAAAATTTTCTGATCAAATATACCTTTACAAACTTTCCATTCTCCATTACAACTGAGGATTAAGATTCTTAGAAATTTTGTAAATAAAACCTTTCTGTGGAGAAAAGAAATGCTATGAGTAATAGCCCATTTGAAAAACTGCAAGTAATAGCATAAATGCCTCGAGGATTAAAAAATCGAGCATCCTTAGTTATAGCAGCGATACGTTTTCATCCGGCTCCGAGGGAGAAGTATCTTATTCGAACTTTTTTCCTATTTCTTGCAGTCTGCAAGTCAGTTCGAAAATATTCTGGAAAGAAAAGTTTTGTTGCTGATTCTAAAATACATCTAAGCAAAACATTCAAAATCATTAGGCAACCAATTAGGCTGCAGGGAAAAAGAAATTCTTAGAAAAATATGCGAACATAACGCTAAATATTCATTGTTGATATAAAATTTAAGAACTTGCTCTAGCTCTTTCAGCTATGTATTAATTATTTCAAATTCCATGGCACTTTTTTCCATAAAAACGGGACTTAACACTTTTTCTTAATAAAGTATTACCACTGAAATCAAGAATCTTCATTCATTACTGACTTCAACTTATGCAAATTCGAATATACTTGACTGTAGCTTGGAAGACCAACAAAGCATCAAAAGGGACATGCTTAATAATAATTTACCATTAAATAACACTAAACTGTCTTGAACAGTAATATATAACTATGGAAATTATAATGGCTTGATGGCTAAATAGATCGAAAACTGAACCTGAAACAAAAATTTTTACCTATCGATTCAAAGATACCTAAAAACTTGGAAAAAAATTCTAACACCTTACGTTTCTGTCTTTATAGCCCTTCTAATTTGAATAATGAGATATCCAAACTTCCAAACAAAGGCTTCCAGAAATTTTTAATATTTACTAGTCTGACTTGTATTATTTCTTTAGGAGCACTTCACATTGGTATAAGTAATCAGCTACTTACTGACAACCGGATGAGCTGAACATAAATACATATACTTTACACCAGCGCCAGCGATTAAAACTTTAAATAACAAGCCGCTCTTGTATGGTTTAATAGATTTGCAGTGAATGCAAATATAAGCACCTCCAGCTTATCGGGCAGCCTTGGACAGAGGTTTCGCTCTTGTCAATGCCCCTCGGCAAGAAACAGCCAACAAGTACGGTGGACGAAAATGAAAAATTTCTATCATCCAGCCCACGATGGATAGAACTATTGTCTAACACAAATGATGGTAGAAAATTTAGGTTGGAAGAAGAAAAAAGCGTTATACAAGCCATCGTGGATGGAGCCACTCAGTATAAATACCTTCAAGTATAAATACCTCCAGCGTACCGAGAAAAATTCTTCTTTTGGAATTCTCCCTGAGTACTTATCGGCTATGCTTTGATGAAGATTCTATACAAGAGAAAAACCTATGGTCAAAGGCTGCTCAATACGTTTTTGATGTCAATATTTGCAGTGTATCCCTGCAATGTATTTTCTGAGATCCGTCATTTAAAAAAAATTGAACAGCAGAGATTCAAAAGAAGCTGGTTGAATAGATCGCAGACACTCTTGACTTTAACAGCAGTTGTCAAAATGCTTTATGGCTCAACAAAAGTGATCGACACCGATCTTTACCATAGTATTTTCATTTCATAACGAGCAAAATGAATAGCGCTTTAACCCATTTAAGACTGGCGTTGCGAAAACGTAACATTAATTTCTGTATTTTTTAAAGGCATGTTCTAAGTTTTGAACGTCTGAAGTAACATTTTTATTTTATTCTCCATACTTTAGTAGATCATAATAAATTTTTTGTTTCCACATTTGCCCGCTTTTAGCAGTTGAAAAAAATTGTTTTTTTCTGGTGTTTTGAAAGGGAAAAATATGACTAATTTCAAATAATAACCTTAGATAGCAGCATATGTCAAATTTCCGATTTGATGCTTGTTCCGAGTTTACTAGAGACTAAAGAACAAAATGGCTTCAACAGGTAAGGCATAATTTTTGTTTTTATGTTTCTCAATTCATATTTTTAAAAATGTTGCGAAAACGCAACATCAGTCCAATGTGTGTAACTTAATTCCAATGTGTATTATTAGTGCTGCCTAGTTTTTATGCAGTAGATTGGTATTTTTTTCATTTCAGATAAGTTTGTCTCTAGAAAAAAGGGATTTTTGACATTGGAAGAGACATTGGAGTATTTTCATGGGCTAGATGATGATGATATTTCAGAATCGTCCTCAACAGAAGCTAATGATGAACCATAATTCGTCATTATCCCTCCAGATCCGGATGATTTGACGGATGAAGAAGCTATTGATGATAATATTTTATGTGAAAATGTCGAATCACCTAAAGACATTGCAGGTGAAATCGACATTTTTTCTAATAAATGTAAAAGTAAGCAATATAGTAAGAAAAAGGAGCATATTTCATGGGAAAAATGGATACTCTACATGGATGTAATGAATTCTAAAATAAGTTTATTATAGTTTAAGCGATCTAGTATATCTTTGAGAGAGCCATATCTTTGATAAAAAGGCTTGCAGAAATGCAGATGAATTCTGTTTTACCTGAAACTTCACATATTGGAAGACCATCTTCAATTCAAAATCTAATTCTCAACGAAACTCGGAAAGACCGTACGGGCCATATTATTACTAAAAATAGTGAAAATAAACAAAAAAATGTAAACACTGCAAAAGTCAAACAATTACTGTATGTAATACGTGCAATGTACCTCTTCATGCGAAATGTTTCAAAGATTTTAAAATTTTTTTTAAAAATTTTGTAATTTTAACTTTTTATATTTTTTAAATTTTTATACCGCTTTGGACTGATGTTGCGAAAACACAACATTTTGTAACTCTCGTAAAAATAAATTTAATTTTATGGAAACAACTTATTTGTGTAATTAATGTTCTAAGAAGTGTTAAAAAACTGTTTAGTGCATTTCCAATAAAGGAAATATGGAGCGGTCCTAAATGGGTTAAGTGTACGAATTTTATGTACTATTTTATGAACGAATTTTATGTACGAATTTTATGTACTATTATTGTTTCTATTTTTTCTAGGAAAAAGAATAATGAAGAACGTGCTCACTGGTATTCATTATTCTTTTTCCTAGAAAAAATAGAAAACATCTTTCCTGCTACATCCAATTAGACTCCATTTCAAAGGAGGTAAATTTCAAAAATTAAAACGTAATAAGCCATCAGTAACGTAAATCACAGATAAAATCATCAAAATATGCATCTACGCAAAAAAAACAGCGCAGAAATAATATACGAAATTATTTGAATTTCAGGTTATTTGATGATCAGATTTTACAAGTATCTGATCAGAAGACGAAAGGAAATCTCGTAAATTAACAACCCCGCAAGACTCTGATTTCTAAAGTCATGTTACATAAGTATTTAATTACTAAAATAATATCCCATGCGTTTTGAATAACATTTTAAGAGTACGTACTTCATACGTAAAAGATACTTTTGTGCTCGTGTTTGTGCTACTTCCTTTTACAGCGAGGAAGCCATTTTCTCCGCAATTCAAACTTCTATATTTTTTAATCTTTTTAACTGAGAAATGTTTATTTCGGTCTTAAGTTGAATGGTTGTACTTCAAATGGAAGAGAATTGTATAGAATAGACCTCGCTAACTTTACTGCCAAGGCTGTAATTCTCACAAAAACAAAGGTGGATATTTCAAAGTAGGTATGTAGTATTTCTTTTCCCACAGGACTGATTATTAAATATTTCAATTATTGATTACCTGTTGATTTAAACCATTCATGAATTTGAAAAATAAAAAATTTTAATTACATGTTTTCCTATCGTTAACTTACGAAACAAGATAAATTAACACCTCTAAATAATCGTAAGCAATTTTAGTAGGAAGCATTTCTACCTCAGTTTTCGATCGTAAACTATTCATTAATTGATAAATAATGGTTTGTAAAATACGATATAAGTATACAACGTATAATTTGTGAGCAAAATGGATGTATAATAAATTTTAGTTATGCATATTAACATCTCCCATAATTTCCACTAAAAGTTTCAATGTTTTAAAAATTAGAAATTTCTTATTGTTAACTATTTTCATATAAACTTCTAAAACTAAAGATTCCAGCATAATATTTTATTTCTAACTAAATTTCTATCCAACATTAGTACGTTTACACTTAAGAACAAACAACTCAATAATTCATCCGTTCACTCCAAAAACAAGATCATTTTACAAAATATAATTCACACATGTTCTTCTCTAGATAGATACACTTTATTTTACAATTACTTTGAGCAGTTTATCACAATAATAACAAGACTGTTAACAGTATTTTCTTATTTCAAACTTAACTCCGCTGTCTGAAAAATGTCAAAATAACTTCAGTTTATTGTTTGGCTTCCTGGAATTATAAATTCAAATATTGCTCCTTCTTATGTATGTAGCTATTCGTCGGAAAAACGAAATTAATTGAAACGTTTGGGGCAATAAGGATGGTATTGGATATCATATTGCATAGGAAGCCACTTGCAGTTTAGAAATCGTTCCTTAAATACCTTGAAATCTATGAAAGGTGAATTTCTGCCATGCAACTGGATTTTTCTGGCGAACTCAGCTTCTATTTATTGCTCAAAAAATGTAAGCACTCCGTTAGGATAATTTGTGTACAAGTGATTTTACAATGATGTGCTTACAATCGTTTCAGTAGACAAAATATCGTTTAAAAAATCCAAACTATTTCAACTTTTTGATGCCAGGAAACTGTGTAGACCTGAGATTTTTGGAACTCTGCTGGCGTAGCACGCCAAACGCAGTGGCCACAAAGATGCCTATAACTTCAGGAAATTGTAATTTGTATTTGCAACCCACGAATTATCAGAAACCTCAGAAATACCTTGTTTCTCCGAAAATTAGACCGGGTCTTATATTAATTTTAGCTCCAAAAGACACATTAGGGCTTATTTTCAGAGGATATCAAATTTTTTTCATGCACAACAATTTACATTCACTCATTTACAACAATCTACATTTATTCATATACTCCTGTACAAAATTTACATTTATTCAAGTACAGTCATGTCATCTTCTTCTGGAACATTGCCATCGAAAGGGCAAATGCTTGAATATTAGCCCTACGAACAATCAATCCATTTACAGATGATGTCTTCCAACTCAGGAAAAAGGTTGCTTACCTGATCCACACTTGAGAGTCTTAGCATTTCTCGAACCCAACTGAGCTCAAATCCAAATTAGACCGGATCTTATATTAATTTTAGCTCCAAAAGACACATTAGGGCTTATTTTCAGGGGATATCAAATTTTTTCATGCACAACAATTTACATTCACTTATTTACGACAATCTACATTTATTCATATACTCATGTACAAAATTTACATTTATTCAAGTACAGTCATGTCATCTTCTTCTGGAACACTGCCATCGAAAGTGCAAATTCTTGAATATTAGCCCTACGAACAATCAATCCATTTACAGATGATGTCTTCCAACTCAGGAGAAAAAGGTTGCTGACCTGATCCACACTTGAGATTCTCAACATTTCTCAAATCCACCTGTTGACCGAGGTTATTGTACTCTGATCTCCATTTTTAGACCATTCGGAGATCCAACTTCTTTTCTTTGCAGAAAGCTGTAAGATTCTTATTCCGGGAGTCCTCTATGAGTCCTTTCTTGTATTCGAAAGAATAGCTCATTTTTTTGCACTGATCTTATTTGGAGATCGAAATACACTCTGTCACAAAAAAAAAATATATGCTCTCGGAAGGAAACGAGCTACTATCACGAAACTTAACATGTATGTAGTGTATGAGGAGATAAGCAAATGATTACAAATTCAGAAGAACAGACCGTTTTATTAAGAAGATATGGCATGAAAAAGGTTACAAATCAGTAAGTAGTAAATCCATCTCTGGCAGCTATACAATGCTGAAACACGGCGGGGCATCGAATCAGTGAGGTCACCTATGACCTCCTGCGGAAGATCATGCCATAATCTTTGCAACTGGGCAGTTAATTTACCAGTATTCCGGGACGGCTGCAATTGCCTTCCAAGCACGTCCCAGACGTGCTCTATTGGCGAGATGTCTGGTGACCTGGCAGGCCATGGGATTACGTCATATCCTTTAAGACATTGTTGGGAGATTCGTGCAGTATGTGGACGAGCGTTTTCTTTCTGATAAATGGCACCTGGGCGACTTGATAGCATATGCAGGACAACTGGCTTTAAAATCTCGTCCACGTAACTGCGTGCCGTCAAAGTGCGTTGAAGAACGACTAGAGGTGATCGTGTGTCCCAACAAATCACTCCCCACACTGTCACACCTTGTGTAATCGCCGTATGTCTCTCGACAACAAATGCCGGATCGGACAGGTGGCCTGGCCGCCTCCACACGCGTATGCGCTGGTCATCAGCATTGAGACTGAATAGGGATTCATCGCTGAAGATCACACGCCTCCAGTCGGTCACATTCCAGCATGCCCGAGGTCAGCAAAAATCCGATTGACACTGCCTATGATGTGGAGTCAGTGGTAAGCGTCTTAATGGCCGTCGGCTCCTATTACCTGCGTCGGCCAGTCGTCTCCGAATGGTTAACCCTTGATACCACCGGATGTCTGGAAGGTGGTAAATGGCGTCGAACCGATTCTAGCGACGTTTTTGCTGCGGACGTGGCCGCTCTTATGATTGCACGATCCTCGCGCGCATTTGTGTTCCTGGGACTCCCTGACCCTCTGCAACGGTAGACTTCCCCTTCCGTGATCCATTGTTGCCAACACCGAGCAACTAGCATATCGCTCCGACCGAGGTGACGACCGATACGTCTGTTCGGCCAACCTGCTTCTCTGAGGTCTACTATACACCCCCTCTCAAAGTCCTACAATTGTTCGTACTGTCACCGGTTACGTCTCAGAGGCATCTCTAGTCACAATATCGTCCATCCAAGTCGACAGATTTGTTTGAATAACCCTATGAGATTTACGAGCAATCACGCTTTTAAACTCTCCCAGCTGCGTATCTCATATGCGCATAGCGCGCTTACCCTTGTCTCATTGGCGTCGAAATTTTAATCATTTCCATATCTCTCACCATACTACATTCCTGCCAAGTTTCTTCTGGGATAGTATTTCGATTTCTTCTGGGTGCATATATTTTTTGTGACAGGGTGTATTATTCCCTTTAAATCTATTATTAAATCAATCGTTAATCTCACCGTTTAAGTCTTACAAAACAGGAGTGGCAACAAAAACTGTTATGAATTATGGACTACACAAAAATGGCAAAAAATTGCACACACAAAATTCAGAAAACTTTTTTTTTCACAAGAGTGCATTAAGTATGTCAGTTACAACACTTGACGTATTGAATTATGAATGTTATAATAAGTCACAACCACGTCCGCTCGTTATCAAGTGCACACGTCGTGTGCTGTGACTGCACTCCGATTGATCATTCTGCAATAAGGGCCTGTTCACACAGGAGTCCGTTGAGTTGCGTTAAGGAAAAGATGACGTTGAGACGAAAATAAACCAATCATAGGCCTCCAAACGATTAGCAAGGAAATTTTTAACGCCTATGATTGGTTTATTTTCATCTCAACGTCATCTTTTCCTTAACGCTATGCAACGGACTCCTATGTGAACAGGCCCTTAGTCTGGCGTACGTCTGGCTGACGATTTTAACTGGGGCTTATTTTGGGGGTAGAGCTTATATTTCGAGTATCCTGACAAATCATGCTAGGGTTTATTTTCCGATTAGGTTTTATTTTCGGAGAAACATGGTAGATAGTATCAGGTGCATGATGATGTTGTCATGATGACTGTCATGTAACCAATTCACTCCCAGCCTTTTCGTATTGGAGGCAAAGTGAAGAGATTCCCCTCTCTTCGTATTTATGAGATGTTTTGAATGCGAGCGAGTGGAACGCCGGGGAACGTTCGAGTAGATTAACTTTTAGTATAATAAGACGACTTTCGTAGAAGTCTGTGTTTTAAGCTATTAAAGTTGTGTTTTTGTGTTTGAATGTAAATGTTTGTTGTAGTTCGAGTTTTTCCAGTCTAAATAGAATAAAACCGTCTGTTTGTTTTGTGAATTCGTCGTCAGGTTATCCAACGACATTACAATGACCATAGATAGTTGAACTAAATATAGCACGTTACACCTTTAAAGTCTTTTTTTCAATTTATTTTTCACTTTGAACGATAAAGTCAAGCAATTTCAAGCAGGATAATATTTCAATTATATATGTCTCGTTTATAAAATCTCAAAAGACTGCAAACTTTTCTATTGAAACATTTTGAAGTAACTGTTAAATATTAATGAGTTCTTAAACTGAAATATCTTCTGTTTATATTTCGCTTTATGATTTTTGCCCCTAACTTAACAAATAACCTTGACAAATTATTAGTATTCTTTAAAAAATATACAATAATTTTGAAAAAATATTGTGTTTTATTTAAAGAGAAATTCCCACGTGATGCACTTGTTTTAACATCTGGTTACTACATCAAACTACTTAAAGAATTAAAAATATGAAATCAAATTCATCAAATAAGTTTAACGTAATTTCCGTAAGTTTAAACCTCAATTGATAAAATACATGGCGATCATTTCAAGTCGCTGACAAACTTCTAGAGATTAAAAGAAGCTAAATTATTCGGCCAAATGAATAATAGCATACACCAGTAGAGTCATTAAAAGTAATCGTCACTTTACTAAAGTTTTAATTAAGAAATGTATTCCGGCAAACGCTTATATAAAATAAGATTAATCCAAAACAAAGAAATTTTTCACCCGTTGTTGATATCTTGAATTTAATTACAGAAGCTGTTAATCGCTGTCTGAAAGCAGTTGTGCGTAAAAGTTTGATAATTCTGACATAAAAGTGATAAACAAGTTTTTATAACCAATTATTTGTGAGTCTTATTATGGTATTAATTGCTAAACTTTGAAGACAAATAATTTTACTATCAAATAAGCAAACTTTGGCTTCTAAATGGTAATGAATTTTCACAAAAAATCTGAATAATAGTATTTATTCATAGCTATGATGAACATGTTGCCTCTATATATTGCATGCTGTGAACATTTTGTCTCTATGAGAGTATTAAAATCGTATCAGATCGTTAGATCGAGAGTATTAGATCGTTTTAGAAACAGAAAAACTTTTTAATATTGAGGTGACCACAAAATAGTTCTTTTTAAAATTCAAAGGTTTCCAGAGCAAAGATTATTATATTTTTATTATTTTAAAACTATCAAAAGTCGGGCTTTTTATGACAGGACAGCTGCACACAGGCCTGATATCTTTATCGTGAGGGCTTTTGGATTGGTCAGTTTCCTTGTCATGCCATAGCCCTTCTTATTGGTAAGAGATCCCTCTCATTAGGTTCTGCTCCATACAATTTCTTTAACAAAAAATATGTTTTTTGACAACCATTTTTATATTAATGGCTCAGGAAGTATACCTATGACATAAATTTACATATCTAAGTAAATGTATGGACTCAGATATTATCAAAATGTAAGGAATGGGTGTTTGGTTGATTGAACATATATGTACGCATAAACACATAATAATATATTAAAAGAAGATTTTCCTAATATGTAATAGAAGAAATAAAGAAGTATGTTACAAAAATTGCCAATGATATAAGTGGTTAAATATAAAAGAGTTGTAGGTGTTTTCATTAAATAAGGGCGGTGGCAGGTATGTATGCATGTGTGTGTGTGTGTGTGTGTGTGTGTGTACATGTATACATGTATGTCTACATGATAGCCATACAAAATGTGAAGCAAATGACCGATTTTTTTCAATAATTTTAAAATCTAACATAGTCAATCACACTTTACAAAAAGTAAACATCTTACAAATTGTTTAACTTAAGTGAAATATAATCTGAAAATTTCTGCTTTAATTTTTTGTTCTCTTTTAAACATAATAAGGAATGAAGTACATTTAAGACACCCTTTTGTAACTTTTGGTCCACTTAGAAATCATGTCACCCCGATCTAAGAATGCGTAATCGGTAATCAAATTTTGATCAAGAGCTTAAAAATATGTTTCAGTTAGCATAGTGTGCCTTAGTAAAAATCTTTTATCACTTATTTGCTATTAACGCTTGCTTGAATCTGGCATCATTGGGGCCCGAACTTGGCTTGGCCCACGAAGACAGATATTATGTTCATCTCATTTTAAACATACTTAAAATATTACTTCATAAGAAGGATAAATGATTTTTGTGTTAAATTTTAGATTGCCAAGAGATGTTTATATAACTTAAACTTGCACTGTATTGTCTTTGTCAGTTAGAGTTATTTTTTACTATCATGGGATTGTTGCCCTTAAAGTTAGACGTTGAGTTATCTACTTTTAAATCTTTCTGGATTTTAAAATTGAAAATCTTGTGGAAAGCATGTGTTCGCATTGATGCATAAAGAAATGTATTTATAAGGCTATTATATTTTATTTACAACATATCACTTAACGTATTTTTAACACCATTGAAGAAAATCATTCCACCGATGCAAATAAACATACACAACGACATCATTGGAGGATAAAGTGCTTTGATATATATATATATGTGTGTGTGTGTGTATGTATGTATATATACTAGTTGTTACCCGTTAAAACATAACGGCTGAATAGTAACTAAATGTACTAATACACAAATTTTACTCAACACATCATGGTCAAATGTTAAAAATCATGATATTAAGAATAGAGAAATACACTTTAAAAAATTACTATTGAACCCAGCAAAAAGAAATAGTGTTACTCAACAGCGCGAAATAAACAATTTCTGTCAAGTTTAATTCTATATCTCACAAACATAATTACAAATAAAAATGGCCGACAGAGAGCTAGAGAGATTCTTCGGATTAAATAAATTAACGTGTTTAGGCAGCATCGTGCTTAGGGAACTAGTATGGTATACCCTCCCCCCCCCCCATTGGCAATTTTGGCGATCTTTTTCCTTATACCGTGCTTAGCAAGTATCTAAAGCCAGATTTAAACATGCCACTGAGCATGCGCAGAAAGCAAATGCCAGTCGTAAATTATTGCTAATGAATAGAATTTGCTGTTACAAAAAGCAAATTTGACAAATCTACAGATTACAATCTTTTGTTTAAGACCAAAATGAAGTAAATTGATGCAGTAGTTTTCCCTCACGTATTGCCCAAAAAATCGGCTCAGCAACTTAAATACATAGATATATGTGTTTGTGTGTAAACGCGCTTGATAAGACGGTGCTGCCACAATCTCTTACATACGCATTTTTCTTAAGTCAAAAAGAAAACATGAAAACAATTATCTACAGCACTATTAGCCTTAAAACTTAGTATTCAGTCAAGAAGGTAAGGAAAAAAATATAATCTTTTCGGGCCACGAACATTCCACGAGGATAAACCTTTATTTTCTCTTGGTGTTCATGAACTGGAGTAAATATCATATTGATTTAAGAACTTTATAATTTTTTAATATACTTCTCATGTCGGAAATCGATTGGAAGCTTTATTTAACAAATAAAAGTCTGAAACGTGAAGATAATTTCTCCAGTTGTTTACAGCAACATAATTTATAAATTAACAAAGAAATTTTAAGTCTCTTTCATTATTGAACCGAGCGAAATACTGTATTTTAAGCAGCATACAGCGAAGACAGATCTACGCATGATGAAATATTACTAATGTGAATTACTTAAAACAATTTCATTTAAAGAAAACACCGATATTTTAGAAAATCGAAGTGAAAATTTTTCTTCAAGATATGGTATACCCTCCCCCCCCCCCCCCCATTGGCAATTTTGGCGATCTTTTTCCTTATACCGTTTTCTTCAAAATATTGGGGCTTCTTGTTTTATGGAGTCGGAAACTAAAAGGGTCCAAAATACTTCACAGAAAGAGTTAAAAAGCCCTAAATAAGTACTTAGAGCCCAAAATTTTAATGCAACAGCAGTAGAAAGATTAAACTCGCTTAAAACAAAAAATCGACCTACAGATTTCCTGCATAAGTGATAACAAATTCTTCTCTAAACATTTTTCAAATCGCATAAATAGAAACTGCAGTCGAATTTGCATTATATTTACTTGAAGTGCCGTAAAATCTCGAGTATAATACGCACATTTTTTCACATTGTAGTCCGCAAAAATGAGGGTGCGTATTATACTCGCGTACAAAAAAAAGTAGTTTTAACATTGGATAAACGAACATACAGCAGCTGTAAGACATTGTCGCAAAACTGGTGCGTGCGCATCTCCGTGATTCATCCACCCATTTACTAAGCAGGTATTTATTTTAAACAAACGGGATTCACAGTTCGTATCGTCAAGTTAGGATGATGAGGGTGATATATATTACGATGGCAACAATGATTATGACATAGACGTAACAACAATAGATGAGCTGTATTCTAGTGAAAGTGATTAAGACTGATAATTTGACAGTACTGTTTGTTTTGAATTAACAATTTAAGTTTTTTTCTACCGAATTTGACGTTTTCCTTTCTTTTTATTAGAAGTTTTATTTATGATAATAAATATTTGTGCAATTTTTAAATAAAATATTGAAAAGTTATGGGTGCGTATTATAGTCGAATTTAAATTTTTTCCGAAAATTTTGCCCAAAATTAAGCATGCGTATTATAATCGGGTGCGTATTATAGTCGAGATTTTATTATACTTTAAGCGAAGGATTTTCAAAATAATGCATTTCTAGAAACGAATTAGAAATATTAAAGCTAACTCAAAAATTAAAATTTAATAAATCTTGATAAGAGATTTCTAGAAATAAAAAAATTTTAACATTTAAGAAAAATTGTATATTTATCACGTACTTTGTAACCGATCTTTCTATCGCAGACTTTTTTTGCCTCTTTTATCCACTAGAATCAAATATATTGTTTTCTTGGAACGAGATCCTGTATTTAGTATTATTCACTTTGAATGAGATTCATATCAAAAAATCTTACTCTGATGTTTTATTGATGAGTGCGACTGCCGTAAGGGATCTAGAAATATTTTCTAAGTTATATTTGTTTGTTTCGAAGAGATGGAAGAATATTTACAATTTGCCTTGCACTTAAGTTACTATATGACCGGCGGGCATTTTTTTTTCTTCTTTAGCTATTTTTCCTGGTGAATAGACCTTTAATATGTCAACAATAATTATTTTCTTTTCTTTCTATTAATTAGAGCATATATCATATCGACTGAAAGTACTTTTTATTAATTTATTGTTCTCTTAATCAAGCATATTACCATAAAATTTCGACTATAATACGCACCCAAGTATAATACGCATGCTTAATTTTGCGCAAAATTTTCGGAAAAAAATAAAATTCGACTATAATGCGCACCCATAACTTTTCAATATTTTATTTAAAAATTGTACAAATATTTACTAACATAAATAAAATTTGTAAAAAAAAGAAACGAAAACGTCAAATTCAGTAGAAAAAAATTTAAATTGTTAATTCGAAACAACAAATACTGTCAAATTATCGGTTTTAATCACTTTCACTAGAATACAGCTGATCTATTATTGTTGCGTCCATGTCATAATTATTGGTGCCGTCGTAATATATATCGCCTTCATCATCCTCACTTGACGATACGAACTGTGAATTCCGTTTGTTTAAAAGGAATACCTGCCTAGTAAACGGGTGGATGGATCACGGAGATGCGCACGCACCCATGTTGCGACAATGTCTTACAGCTGCTGTACGTTCATTTATCCAATGTTTAAAACTACTATTTTTGTACGCGATTATAATTCGCACCCTCATTTTTGCGGACTAAAATGTGAAAAAAAGTGCGTATTATACTCGAGATTTTACGGTAGTTTGCCATCCTGGGGATTCAGCTGGATCAGGGTAATCAGGGAAACAGCAACAATATTTAGGGATTAACGAAGAATATAGCTCTTTTCATTATTAAACTCAGGTAAATGCTATAATTTAAGGGGAATTTAGAAAAGATAGATCTACGTTTGAGATTCCCTTATGTTAATAATTTAAAATAATTTTTAATATATGTATTTCTCATACGGATGATTAAACTGCCTTTAAAATAGAGTTAAGTAAGTGACCGAAGATTCCCTAAATTCCACTATCACGATAATGTAGTTTCTGTTCCAACATTTAAGTGACATACAAAATAACATAGAATTTCTCCCCCATGACTATTTCGGACGTCTCCCCCCTCAAGTGTCCACTCCCTACGCCGCCTCAGACGACGTCCTTATAGAATTTTCTGTTGTCTCTCCTGTTTATATCAAAGAGTTTGATGACACTCGTAGTCGTGAATTGTCCACAGTGACAATCTCAGCTGATGCCTCTCATCCTGATGAGGAAATATTATTTAGTTTGAAATTATTTTGCAGACCTTCTATTTTGTGGATATTAAGAAGAGGTTCTTTGTAATATGAAGTCCAGTCCTTTGTAGAAAGTTATTTTCAGCAAGACTTTGTTTCACTCTTACAACTGAACCTCAAGGAATTCGAGCAGTTAGATTGTACGGACTATGAAATTGGATTAATAGTTATTTGTTAGTCATCTCTAAAGAGTTTTAAAAGTAGTCTCTCTTTTGTGTTTTTTAAATAAGATTTTAGAGTTTCGATTTTATAATGGCTAAAGGTAGAATCATGGCTGCTAGGCGTCTTAGAAATATTTATTTTTGCATTAGTTGCCTATGGAGTTTCCATGAAATTTAATCAGTTAGGTAGTGTTGTAAGAAGCAAAAACTAATTTATAGTGTAAACATCTAAGGTACAAGTACTTCGGTTGAGAAACGCATTATTTGTAAAGATAATAGCATAAAAGTATGTATGCATTTTGTTCCTTCAGCTCTCCTTCTCCTCTTGCAAATATTAAGGTCCAACGTGTAAACGATAAAACTCAAATACACTCATGGACAAAAAAATTAGCGCACCAAGAAGGAGTGATCAAAATGAAACGAAATTTTACATACGTAATGACTACTTTGATATAAATAAATGATAAGAAAATCAAAGAAAAAGGATAATTTATTTCAGAGAAAAAGGCAAAAGAACGGAGGAGTTAATACTCCGTTGGACCCCTCTAGCGCGAATGCACGATGCGATACGATCGGGCATTGAGTCATACAAGTTCTGTATGATGTCTTGAGACATTTCGTTCCATATTTGCTGTAACCTTGCCTCTAGTGCGTTCAAACTCGTGGGATGCCCAACTCGTCGTCCCAAATGATCCCAGATATGCTCGATTGGAGACAAATCTGGGGATCGGGCAGGCCAAGGAAGGGTAGTAACAGTGCGGAGACAGTCTTGTGACACCCTTGCAGTATGAGGCCGAGCATTGTCTTGTTGAAAAATGGCTCCTGGGAGCCGTTGCATGAGTGGCAACACATGTGGTTGCAGGATTTCATGAACATACCGCTGGGCTGTCATGGTGCCACGGAACAATACTAGGGGTGACCGTGTATTGTAGGCAATGGCACCCCATACCATCACACCAGCTGTGGGAGCGATGTGTCGCTGTACAGCAAAGGCAGGATTGAAGCGTTCATCACGGGCTCCCCACACGCGAACACGATTGTCATCACTGCCAAGATTGAATCTGGATTCGTCGCTAAAGACGACCTGGTTCCATTCCGCTGCAGTCCAGTTTCCTCGTGCGCGGCAAAACTCCAAACGGAGGCATCGATGGGTGGGCGTCAAGGGCAGCACACGTAATGGGCGCCGCGATACCAACTGTCCTTCAGCCAGGCGCCTTCGTATGGTTCGAGAAGACAGAGGCCCCTAGTGAAGGTACTACTTGTGCCTGGATGGCGGCCGATGAAGCAGTTGGCTGTACGCGTGCATTTCTTACGATGTGGCGGTCTTCTCGACGACTGTTCTGTCGAGGGCGTCCTGAGCCTGGTCTTCGTGTACATGACATCTCTCGGGTCCACTGGTCCCAACACCTCCTCACAACACAATCAGAGCGGCCTAATTGACGAGCTACTCGCCTAGCTGACCACCCAAATTCCATCATCCCGACGATTCTCCCCCTCTCAAACTGCGACAACTGCTTATATTGTCTTCGAACACGGCGTAATGGCATGTCTATCTCAGCTCTTCCTTTGCAAATGATTCAGCAAACTCAAACAAGCTTTGGTTACCTGTTTTATACTCCACAGAGTACGATGTTCAACGCCCTCTACCGGCTATACGTAATGCGCAATCACGCTGCATTTCTAATCATTTGCATATCTCTTCGACATGTACCTTCATTGCAAATTTCGTTACGATCCCGCAATTATTTCTTGGTGCGCTAATTTTTTTGTCCATGAGTGTATTTCCTTTGTCAACCAGAAGTCTAACCCCTTGATGCTGTCGACTCTAAAACAGTTTATCATCGGATACACTAGATTATATAAATTTAAAATTACAATACCAACAGTGTATTCAAACACGCCCCAAAAAAAAGAGCATTACATGTGTCGCGGGGTAAATAGCGCGACATTGTGCAAAATTAAGAAACGTGGAAAGAGGTCTAGAATAAAGAAGATACATTATAAAGATGACAAAGAAGGTTAAAGGGAGAAAAGACCGCAAGACGGGAGAATCTGATGGGAGAAGGAAATGGCCAACGGAGGGGTAGCCGAATTGAAAAGAATTAGGTAGTTAAGAGCAATTATGGAATAAAACGCACGTCGCAAAAACGGAATACAGATGTGAGGAAATAGTGATTAAGCGCATGACGGATAAAAGGAGTGGAACGGTGAATTATGTGAGGACTTAGCCAAAGAAATGGAAACAAGAAACAGGTGGAATTCTAGGTATTTCGAGAAAAGACCGTGAGAAGAGAAGGGTAATGAGAAAAGGCGACACGCCTTAGGCAGGACGGGATAGAAAGTTCCAGATGAAGACTAACGAACCAATACAGTATGGCGGAAGAATATATGACCAATCGAATGAGAAAAGAGGAGGAGTTAATAAGGAAGGGCAAAAAGTATAAGAGACACAAGAAATGTAGGAACAAGATGATTATTATTATTAGAGCTATCAGAATGACTTTGGTTGTTTGGTAAAGAGATAGAACCTAAGAACGAGCGACCCATACTACGAAGTTAAGATAGATAAATGAGGATTTGTGACTAGAATAGAAAGACATACCGGCCGAGCCAATAACCCGATGCTGAAACGATATGAGATTCGCGTCTAGCGCAGCAGAATAAGAAACCCGAATTAGTTTTAAGAAAGGAATCGAGAAACTGTCACGGAATGTAGTAATAAAGGAGAAAGACGAGTAGTTAATGTACTGGAAAGAAAAGATGATAGCCTGAATGTAATACGAGGATGGTGGAAAGAAATCGTAATCTACGGGATTGAGCTACCTGCATAAATGACAAAGCACCGACAGTCATAGAGCCAGCGACGGAGGCCGAACGAGAAGATATATTGGAAGTGCAGCGCTCCATCCCAAAGGGACTGATTGATTTCCGACCTCAGACAGTGTAAGCCAGCGACACCACCCAGCCTGCACCCCACAGCGGACAGAAAGATGACATTACTTCATGGAGAGTGCCGATATACAAAGGATCATCGAAAAAGAGAACAGACCGCCAGCCAAGTAAGCACCCGTAATGAATTGTTAAAGAACTTCAGTGATTAAAGAACTTCAGTTCTTTGGCTGTTCCTTTATTGATCACAAAAATAGTGTTTGCCTTATTGAGGCAATAATTAAGTTAACGGACGTAGTGAATGACAATGTTTTTTTTTTAAAAGTGATTTATAAAAATGGTTGTTAAATGTATTACCTCGTAGTTAGAAAGTTGATAATGAATAAGTAGACTATATTTGATTAGAAATAGGGAGATAAATGTGTAAATTAATGTGTCATAAAATGAAGAATCATATGAATATAATTCTTGTATTAAATTGCAATTGTAAATGTTATATGTGTTCGATTCCAATAAACCTATCCATTATTGTTCAATCAGATGATTTATAGCATATTTAAAACACAATGCAAGAAACGGTATTTATTGGTCAAGCAAACAGGTAGTGCTTGAAGGATTATCACTATTGGCAACACACCCAAAATTGACTAACGTGACCATTACATTCTATACGATCCCCTAACCCATAATAACATGTAAAGCATTTTGTATGGAAATATAGAAATTAAAGATTGTGAAACATGCTTAAATACTGGTCAGCACTAAATTTACTCTTTAAAAATTTTAATAACTTTAGTTCAGCAGTAATCTGCAACATTGAAAATAAATTCCTACTTAATTATACTTAGGGCAAACTAGCTATTTATCAAATCCGAGAAATTTGAACCCTGGAAGATCGAGGTTCTTTCAGCAGAAATTATTTTTTGGGACATTTCATAACAGGACAGAACCTTCCAAACAGAGCTCGTTCAGATTTTTATGCCTTTCGATTCCATGCTGTTCATTATTCTCATGCGTCTTTTACTTGAGTACATTACAAAAAAAATTATTTCTCTCTGTAAAATTTTATGTTAGCGTCCATACAATAATATGAGCAGACAAATGCTGATGGGGTTTTCCAAGATTTTTTTAACATCTGAAAGAAACTTTTATAGAAAGTAGTTAATATTTGTCGTGCTGGTGTTTGAATACCTTTTTTTAAACTATTTATTTTCAAGCATAGTACTAGTTTCAAACACTGAAAGAAAGAACTAACTTTTTGAACTTTGAGTTTTTCGTTGGTTTTTTCTGTTGTATAAGAATTTTATTCTATAAAATAATTTGCCATTTTTTTATGTTCTTTGTGGCTTTTCATTCTTTTCTCTTTGGTTTACAAATTTTTTAAATTAGTTACTCAAGGGAACAAAAGTCACTAACTAGTAAAAGAGTGTTTTCCCGAAAATAAAATCAGAAAAGAGATTAAAGTCTCTTCTCCCTTTTTTTACTTAACTCTCCTTTTAATTACATTACAGTTTAATTAACATGCATTTAATCTGTCTTAACAGTGTTATCGATACAGAAGAGAAAAAACAGAAAAGCATTGCTTTTCGATTTTACCCACGTACTAGAACTCAGATCATACGATTAACCTTAATTACATTATACAAGAGAGAACTTTTGCATTCTCTTTTAAAAATGGAAAAAATATCCCGTGAATATTATTCATTATACCATTTTTATTCAAAAATCAGAACAGCGAAAATGTTCCAAAATTTCATTTCGACTCAATAGTATACATTTAACAGGCAATGAGTGAAAAGCAGGTATTTTATAGAATGCCTAGGAAATCTACAGCATGCGTCACGTTTTTAAGCAAAGCATGAAATGTCTGTGTTACTTTAATATGATTTATACTTTCCCTAGGCATTGTTTAAAACACCTAGGCATTATTCAGAATGACAAGCGATATTTAGGCAAAGTACACTCATGAACAAAAAAATTAGCGTACCAAGAAGGAGTCGTCAAAATGAAACGAAATTTTACATACAGTGGCTCCCAAAAGTGTTCGTACACTTACGAATTTCAATGAAATAGGGGTCTATCCGTTAATTAAAATGAATATTTCAGAATGTGTATTTAATAATAAGATCTATAATCTATTCTCAACAAAACTACATGAAATATTTTGAAAACATAGTAAAACTTTATTTTTAAGAAACCAGCAATCAAAAAGTAACAAAAACTTTCTCACAAAAGTCATCGTACACTGAAATATTTTCGGATAAATTCATACTTAAAATTATCGTATGACGCTTTATTTTTATTTTTGAATTGTGGTGGCATTTAAAATATCGTTTGGCTTTAATTTTTGCTTGCCTACTCCGGAATATTCTATTTATTATTTAAAAATGGCTCGTAGTCGTAAAGAAACAACAAACAACATTCGAAAATTGATTATTTTTCATCATAGTAGTGGTAAATCAGTTCGGAATATTGCTAAATTACTTAATTTATCCCATTCTACTGTGCAGTATGTGATAAAACGCTTTAAAGAAGAAAATTGGATCAAAAACAAGGTAAGAAAAGGCCGTCCGGCAAAGTTAACAAAACGGGATCAGAGATTTATAATTAGAAAATTTGAGAAAAATTCACGTTTGAGTGCTGTAAAAGTTTCTGCAGAATTCAATGAAACATTTTCTACTTCAATTTCACCTGAAATTTTTTCACGAGTTCTCAGAATAGCTGGATTACATGGGCGTTCTGCCCATAGAAAATTTTTTGTGAGTGAGAAAAACAGAAAGTTTAGGCTTCCCTTCACACTATCAATGATAAATAAGCCCCAAACCTATTGGAATAATGTCTTATTTGCCGATGAACATTTTTGGTGCTGATGGGCGTATAATTATATGGAGAAGAAAAAAATGAGGAACTTAATCCCAAGAACTTAGTAGGAACAGTTAAGCATGCCGGTGGAGGTATCCTTGTGTGGGGGTGCATGTCAGCATCAGGATTAAGAAATTTGGTATTTATTGATGGCATAATGAATCAGGCTGTTTTTATAAATATTTTAAGAGACAATTTAAAATTATCAGCTCAAAATTTGGGTATTGGAAACAACTTTGTTTTTTATCAAGATAACGGTCCTTAAGCACACGGCTCTCAACGTTCGCTTCTGGTGTATCTATAATTGTCCACAAGTTTTGAAAACACCACCTCAATCGCCAGGTTTAAACCCAATAGAACGTATTTGGAGAGAACTGGAGGTTCGAGTACGAAAACACGACATTCACACGAAAAGCGAACTAAAAATAATTATGGTGGAAGAAAGGATGAACATTGATGCAAAAATTACAAAAGAACTAAAGCAATCTATTCACAGACGTTTAAAAGCTGTCGTGGATGCTAAAGGATATCCTACTAAATATTAATTTAACGAAAATTAGAATATTTACTAATATGTAGAGATTTTTTACAAAGTGTACGATGACTTTTGTGAGATAAAGTTTTTGTTACTTTTGGATTATTGGTTTCTTAAAAATAAAGTTTTACTATGTTTTCAAAATATTTCATGTAGTTTTGTTAAGAATAGATTATAGATCTTATTATTAAATACCCATTCTGAAATATTCATTTTAATCAATGTATAGACCCCTATTTCATTGAAAATCGTAAGTGTACGAACACTTTTGGGAGCCACTGTACGTAATGACTACTTTGATATAAGTAAATGATAAGAATATCAAAGAAAAAGGATAATTTATTTCAGAGAAAAAGGCAAAAGAACGGAGGAGTTAATACTCCGTTGGACCCCCTCTAGCGCGAATGCACGATGCGATACGATCGGGCATTGAGTCATACAAGTTCTGTATGATGTCTTGAGACATTTCGTTCCATATTTGCTGTAACCTTGCCTCTAGTTCGTTCAAACTCGTGGGATGCCCAACTCGTCGTCCCAAATAATCCCAGATATGCTCGATTGGAGACAAATCTGGGGATTGGGCAGGCCAAGGAAGGGTAGTAACAGTGCGGAGACAGTCTTGTGACACCCTTGCTGTTGAGATTTGAAAGAACTACGCGTTCTCCTTTCTCCTCTAAAATCCAACTTTATTAAACAAACACACCCACTTTTATACACTCAAAAAGCCTATCAAACATCGATGTTTCCACCACCGACAGAGAAACTTCTGCGTTCAACGTGCAGTTACATTTTGCGTCATGGAACAAGTGAGATGAAAATCAAAATCAGATATGACGTCATAACAAGTGAGATGAGAATTAAAACAAGACATGACGTCATAACAAGTGAGATGAAAACAAGAATGACGTCACAATTCTCCCACCTTTTGATTAAAAGATAAAATAATTAATCAAAACAAACATATCACAATAAATGGAAAAGTTCAAAAGATAAAGTTCTAACTAAACCAGCATGCATCATTTTTAAATGAACATCTTTGATCAAACAACTTACAAGCTTGTGTTTGTTCGGCAGAAGCAGAGGATAAATAAAATCCCTTTCATCTTTCCTTTCGGCAAGTTTGGTCCTTACTCGGAGTAAGTCTTCTTCATCTTTAAACACAGAAATCGACTTCAATTTCTTAATATCTTCTGAATTAAAGACTTCTTGCTGCACTAATCTTATGATAATTTTCTCTGCAGCAGATAGTTCAGTCACTTTTAATTCTCCAATTTCCCTCTCTTTGTTGCTGTTCCGAGCATTTTGAATGAATCTGTTCATCCAGGCTACCATTCTTATTATCTTACTATAGCTTGAAAAGTAGGCTGTAATCCAAAAATCCGCAACATTGCTGCAATTAAATGATGTTACTACAGTCTTTCTCTTTTCGGCAGTTATTTCAGTTTCATTCTCAATGGGGTTAGATTCTGGCCAATCCTCTTCAGGTTTTGTCAGCCAAAGTGGTCCCTCCCACCATCTCGATTCTATCAATTTTGTTACAGAGCATCCTCTCGAAGGAAGGTCAGCTGGGTTAGCTGTTCCATGAATATGGGGCCAATTTCCGTTTTCGGTGAGACGTCGGATTTCTTTCACCCTATTATTGACAAATGTTCCCCATGTTTCATTCTTCTTAATCCAACAAAGAGCAGTTGACGAATCTGTCCAAAAGTATTCTTTTGAGATTTCAATCTGAAGTTTTCCTTTGGTGAAAGAAAACAATCTGGCACCAATACAACAGGCTAATAATTCAAGTCTGGGAATTGTGGACCCTTTCAATGGAGTAACTCTAGATTTAGCCTGAAGTAATTGTACTTTTACTTGTTTCTCGTTCTCACATCTTAAGTAAACAGCGCTTGCAAATGCATTCTTTGAAGCATCAAAAAAAACATGCAGGCTATAAGAGGAACAGTTATCCATTGTTGCTTGTCTAGGAATTTTTACTAAGGACAACAAAGGCAATTCACTCAACCATTTTAAAAATTTCTTCTTAATATCAGCAGGAAGTTCAGAGTCCCAACTCAATTTCTTTTCCCAGCTCTTCTGTAAATATAATTTTGGAAGGAGGGTGACAGGACAACTAAAACCTACGGGATCGAACACCTTTTGCGTAATTGACAACATGTTCCGTCTTGACACGTGTAGGTCTCCCAAACTTATAGAGAGAACGTCACAAGAGAGTGTGTCTTCGTGTTTGTCCCACAAGAGTCCCATCACTTTCACAGGCTGAGTATTGTCATTGACGATATCAATTCCTAACCGGTGCCATCCTCTTAAATCGAAACTCGCTTGAGCCATTATTTCAGTGGCCCTTGCCCTGAATAGTTCTGCCTCTTCTATTGAATCAACCGAAGTCACACAATTATCTACGTAGAATGATGAGCGTAGCTTCTCAGCAATACATTTGTGAGGAGGCCCATATTGTCTTAAATGAAAGTCGATCACTGCTTCTAACAGAAAAGGGCTACAGTTCAAACCAAAGATCACCCGACGATGACGAAATTCCTTAATCTGTCTTTGTTCTGGATCATTCCACCAGAGTAATCGCAAAACATCTCGGTCCTCTTCGGTTACTGATACTTGTAGGAAAGCTCTTTTTATGTCTGAGATAATTCCTATTTTCCTTTCTCTAAAATTGAGTAATATCGTTGGTATCAACTCTAGCAAATTTGGTCCTTTAGCTAAGCAATCATTTAAAGATAGAAAGTTCTTCTGCTTACATGAAGCATCAAATACTGGCCTAATTGCTGTAGTTGAACCCTCTTTAAAGACCGCTCGATGAGGGAGATAATGTACAGTCCCTCTTGCTTCATTTTCTGATACTTCTTCGATTATTCCTGATTTCAACCAGTCTTCAAAATACTGCATTATAGTCTTCCAACTTATTTTCAGATTTAACCTTTCTTGTGGATGAAATTAGTCTTTTTTCAGCTATATCTCTATTGCTTGGCAAATCTCCATGGTCACTGATCCACGGTAAGCTTACTTCATATCTATTTTCATTATCTCTCTTCAAAGTCTTATGGAAATGATCACGTACCGCATTTTCTAATTCTTGACAAGACTTATTCTCACTGGGGTCTGTTATACCCAACGCTTCTAATTTCCACAAGTTTTCTAAATTATTGTTATGGACCAGCATCGAGGTTATCATGGTGGAAGTATTTTTAGTTGAGATACAGTCACTTATTTTGCCCATGATTACCCATCCTAACAAAGTGTGCACAGCCATGAGGCCACTACCTAATTTCTGAAGTTTTCCAGTCAAAATATTTCCAACTGTATCAGCACCTAAAAGAATTTCTATTGGCAGATTTTCCCGTTCTGAATCTGTAACGCGAATATTTTTCTGTATTATTTCTTTCATCCAAGGTCCTGGCGGCAAACTTGGTATAGAGCCACAAATTTTTGGTTGATCTAATAGGCGAATATTGCAAGAATAACTGTTATCAATGCTACTAATACGCAAACTATAACATTTGTGGACTTCTTTTTTCAAGGTAACTCCACCAAAAAGTGAGTGTACTAACGCCTCAGATCCTACTGGTCTACATCCCATTCTTTCAACGGTGTCTTTTAATATATATGAACGCTGCGAACCAGTATCAAAAAGAACCCTTACTCTTTGTTTCTTTCCGTTAGCATTAATATTAACCAGTAAAGTTTGAAGAAACACATCTTTTGTGCTACAAGAATTAGCTAAAGTTACATTCTTATCTTCCTCAGTATTTTCCTTTATTTCATTCTTTGTATTTACGGTAAGTTCGGGGCATACAACAACCCAGTGTTTTTTAGCACAAATTAGACAGCATACACGTGTCTTGCATTGTTTGGCTCGGTGTCCTACCTTTAGGCAGACAAAACACCCCCTTTTATCTTTAATAAGATTATGCTTTTGGTTAAGATCCATTTTATGGGCTGAAAAACAATCTTTAGTCTCATGATGTTTATCACAAAATAGACAATTATTTTCTTTATTTCTACTAGTTATTTTCTGACCAGCAAAGAGATCATTTGCTGTAGGAACCGAAGCTTCTTTACATTTTCCCTCTTTCCACAACCTAGTTTCACTCAATTTAAATCCCGATTTTGCTAGAGAAATCCTTTGCTCCCCTTCTACTTCGTTTCTCAAGAATGTCAACAGCTGTTTTAACTTATCGCAATAAGAATTATCTTGAGAACTAATTGCAGCATTTCTCAGCCAAACTCTTAAAATTTCTTCCGGAATACACGATTCCACTAATGGAAAGAGCATTGCAGCGTATTTATCACTAGTCATGCCTATGGATTCTAATGCTCTTAAGTACGATTCCAATTTATCATATAATTGTGCTATATTTAGTCTCCCTCTCTGAACCGTAGCATTTTTTATTACGAGACCTAGCATTTCCCGAACATAAAATTCGATTAACAACTCCTCTCTTCCAAACCTATTTGTTAAACACTCAATAACTTTATCATAATTATCTGCAGTTGCAGGAAAGCTCTCTACTATATCCCGTGCTCTAGTACCATGTATAGTTGCTTGTAGTAAATAATGGAATTTATCTTCCTTTTCAAGTAATTTGTCATCATGTATGCGCTTAAACTGACTCCAGAATTTTAACCAGTCTTTAACGTCACCTCCAAATTGTTTCAGTTCTATTTTTGGCAACTTTAGTTTACGTTTATTCAAAATCGGTGATGTACTTACCGACGCAGAACAATCCGTTGGCGACGTCTGGCCAGCAAAAAATGTTCCTGTTCTAACTCGTATTACGTCCATTTTTTCTTTATATCCTTCAATACACTCAAATTCATTAGAATAATCTTCGTCTGTTTTGTATTCTAAACTCAAAATTTGGGTATCCCAATTACTAAGTTCATCATATAAGCGATCTAGGGTAGCGATTTTTGTTTTCACTGCTTCAATATTCGGCGTCTCTAAGCCTAATTCCCCCACGATAGCGTTAAATGTTTTCGTGAACGCTGTTCTGACTGGCGTTCTTTGCCTCTTCAGAGCTTCCATAATTTAAAGAAATATTAAACAAATGAAATGTTCATTTACTTACGATAACCTAATCGCATCACGTCCTTCGGTTACCAAATGTTGAGATTTGAAAGAACTACGCGTTCTCCTTTCTCCTCTAAAATTCAACTTTATTAAACAAACACACCCACTTTTATACACTCAAAAAGGCTATCAAACATCGATGTTTCCACCACCGACAGAGAAACTTCTGCGTTCAACGTGCTGTTACATTTTGCGTCATGGAACAAGTGAGATGAAAATCAAAATCAGATATGACGTCATAACAAGTGAGATGAGAATTAAAACAAGACATGACGTCATAACAAGTGAGATTAAAACAAGAATGACGTCACACTTGCCGTATGAGGCCGAGCATTGTCTTGTTGAAAAATGGCTCCTGGGAGCCGTTGCATGAGTGGTAACACATGTGGTTGCAGGATTTCATGAACATACCGCTGGGCTGTCATGGTGCCACGGAACAATACTAGGGGTGACCGTGTATTGTAGGCAATGGCACCCCATACCATCACACCAGCTGTGGGAGCGATGTGTCGCTGTACAGCAAAGGCAGGATTGAAGCGTTCACCACGGGCTCTGCACACACGAACACGATTGTCATCACTGCCGAGATTGAATCTGGATTCGTCGCTAAAGACAACCTGGTTCCATTCCGCTGTAGTCCAGTTTCCTCGTACGCGGCAAAACTCCAAACGGAGGCGTCGATGGGTCGGCGTCAAGGGCAGTACACTTAATGGACACCGCGATACCAACTGTCCTTCAGCCAGGCAGTTTACAGCAGAGTGGTCTGTCCGCAAGACGTCCATTGCTTTGTCTACCCTTGACGCAGAACCACAGACGTCTCCGCCGACAATGGTGCGATGACAGAAGGATGTGGACGGCAGAATGGAATGAAATTGTCTTTACTGACGAGTCACGCTTCTGTCTGCAACACCACGATGGTCGCATTCGAGTCTGGAGACACCGTGAAGAGAGGATGCTGAACAGCTGCGTTATGCACCGCCACACTGGTCCTGCACCGGGTATTATGGTATGGGGCGGTATTGGATATCACTCTTTCACACCTCTAGTACGCACTGCCGGTACTTTAAACAGCCAGCGCTACATCTCCGAGGTGTTGGAGCCAGTTGTCCTTCCTTACCTTCAGGGCTTGCCCACAGCCATATTTCAACAGGATAATGCGCGACCACACGTGGCACGCATTGTCCAACGGTTCTTCGTCAATCGCCAGATTGAATTGCTTCCCTGGCCGCCTCGCTCTCCGGATCATTCGCCGATAGAAAACATGTGGTCCATGGTTGCTCTACGATTGACCCAGATTCCATCCCCAGCTGCCACAACAGATCAACTTTGGCAACGTGTGGAAGCTGCTTGGTCTGCTGTACCCCAAGAACTCATCCAAAGTCTCTTTGAATCAATGCCGAGGCGTGTGGCAGCGGTGATCTCCAACAATGGCGGCTACTCTGGCTACTGATTTTGGCAGGAACCACACTTCACAGAAGTCTATAAATTTAATCATTTGATACTTGGTCAATATGTTATCTACAAAATAAATTTTGTTGTGATATCTCTTGTCTTTCTTGGTGTTGCAATTTGGATGGCCAGCAGTGTACTGAGCATTTTACACTTTCGCGTCCCATTTTTGGCATTCTATAGATTTCCGAGGGATTCTAGACCATGTCTAATTTCAGACACATGGTTACACACACACACACACACACACACACACATATATATATATATATATATATATATATATATATATATATGTAATAGCACGGGCGCGGGCCGACGAAGGAAGGCCCGAGTGGTATTTCTTTTTGAGGTAAAGATGGATGACTTGTCGCCCGGCCGTGCATCACATGTTTAATTTCCTTTCCCGCTTTTCATCTCACCCTCGGACACATAAAACACCACAACGTTAATTTAATTACATCTTTATTAGACGGAGAATACGTCTTTCCAAGTCAGTTACATTATCAAAAAAGCGTACATGTTTCCGTTCATGTGGTTTATATAAACTTTGTCATGTGATCATCATCGGATTAGGGATTTGCTGTTGTCGATAAGTCACATGTGGTTTTATATAATCTGCGCAGAGCTTATCTAAAATATTGGGGACGCCGCGCCTATTTGAAAAAGGAAGCCATTTAATATTTTCTCTCGAGGTTATTAGAGTTTAGAATCAAAAGCGAAATTTAGCTCGTACGCCCAAGGGAATTTAGAATAATGTTAGATTTTAAAATGGTATGGGGTTTTTAATGTTATAGAATATCCCCCCCGTCCGAGAAGAGGCTGACCAACAATGCCTGCATTGGAGGACAGACTCACCCGGCCATGTGAGGAAAATGGGCGTCGACCACAAATTTGGAAAAGTTTTAAAAGGAACATATGTTTTAAGTTAATTTAGTATGATGATCACATGGCAAGACATTGCACATTTTAATATCGAATACACAAAAATACACTAATGATTTACTAATTTAGGAACACAATAAAAACAAAAAAATTATAGAAATTAATGATCAATTATAGAAAATTGTAAATTATATAAATTTCTTATATTGTTGCTGTGAAAAACAATTAAATTTAAATATGCACTTATCATCAAATGAAGACAATGCTGAGCAGGGCGGCCGTCCCCACACAACAAAATCTCAAAAAAAAAATCAATTAAATTTAATTAAAAAAAATTATCAAATTTTCACTCTACATCAGTTTTAATTTTGAGTCGACTCACACAAATAATAGAATATAACAATGAAAATATCAAAATCAACAAATAAACATGTTAAGTAAATGGAATTGAACATGACAATAATAATTTGAAGTTATTGTACTTTCCTCCTCAACTCTCACAACATTGGGGTGAGTCCAAAAAAGTTTGTAAGGTACACATGGTAGCTTATAGTTCACGTTCCTTGTAATGTTATCTACAGTATGTTGCTTGAGAAAAGTACAAAAAAAAAATCACAGTTCGGTAGGTTCTGTGTCCTATCATCTCGCAAGTGCAGAATACACAAAAAAGATCACAATGTATTGGCTTAAATAGAAAAAAAAATAGTCCTTTGTATTTGGGTACAAAAAAAAATCACAGTCTTTTTAGTGCTGTGTTATTTCTGTTTCACAAACGTAGAATACATAAACATCACATTATCTCGACTTGTTTACATATAAAGAAAATTAGTTCTTTAGTTATATAATAAAAATCACAGTTTATAATAAAAATCACACTTTCAATAAAAATCACAAGATTTAATAAAATCACATTTCAAATATATCAATTGTATATAAAAATTACAAAACATATCACTCATTATCTAGTTTTCGTTTCTTTATTTATCTCATTATTTTTTCTTAATATCCATTATCTCCTTTATTTCAATATTACTTATTATCAACAAAAATCTCTTTTTAATATCTTTTATATTTCTTATTATTCTCATTTCATCATTTCTTATATTCATTTTATTTCGACAATATTTATTCATTCCAAAATTCTATTCAATATTCTTTAATTATACTTATTCATATTTATTCTAACTTTATTTATTAATTCTCAATACTTTTCACTTTATTTTCAAATTATTTATCTACTATTCATTTTTGTACATTTATTATAAGTTTATGTGGATCCATTTCCTTGTTTTGAAGGTACCTTGTATGTGTTCCCCAACTCTTAGTTTCAAATTTTTTAATTCTACCTCTAAGCAGTGAGGGTTGTGTTTATGTTTGTGTAACAAGTGGGTTTTCTTTCTCCATATTGTTCTCTGACTAATAAGGAGGAAGAGTCTTTTAGCCGTACAGTGGACTAACCGTTAAATCTCCGACAGAATATGACTGCGTTGAAAAACAGCATCTTGTATAGTACAAAGATGGAGAAAAAGGAAAAGGTGCAGTTGTCATACCTGTGGGAGTATAATATATAGAAATGGGAGGACAAAAGGAGTGGCCATCCCAGCCCTGTTTTAGTCATTACTCAAGCATATGATCTTCAGCACTTTAAGTGACTGAGTTGATGAATTAAAAACAAATAGCAAAAAAAATTAATAAGATCTTAAACAGTTGGGACGACATCCAACGCGCTTGTAGAGTTGGGTGATAGGAAAGTGTTTTTCAAGAAATAGGAAATTTACTGAAAGGTTAAAGAAGTAGAGTTGTCATAGCCGGTGTTTAAATTGAGATCCAAAAAAATTCACATATAATAGTATTCTTAAGAAGAAAGTTTAAGTTAGACAGTTTTTTTTTGTTTTTTTATAATATATCTTTAGTAGGACAACACATAATTAATTATATAAATTAAAAAAAATATAATGATGTTAAGCATCACATAGAAAAGAAAGAAAACTGGATCTAATGTTTGTCATTATTCGTGGTGTAGTTTTAAGTTCTCTGGTGCATTATAATATCTCAATCTGCAAGCATGGACAATTTCAGAATCTCGTTTAGTGTGAAAGTTTGGTCTATCAATTTCATAATTAACTTTTGACATTTGTTTTACAATAGTGTAAGGTCCAGAATAGGGTGAGCTTAATTTTCTTGTATTAGGGTAGTGAAATTCTTCGAATAACACTAAATCTCCAACATTAAATTTAGATTCTACAAAACGTGCATCATATTTTACTTTATTCCTATTATGGTAATTAATTGTCCTTTCTTTAGCTAATTTTCTCGCCTCATCCACCTGAGGATAAAAATCTTGTTTTTTAACATGAGGTTCATAAGGTAATATTCCAAAAAGTAGGTAAGCTGGGGTCATTTGGGTGACTGAATGAGGCGTATGATTGTATTCATTAATTACTTCATTTAATAGGTTTGTCCAAGGAGTTTTGCTTGTTGAGTTATGTATTTTGCATCTTAATCTAGTAATTATTGTTTGATTTACCCTCTCTACCTTTCCATTCGTTTGTGGATGATGACTCGAGGTAAGTAATTGTTGCACATTGTTATGCTCTAAAAATCTTCTAAACTTTGAACATGTAAAAGCTGCATTTCTGTCGGTTAGCAATTTTTTTGGTGTTTGAATTTGGAATATTTGTTTTAAGCAATTCGTATAAGTTTCAGTAGTTACGCTTTTTGATGGAAAAGCCCAAATATAACGCGTTGCATGGTCAATTATCAAATGTAAATATTTCTTTGTGGAATTATAGTAATTAAATCCTCCTACTGTGTCTAAACTTAAGCACTCAAGGGGTTGGTCTGTCGGAGGTACTTCTTGCAGCAATCCAAACCTTTTCTGTCTTTTCTTTTTGTTTAATTGACAAGTATGGCAATGTTTAACATAATTACTAATGTCCTCATTGATTTTGGTCCAATAATATTGGGGTGTGAGTAATTGCATTGTTTTATTTATTCCAGGGTGTCCATAGTCCTCGTGGGCTCTTTTTAAAATTTCTAACCTCAATGAAAATGGTACTACAATTTTTAAAAATCCTTTCTTTCTCATGTAGATTACATCATTTAGTTTCTTATATTTAAGTCCCTGTACATTGTCTTTATTTTGAAATTCTACAATTTTTCTTAGTTCAATTAAATGATTTATTTGGGTTTTAGGTTCTAGAATAGGGTTCCTTGAAAGCATGTCAGCTTCAATATTTGCAGTTCCCTTCTGGTATTTAATTTCATAGTCGAACATACTTAGTTTTAATGACCAGCGAAAAAGTCGACCTCGAAGATTTTTCACATTTTTAAGCCAAACTAAGGCAGCATGGTCTGTGTGAATTGTGAACTTTTTCCCGTGGAGATAATGATAATACCTGTCTAAACTGTCCACAATTGCCAAACACTCAAGTTCAGTAATAGAATAATTTGCCTCATAGTCCTTTAATACACGAGAGTGATATGCTATGGGATGCAACACCCCATCTTCACCTGGTTGTTTTAAAACAGCTCCAACCTGTTGTTTACTAGCATCCACAAATAAATGACAGTCTTTGTTTACATCATACAATTGCAATATTGGTTTACAAATCAATAAATTCTTAAGATCCTCAAAAGCTTCTTGGCACTTGTCTGACCATCCCCATTTTACTCCCTTTTTCAATAATGTATTTAATGGCTGTCTTACTTTTGCATATTTTGGAATAAACTTATTATACACATTTATTGTGCCCAAGAATCTTTGGAGTTCTTTTACATTAGTTGGTGGTTTCAAACACTTTATCTTTTCAATGTTAATGTTGTCTGGGGCAATTTTCCCATTTGTTACATTATATCCAAGAAAATTAATTTGTTGTTGCAGAAAAGTACATTTAGTTAATTTTAACTTGATATTCTCTTTTTTGAAAATGTTAAATAGTATCTCTAAATGTTCAAGGTGTTGTTCTTTGGAGTCTGAAAAAATTATAATATCATCGAAATAGTGGCATGCAAAGTTAACTTTATATTTATCTAAAATTCTCCTGATAGTCCTATTGAATATTGCAGGGGCGTTCTTTAAACCAAATGGGAGTCTTAGCCATTCGTATAAGCCAAACGTAGTGGCAAATGCCAATTTCTCAGTATCTTTTGGGTGAACGGGTACATGCCAATACCCTGAGGTAAGGTCTAAAGTTGAAAAGTAATTAGCTCTGCTTAATTTATCTAGAATATCATCAATTCTGGGTAAGGGTTCTGCATCTGTCTTAGTAATTAAATTTAGTTTTCTGAAATCAATACAAAGTCTAGTTTTTCCCTCATTTCGCTTTCTTGCCAAAGTCACAGGACTTGAGTATGAACTATGTGATTCTTTTATGATTCCTGCTTCTAACAAATTTTTAATTTGGGTCCTGATCTCTTTTTCCTCAGTTGGCGAAGTCCTGTATGCTCTTAGACTCACTGGTAAATCAGAATTTAGGATTATTCTTTGGGGTTCCATCCTTATTTTGCCTATATCATATTTGTTAGTTGAAAACAGTCTATTATTTTTGTGCAATAAATTCTTTAATTCCCTATCAACATCTAAATTTTTGATTTGATCATTAATGTCAACATTTTCATAATTTGGATTACTTTCTGCTTTGATTCCCCCAGAGCTTTCATTAAAGTTGTCATTTACATCATAATCAATACAGAAAATATCATTTTCTTTCTGCGAATTTTCTTCATAAGGGTTAAACATATCAGAAACTTCAATTTCATGACCATTACTATTATTATCCACATGCTTATTATCACATTTATTTTGTAGGTGTAATGAAATTTTACTTATATCACAAATATTAACCATTTTCAAAGCAATTCTATTTTGATACACACACAATTGGTTACAATCAATTACTAATTTAAACTCTTTACACTCAGGAAGTCCCAGAATAAGATAAGGCAAGTCATTGTCCAAAACATATGCAGAAATGTTTCTAATTATTTTCCCTATTCTCAAAGTTAATACACATTTAGTTGTAATTAAGATTTCACCCTCAGCTTGCCTGACCTTAATTGGAGAACTTGAATAGCATTTCAGTTGACATTGCTTGACCAGTTTTTGTGACATCAGACTAATAGTCGAAGCAGTGTCAATCACACAATTTAAAAAATTCTGTTTCTCATTTTCATATAGTCTTTTTGTTTTGTCAACCCTATTATTTCTGATAATGTTTCCCCTCAATGACAGTAATTGTCATTCTGGCGCCTGATCTCTTTCAAATTCAGGTTCCTCATAATGATGTTTATTGTCTGACATCGACATCTTATCAAATCTCTCATTAATAGAGCAAGTTTGTTCCCAATGATAAGCATTACTTATGCCAAAGTTAGAACATTTTCGACAGGGTCTAGATGGTAAGTCTGCATATTGTTGGTGGTGATTAATTTGGTTATTGGGATTGGGTGCAAAATTTCTATTCAACCTTTGATCTCTGGGTTGCCATTGTCTGAATTGTTGCTGCTGACTATAATTAGGTCTAAACTGAGTTTGTTGATTATTATTAGGTCTAAATTGAGGCTGGGAGGAGTAATTTTGTCTAAATTGGTAAGGTGGGCTATAATTCATCCTAACTTGAGGTTGGTTGTAATAATTCTGTCGTAATTGGTTCCTATTTTCAAATCTAGTGTTAAAAAAGTTATCCCGATTCCCTTGATTAGTTTTGTTTTCTTCATTATTTATTTTAATTAGCTTATTAGCCAACACTATCCATTCTGTTGTGGTTTGAGGAGGATTTGCAGTTATGGTCATTCTCATTTGAGCATTTAGGCCTTGTGTTAGGCCTTCTAGTATTAATTTCTGTGATAACCCCAATCTCTTTCCTACATCAATTTTTTTATGAAAATATTTGGTTAAGTCATCATCATATTCAAATTTCAAATTGGAAAATTCAGAGAATTCCACGCTATCTGCCTCAAAGAATAATTCTTGCAAAGTGTCTTTTAATTCTGTCCAATCTTGGATGTCTAGGCAATTGTTTATAAAAATCGTTAGAGCCTTCCCCTTGAGAAATTTTGAAATATATTTTAATTTTTGTCCCTCTGGAACATTTGCTTGGCAAAATTTCTGCTCAATATAGGCAAGCCATTTTTGTAGTTTCATTCCCCCCTCTGGGTCAAAAGGAATAAAATCCCTGAATTCCCTCTCTACATTTTCAAGTTGAAAATGGTCTTTGCATTCTGTCTTTATAGTTTTATCTTCCATCTTATAAGTTTAACACAATATCACAATTATATTTCAATTTAAAACAAGAATATAATATCATACAATCATAGTTTACTAAACAATTTTAAAAAGTTTATGATGGGAGACATACAACCTGGTCATGTGATGCTTGTCTTGTTACTGTAAAATTCTCGGTTGCACAAATTTTTATTTTTATTTATTCACGGTACAGCGCTAGGGCTTGCATACCGGCTTAATTAAATTCACACACAAGAACACATCGATGATTTTTGAATGGTGGGGATTACGCACTTTTTACATGATGACACTCGCGAAGAATTTAAATGGTGATCACACGAAGCAATGGGGAACACAAATCGTAAGTATACACATTCCGGCACAAGATTTCTGAAAAGGAAAAAACACAATTTTTGAAGAAACACCGGACTTGGACGCCCACACGTTGAAACTGATCCAGGATGAATCTCACAGCAAGCCGAAGCACTTATTGACAATCACACTGGCACCGAAATGGAGCCGTTCACGCTGGCCTCCGATCGAAGGTCGCACATGGAGCTGATTCACCATCGTAAGGCGGAAATGCGCACTAATGCACCCAGCGAAAGCGAAAATTAAACACGCGGTGACGCTGAAACGAAAACGCCGAAATGCCTTGGAAAATCCAGTGGGATGTGGTCGCAGCAGGTGAAGTAAATCCTGGACGACTAATTGTAACATACTGGACAACCCAAGGAAAGAATGGGCGTCCAGCACATCACTGGGAATGAAGAGTAGTCGTGGCTCGAATAAACGACGCGGCAAGTTACGGCATTAAATTTTATTAGACGGAGAATACGTCTTTCCAAGTCAGTTACATTATCAAAAAAGCGTACATGTTTCCGTTCATGTGGTTTATATAAACTTTGTCATGTGATCATCATCGCGATTAGGGATTTGCTGTTGTCGATAAGTCACATGTGGTTTTATATAATCTGCGCAGAGCTTATCTAAAATATTGGGGACGCCGCGCCTATTTGAAAAAGGAAGCCATTTAATATTTTCTCTCGAGGTTATTAGAGTTTAGAATCAAAAGCGAAATTTAGCTCGTACGCCCAAGGGAATTTAGAATAATGTTAGATTTTAAAATGGTATGGGGTTTTTAATGTTATATATATATATATATATATATATATATATATATATATATATATATATATATATATATATATATATATATATATATATATATATATATATATATATATATATATATATATATATATATATATATATATATATATATATATATATATATATATATATATATATGCGCAGTTTTAGTTTTATAAAAAGCTCGCTTTAGAGATACTTTTTTTTCAAGTTATCCAATTCTTATTCGGATAATATTATGGGGTACAGATTAATTTGTTCTATACTTATTAATGCCAAAAATATTCAACCATCACTGGGATAAATAAATCCTTCATATAGAAATATGCATTTATAAAACTTTCTGATAGTAAATAAGTCCGTTTCTCTTTTTCTCTTCATTTTAAATGAAAAATATATATTTATGAAGCTAAATCAAATTCTCCATAACGTTCACATCCATTTACAACATTGTTTTCTTGAACATATCAGGTATACAGTAATCTCTCATGGCAGCCTAATTATTTTATGTTCTCTCATGGCAGCCTAAATTTTGACTATAAAAATTTTCGGATATATTGTATAAAGAGAATGCGTTATTCCAGCTCTGACAAATTTATTTTCGATGGTCCTGTTACAAATATTGGGTTAATAATTGGGTTTGAGCAGTATTTCCCAAAGTGTCTGTATCTCATTAATCTTGTGTTAATCCACATACGCCAGGGAAGACCATCTCCTGACTCTCATTACGTATATATTTATTAATCACGAATATTCGCTACGGACATCTATCTGCATGCTAAGAAGATTATAACAAGGGAGATATCAAACGGGATTTTCACAAGTATTTATTAGTAAAAGGTAAATGTGTTGTAAAAGGGTTAAATATAAAGTTATGTTTAAAAGAAAGTATGGGATATGAATATAGTTAAGCAGTTGTTGACGGAATCTTATCTTACAGCAAAACTGAAGCAGAATTCTTATTCCAACATTTTGCAAAAAATTTTTTGTTGATAAGGTATCTATAGTGGGACGAAATAAGATAACTTTTTCTCAGGAAAACGAAATTTCTGTAAAGGAATATTCACTTTTTAGAATATATTAACATGAAAAATTTAAGGATAGTTTTGGGAGGGGTAGATAACAAATAGTTATTTGAGAAAGAGTCTATCAGACTCAGTGCACATGCTAATTTGAAAAAACCGTAGGTGAAAATGCATAAACAGAAAACAAATCGTATACCTATAAATCTATACAAGCATCGAAAATAGTAGGAAAACATGAGCTAATAAGGTTCAAACGCGAATGAAGACTTGCTTATATATCATTGTTCCCGCAAATTTTTAAGCTGATAAGTATTTGAATATCGTTAAATAATTCCTCAACCACAACATATACAGATCATTGCCAGTGGTGGTGAGTCACTGTAAGCCTAGAAATTGCCTGATCTCTAGCGAACATCTGAAGTGGAGGAAATAATCTACGTCAGTGACCTCAGATAAGTCTTGAGATTTCGTAGCTCAGATAAGGCTTGTCGTCGAGAAAATTAAGGTCCTCGGAGGACCTTTAATGCATCGAAGACTTCATCTATCAATTCAAGTCGTTAGGCAGAATCGTCAAGCAACTGCAACGAAATTTTAGCTCACGAAGTCACTGGACAAACATAGTTACTGATAACGAGGGAGACACGAACATCAGGAGGATATTAATGAGTTATGTTCTTACTATTTCCTATTCCAGAAGGACCTAATTTAGGTGGTGTCCACCGTAGAGCCCAAAAAATGGGAAACTGGTTCTCTTAACCGATAAAACAAGGTACAGTTTACAGGAGAATTCTCAACTTACTTTTTATCTGAAGAGAGCATGCAACACGTTACTTTCCACTTAATATCCGTAAATGATCTAATTTTCATGGGGGTGGTTTGACTGTACTGTAACGTCGTGGCTCTTTTCTGGGAAGAGACCATCCAAGCCGAGCGCTCTCTTTCAAGAAAGACGTGATCCCAAGAAGTCAAGGGAGGCCATTCAAATACCAACGATCGCCCCGCTTCTCTTTTTCTACGAGACGCCGTTGACAAAACGAAGGTCTAGTGGCGCTACCCCATGGGGGAAGCTGAGAATGATTCCGTATAGCTGGCGCTCGCCCCCATGGGGACTGAAAAGGGATGGACATCCGATGACCGTTCGGCTATGCCCACCGAGCGGGTGAATCCGAAAAAACGTGGGAAAAGTTCTACGGCCGGACGAACAGATAAGGGGGCGCCTGGCAAAAACCCACCGAGTGATGCCTCCCCTCCGGTGAGAGCTGAAAGCCACCCCCGTGGGAGTGGAAATTGACCAGTACCGGTGGCTGCCACCGCGTAGAAAGCGCGGGAAATATTCGATCGCCTGACGAAAATCCCGCAGAGAGAGCAATGCCGATAGTGTGGTGTGCGGAGACCAAGGGCCTGCGAACCCCAGAGAGTGTTGAGGCCAGAGTTGGCGTTGAGCCCCACACAGTCCCGTCTATAGCAGTGCCGTGAGTGTGCTGCTAGGAGACGAGGGGAAAGCAAGAAGGGCCCGAGAACCCCAGAGAGTGTTGAGCTCTGAGAGACCCGCAGTTTCGCGGTGACGTAGAGAAGGGCCTGCAGTCGGTCGACCACATCAGCGAAGGATTGGGAAGAAACCATCCCAATTGCTGATCCGGGTGGTCATTTACTCTCGATTAGAGACTGTTAGAGACATACCTCTCAGTTGAAAAACTGGGAGACTCTTCGTGAAAGTTTGTTTTCTGTCCCTGTGATATCTGTCATATGCAGACGAAGATAGTCTCTCTGTACATACCGTACAGAATTATATTTTAATACAAGCTCTGTGTTGTAAGTCTACTGTCTCTCGTGTGTTTATTTCAACCACGGGGACGTTACAGTATTCATGATTAATGGCCGTAAGTTCTAAATATTAACCACAGATGACTTAAAGGATACTTATGGAAAACTTAAGCGAAATCAACACTTCTTAAATTCTACAATGAATTAAAAAGGATGGCTACATGTTTCAAACTACTTAATAGTTCATAGTTCGTCCAAGGAGCATTGGGTGTGATTGTCGCTATGAAAGCATTTCTGAATTGTTCATAGCGGCAATCATCCCTAATACTCCTCGGCCTGACGATGAACTATTAAGTAGTTCGGCACATGTAACCATCCTTTTTAATTTATTATGGAACTTAAGAAGTGTTGATAACGTGTGATTAACTACAGATATTACGTAACAGGCCGAAAGTACCGAGATCAAGTTTTTCACCCACGAGAAAGGCCTTTCAAGGTATTGCTGGCCAAAATTTTCTTCTGATGACTGATACAGTGAAAGAATTCCATGAAACTGAAGATGTCACTTGATTGTATTGGGTGGCAAACTCACTGGATTTCAATCGCACTCAATCTTTGTGGCATATTTTAGGACGTCCATATTTGTAGATGCCTTTCCTCCTCTCATAACAGATTACAAGAAAATTGAGGTTCAATTCCTCTGGCTTTCTACTGAAGAGTTAAAAATCACTTTTCTATGACGTAATATCCCTTACTTAATTCAGTCTTACTAATTTCATAGACATCGATTCCAGGCATTTATATCATTTAGAGATGATCAAGCCCCATACTGCCTTTTCAGGCTAAGATAAGAGAGATATAATGTGATTTGTTATTTTTATTGTCTTGTAAGCATATTTTAATTAAAAATCTGGAGCTCAATTCTGGAGCATCTTAACTGCATAATATGTCTCCTTGAAAATCGAAGTAAAACGCAAGCATGCTTCATTTTATATAATCTCAAGTAATGAGAAGTTTTCTAAGTAATCTTTCAATCCGTACACCAATGTAACAATACTGTAAATTTCTATAGCCATTTAAATCGAGTTTTGTTGCATTTCCTTCCTGAATTTGATTTAAAATCTTAATTATCATCAAATACGACTGCGTATTAGTAATTAAAGCCAAATTGTAAAATCAGTTATTCAGAGTGATAAAGCAATTATTGTATTCCTGGGTTTCGAAGGCAAATGCTTAGAAGAGAGCGATTCCCTGCTGAACAGATTAAATTAATAAAACCATCTGGAAAGGCGTTTCTTAAGACCTCTCTGAAGTTTAGATGTATATTAGATGTCGCTTTGCTTTATCATATGCCTCTAAAGAATTGGAAAAGAGTATGATAAATTATTCAATTGGGAATGTCCGGAGGTAGCTGAAGATTAAGTGTAGAGGTAATGCCATTAGGTTTGTGAATAAATTAAAAAGTGTTATTTGTTTTGGAACTGGATGGTTTACTCCATGTAATACTGAGGTGCTTTTAAACTCCTTAAGTAAGTAAGCAGCCTGTTTAAACTGGGAACAATATGTTACTATGCAGTCTATTTTGCTAGAGTCATCAAGACCCCCAAAAGGTTGTGAGTTTGTAGAGATGAGTCAGGCTAATTCGTCAGATGTTGGGTTTGAAGTAAATGAAGAGTAGAAGACCATAATATAATAACATTTCATCATTGTCTGAATGCATCAGAGTAGACAGTGCACCAATGTCTTGCAGCTAATATGTGTTGCAATACAAATCCTCAACACTATTTTTCATTTTTATTTTGAAAATTCTCTTCCGATTTCTTTCCGGTAACAATGGCAGGAAGTAAATGCAGGTCTTCCGTATAATATAAATTTTACATAGATAACTATTGTTTTGTGGTGGGGGAGCGTCAGTTAGTGCATGATTTAAAATCCTTCATGTTTTTTCTTTCATATTAATTCCAGTTTTACCTAAATATTTTAAATATTTTGCATGAATTATATTTTATCTTACTATAATGTAAAAACATATGTTTCTACAAAACCAGAATATTAATTTCTAATGATCACGGGTTGCTTAAAAAAAACCCTGTCTTTCCATAACTTTGATCAGTATGCATATATCTGATATATTTAGCAAAATTAATAAATTAAATTATCTTTAATTTCAGTGATCTACTCAAAATCCTCTTAGCTGCGAGTCCAGATAAACAATTTGCGCAGGGAAGCGAAAATTCATTCTTTTCTGCAACGCCGGAATATATTGGATCCTACTAACGAAAATAGCAGCGGCAGACTGCGTCAGTCGTTGAATGTGTCATTAATCTACGGCAGGAGTAACTGCTGTACACCGGGGAATCTGCTCTCGGCCATAAATCTCTGGAGTCGAGCTCCATGGCAAAGTAGCGTTCTGATAGATAAACATTATTACGTCCGGAGTTTTCGTCCTATTCATTTATTATTTATTTTTTCAACGTGTACCGTTTTGAGCAGGGCAAAAAGGGTAACATCCACACTACGCATTTAATAACGATTGAAAAAATTAAATTCAGTCCAGGAAAAAAAAAATCATGAAAACTGTAAAAAGAGTAGGAAAATGGGAAAAAGAATTTAATGCCAGAAATTATGAGAAAAGGGGAAAGACCTAAGCTAAGCATTTAATAACGATTAAAAAAATTAAACTCAGTTCACAAAAAAAAAAATCACGAAAACTGAGAGAAGAGTAGGAAAATGGGAACAAGAATTAGCGATTAAAAAAATTAAATTCAGTTCAGAAAAAAATCACGAAAACTGTAAGAAGAGTAGGAAAATGGGAACAAGAATTAAGTGCCAGAAATTATGAGAAAAGGGGTAACACATAAACTACGCATTTAATAACGATTAAAAAAATTAAATTCAGTTCAGAAATCCCGAAAACTGTAAAAAGAGTAGGAAATTAGGGAAAAAAATTAAGTGCCACAAATTACGAGAAAGGGGGGAAAACCTAAGCTAAGCATTTAATAACGATTAAAAAAATTAAATTCATTTCCAAAAAAAAAATCACGAAAACTGCAAGTGTAGAAAAATGGGAACGAGAATTAAGTGCCAGAAATTATGAGAAAAGGGGTAGCACCGAAACTACGCATTTAATAACGAATAAAAAAATTAAATTCAGTTTGGAAAAAAATCATGAAAACTCTTGAGGACTTCTTGATGATGAGAAAATTTCTTGATGTGTAAGAAGACTAGGAAAATGTGAAAAAAAATTAAGTGCCAGAAATTATGAGAAAAAGGGAAATTTTATCTCTTTTTCTTTGTTCTATGATTTGTTTAGCTATTAATTTAATTAAGTATTACGCAGATCTTTTAATTTTTAGTGATATGGTACAGATATGAAAAAATTTGCAAACAACAAATATTTAAAAAAATTCTAGATATCATAATATAACTATTAAGCTACAGTTTGTTTTGAAAATGTTGTTTATTCATGTTTCCTTATTATGTAATTCATTTGGCTTTTAGTTTTATTCAAAATTACGTAGGAAACTGAGTTTTAGTGGTACGGTTTATGTGCAAAAAGTCTAAAGAATATATTTTCGAAAAAATTTCAAAAAGGAACCATTACATAGGCTTATAAAGTTATTGAATCTTTTTAAAATAGTGTTTTTCCCCCTATTTCCTCATTCTCAAACGTTTCGTTTTTGATTTAGTGAAATATTCCTTACAGTTTGAGTTTTCGTTGTATTGTATTAGTATGGAAAAAGTTGTTAAAAACAATAGATTTCGGAAAATTTTCTAAATATCGTGTAACCATTTCATAAACATATTAATGTCTTCCTTCTTTCAAAAATGAAAATTTTTCCATTTAAATCATTTTCTTCACCCCTCAAGTCAAATGTTTACGTGTCGAACAACGTTAGTAAAGGATGTAATCTTCATTTACTGATGATTATACTTATGCACAGGGCTTTTTTTTCTTGGGGTATGCGGGAATTCGGCGTATCCCCACCTTTTTTTAAGCATTATTTTGGCTTAACTTAACCGAAATTTTAAGAAACTTACGAATCAGTTGTTAATATAAAACAAAAAGTATTTTTCCTTAAATTTCCTTAAAAATTTCCTTGCGAGATTTTGTTCCCCTGTGATGTGACGTGTGAAAACACGGTACTAAAAATACGCACCTTAATTTAAGAAAACACCGTATACCCACCTATTTTTTTTAGAAAAAAAGCACTGCTTATACATCTGTGTAACAAAACAAAAAAATTCTGCGATTTTTATCTGCAATTTAACACATCAAAATCATTGCACTGTATTCTTAAGCATTTAGTATCTTTGCAAAAAAGTAAAAGGATCTGAAGAATTGTAGCGATTTTTAAAAGGCTGTAGTGACCACAGTTATCATTGCACCAATTACTGGTAACGAATTACTCAGAAATCCTGTCATCATTCCGTAAAACAAAATATAATTCAAATAATAGTACATTTAGAGAAAAGATCACTCCTAAAAGCGACAAAAACATTAACAATAATCAATCGAGTTCTAGATTTAATCTTAATCATAAACCATGGCGCATTTATTTTCTATAATGAGAAATCTAGAATGTTATACGAGAAGTTAAAGTAAACGTATGTAACTAAATATTTAGTGAAAGGAAATACTACGAAATTTTGAATTGTACAAGTACCATTTGTTTCGAAATTATAAGTTTTGCGCCGGTTAATTTTGTTGTGGAAGGCTTTAGACAAAAGATGGTACTTTTTAAATTTCACTGCTGCCATCTATCCGCTGAGAGCGAAATCTCTTATTAAGGGCAAAAGTATTTTATAATTTGTTTTTAATTTCATAGCTTTGCAATGTCTCTCTATGGAAAGTAAAAGATAGGAAAATACTCGCGTAATTTGAAACATGAAAAATCGATCGTAATTGTTTTCATCAGAAGCACTTTTGAAGAACGTTGAGAACGCACTTCTCAAAATAATGAGGTTGGTTAGATGGTTGATTGGTTGTTGAGAGCGCTATGGTCACCTTTTGCTACAAAATAATAAGGAATTTCTTGTTATAAATTTAATGGATGAATTGGAATTGTTTTGAATTATTTCTCAAAATAAACTGCTGTTTTTGAGAAATGTTTAAATAAGCGGGAATTTTTTATAGCCAAGGAATAGAGAGTTTTCTGTACGTAAAAGTTAAAAAAAAGGAAATTTCTTCTTGATTTTACTTCCAAAGTTGTCTTCCTTTCCTTCGGAAAGATCATATTATTCCGTTATTCAGTTAGAAGCAGATTGATTTTCCGTGAGAAAAAAAAAATTAGCACAGATGCATTTAATTCCCTTGGTGAGCTAACTGAAATATTTGTTGTTAGAATGCCTCAAAATATCACATTACATATTTTCGCTACATTCTTTTTTTTTTTTTTTTTTTTTTTTTTGCATATTTTATTTGTACATGTATTTGCCCTTATCTAGTTTCAAGACCTTACCGCCAAATATATTTATGGAAAAGAGAATACGAACCCAGAAAAATAACTCAATCAGGTATTAATCACAAATTTTGTCGTTGATTCTATCAAGCATTATAAGTGATATTTCTGGCTTAAATTTAGACAGGTTGTTTTAAAATTATTTGAATTACAAATAATTTTTCCATAAATAGTAATGACTTTTAGTGTTTTGATTTATTTTGAAATTTTTTTACCAGAAAACGTTTATTTTTAACAGTCATTTCTAATATTTCTAGTCTGTTACGAGAATATAATGATCACTGTTTAGTATAAAAAGAAATAATAGTTCATTCACAACTCTTCCCATCGATACAAAATAAACATTAGTTCTGGTTTTAGTTCTTCGGTCTAAAACAATGAGCCGATTTGTAGAGAGAACTTCAATTTGTAATATATTATCTTGTACAGAAAAGTTTTCGTAAAGTATTGTTTAATCTTTTAGCTCTTTGCAGACAAAAGAAACCGAATAGAGAAAATTCCTTTTATTGTCACGAAAGTTCTATGTATTACGAAAATTTCAACATTATGGAAAAAATAGACACGACTGAAACGAATTCTCTTTTAAGATTACTTTCTGCGAAATATCTTTTGTCAACTGTATACATAAAAGATGCAATACCAAGCACGCAAAAATATATATATGGACATAATGAATATGTTTGTCACATTTTTCATTTTATTTGGCTGTAGGACTTTGCAAGCTTTAGTCTATATTACACCTGGGATGTAAACACTACCCATATGAATTAAAAGGTTTTAAGAAATGATGTTGAATTTTTATTTCTTCCTTCATACTGATATATTTAAGGATTACAATGTCATTTTAACCGTAAAAGGGATCTAGCTTTATGAGAAAAATCGCAATTTTAAGGGTTTTGTAACTGAGAAAACTTATTTTCTGCTAAGCAGACATTTTTCAGATGAAAGTAAATTTTCATTAATAACAATTTACGAAATTAACAGTAATACTGAACACTGATTTCAATGAACACTGTAGAGTTAAAAGTATTTATTCTTAATCAAATGGAATTTCTGCTTTTTAAAAATCTTTTAATGTTTTCTATTGCTTAATACTTTCTATTGCAAAATAATGTGAAGAAAATATTGCATGAACTAAAAGTGTCCCCAGACAAATCTGGCTTTTATTTTCTTATACATTATATGTGCTATACAAAGAACAAAAACTTTTATTTCAGAAACTTTCATTTTATAATAAGCCGTGTAAATCGACAGTGCTCTTTATTTATCAAGATTCGGTGGTCCATAAATTTGCGTTTTTCAGATCAGTAAATGAGTTATTTGCTTGGAACAAACTGATATCATCTTCGCAGAAAACCCTCAAAAATGTTAATTAGCAATATATCTCACAGATTTTGAAATAAACTTTTTGTTTGTAAGAAGATTCGCTTATTAGTCAATAAATATATATGCCATAAATGGAACCAGTGATATAGAATAAATTTGTAAATCACAGTTTCTTTCCACGATAGAACGAAAATCCCATGGTAGAATGCAAAAATAATGGAATAATACATGCAATTCCTCTTCAAGTCGCATATAATTAAGCTGTATTAGTGAACTCTTCATAGAGAAAATCGTATATAATGATGTTCTGCTACACAAAGGATTGTATCTAATAGCTAGAAAATCACATTTATTCATCGAGCCCTTCACTCATGCACGCACACACACACACACACATATATATATATATATATATATATATATATATATATATATATATATATATATATATATATATATATATATATATATATACTAGCTGAAAACCCGCACTTCGCTACGGAGTACATTCAAAGTAAATACAATGGTCAATGTATGCAATTAATGCCAAAAAAAAATAAATATATATATTTATAATAAATGAAACGATCAATGTATACAACTGATGTAAAAAATATATATTTATAAAAAAATCGTAAGGGATATTTTTATAGACAAAATAATGTCCAATCGTCTGCCGCATTAGCAAGAAAAAAAAATATTTTTTTGTCTATTTAGTTGTTATGCACGTGACGATAAATTTATTTAAAGCACCAGAAAAAGAAATCACGTGATCGGCATTCAATAAATTAAATTCTAAAAATGAATCTTTAAAAATTCACCAAAAATCAGAAAATAGAGGTAAAAATTCGAAAAAAGATTTCATTTTAAAGGAATTTTTATGACCTTTCTTGTGATATAAATTTTATAACCCTCAAATTATTATTTTACATGCAAACTTAAAAAAAGTTACTAAAACAGCTTAAAAATTTAGTTTTAAGAAATCTAAGAAGAATTTTTCAAAAATCTCTCTTAGTGCACCCCTACACTATAAGAAGAATCGCCATGCAAAATTTCAGCTCTTTAGGTCCAGCGGTTTGGTCTGTGCGTTGTATGTCAGTCAGTCAGTCAGTCAGTCAGTTACGGAACTGTTTTATATATGAGGCGGTGAAAGGCAAAGTGGTGTAAGTCAGTAAGTCAAGTGGTGTAAGTCAAAAGAGTTTAACTGCAGAAACTACAAAAAATTCCACCATAAATTGAACAAATTATAATTCATAACAATCATTACAATACTGCAAATAATAACTAATTACAATTCCACTATAAAGTGAACATGGAGATTACATATTTGCCCTCAAATGAAAAAAGTTGAAAATGTGACTTACACCACTTTGCCTTTCAACGCCTCATATATAGATATGACTGGATTACTCCTGTTTTCACTCTTAGAGTAGCATATATTTCCCTTATCAGACCTATTTTGGAATATGGATATCAGGCATATGCTTAAGCTTCTCCCTCTACTTAGCTAAGCTTGAAAAAGCGCAATCGAGTGCAGCACGTATCATCACATGCCTAAAGAATATTATTAGGGCATCACGTGCCTAATAATATTGTTTCGTGTAAAGCTGATGTTTAGCCTTTAAGTCTTAGAAGAGGTTTCGTGCTCACCAAATACAGAAAATTATTCAGCTATGGATCAGAATCATACTACTAGGTATTTTATTGAGTGAGTAGGTAACCAAAGACAAAAGAGAGGCAGTCCTATGGGGTACGCTCAGAAGATGAGCATTCGTAATTCCTCAGTTCAATTTTGTAGCTTGAAACAGTGTTCTACTCCAACAGACAACCTACCAAGAGTTTTCTTCCACAATCAGCTTCTAGTGCCTACAAATAAAAATCTGATATTCCTGCTCTTTTATCTAGCTGTGGAGATAACTAACAGCATACCCAGACAGTAGACTCGGGAAGAAAAAAACGCCGAAGGTTTTAAGGCCAGAAACGCCTCAAATGTGAAGGTCAAATGTGTCAGAACCAAGAAGGTCAGAAACAACAATGAAGAGTTTTGGCCTCAGGAGCGCACTATCATCAATTTTAAACATAGACAGTACTGAACAACTTCATACTAGCGAAGGAAAATAGCCACTTCACCCAGTCGATAAACCCTGAGATTTCACAGCCGAGACCACAAACACGAGCAACATGAATCATGGACTTGCGGTCAAGGCTCCTACTAATTTCCGTAATCTAGTGAAAAAACAAACCACAACGGTAAGAAGGAAGCAGAATACCCGTTATCGTAAGAGTGACGATTAGAATGTTTTCCAACAGTAATCCATTATTGAAAATTGTATGCGAGATGTTTGATAGGATGCTGAGCTCAAAATAGTCATCTAGCAGAGTCGAGTTTGTGAACAGCTGAAAGCAGAATAAACAGGTTATACGGTGATTTTGTTCTCATTTCATGACTTTTTACTTTATTCACGATAGGCTTGAAAATTCTTTTATAAGTCATTCTTTAGGTTGCTTTTAAGAATTATTTCTAGATTAGTCTTCGAAAAGCTCTCGAACCAACATCATAGGGGACTGTAGTTTAAATTTCATACATAAAGCTAAAAGTTGCTTAACTTTAAGAAATTATATATATGATTTGCGCTATTTAACTAACATTTTAGCCTATATCATATTGGGCTGATTGTTGAAATTAAATAAACCATAAAAAATTATGAATCCAGTAATGGTGATTATATTTCAGTCACTCCCAAGCACCTTAAAGAACAAGCCATTTTTTACAGATTTCTTTTAAATTTTAGGATACAACCACTGCCAGAATAAGGAGGCAAGTACAAAAGTATTGAAATGTGTTGTAACAAAGAATGTATTTTCGTGTCGATCTATTTGATTATCTGTCTCTTATACAGAACTCAATAAGATTGCCAGGAGTCTTGAACCTTTAAAGTATAATCTATTTTTTTATTGGTATACCGTAGGAAAGAAGAGAGCCTTCTTGGGATGAAATATACTTTAATACCCTAAAAAATAATAGCAATTTTGTAAGTCGCATCACGTCGCGTTGCCGATGTATTTCTCATCAACAATTTTTTTTCAATAGCTAAAACTTAAAAACATTTAAGATGTGAGTTAATGATTCAAACAGAATTTAACCGGATGTTATGAACTCCAACAGAATAAAAAGATTCATTAGGTTCAGAGGAAGAAAAAAGTAATGAGGCGTGAGCATAGTAAGAATTAAAAGGAAAAGTAAAATGTAGTTTCTTGGATAAGATGGAATTTCGGTAAAAAAAATAAAATTTCAAAAAAACTAAAAATTTGATCTCGGTGCAATGTAACGTCTTACAATGTCAGATTTGATGATTAAGGATGAATGGTTGGAAAATAACAATAAATTTCTCTCTGTTTTTCATGCTGATTTGATTCAAAGCTGTTGCTTATTTTAAATTAAGTGCAACCGAAAACTTTTAGAGCTTTCCTTATTAGAAATTGTGATTTTTCCCGACTTGGACAGTGGAATTGTAAGGAACTGTGTACAGGTAACTAATGATTATTTTTTCTATTCTATATTTTCCTTAATTCAGTATACGAATGTCGAAGAACGGGACTTGAAATATAAACTATACTGTGATCGAAATTTTTACGCTAATTTTATGTTGAGCCTGAACGGTCAATAGGTCTCGAGTGAATGTAAAGAGAATCATAAATAGGACTGGCTGTTTACCTATGGGGAATTCGACAAACACCTGATTTCCCGAGATATTAAAATTCTTGAGAGCATACTTGAGAGTTCAATATTGATTGCTAATTTACTCAGAATTTCAAGGTAAGCAGGAAAAGAAATTTAGTAGTTTAATATTACGCATATGCAGATGTGAACTGTTGAAAGGTTCTTAAAGCAAGGAAGTACAATTGGCCTATCGAAGGTTTTATGGAGTGGAAGGTGCATATTTTACAGGATATAAAAAGGAATTATGAAGAATATGGTATGGAGGACAAGAGGGGTTTCTTTCTAAACAAAGTTCTATACAGTAAAATTAAAGGTTTAAAAAATAAGTTTATTATTTCGGTTGTTGATAAGGCTGCAAATAACTTCGGTTTTATGTGTAAAGATTATTTTAAGCAGTTAATTTCTAGGGAATACAACTCAAATAATACCTATAAAAAAATTAACCTTACCAAAAAAGAAATAGATAATAGGATTTTAGCTTTTAGCAAAAATTTAAGTTTAAGATTAATAGCATAAAATACCCTTACCTGTTTCCTACCATAAAATTCCATAAAGTACATACTAAATTTAGGTTTGTTACATGTAGTACAAATTGTTATAACACTTTGTTCAGTAAAAAGTTCTTTAGCTATTTAAAAATTATTCTAAATAAAATTATGGTTACCGAAAATAGCTTTATTATAAATAATAACCAGGATGTTCTATATTTTTTAAAAAGTAAGAATATAGATAGCATATACACGTTTGATTTTGAAAACCTGTTTACCAGTATTCCGCATGATAATTTAATGATTATCTGTTCAGAAATTTATGATGCTTATTTAGATAGTACTTTAATCTTAAAATGTGACTGGATTGATTTATGTAAATTTAATATTTTTGAAAACTATCTCTTTAATGGCTTATGTTTCTTTAAACAGATAAAGGGTATACCTATGGGAAATAGCTATTCTAGTGCATTTGCCAACCTATTCTTACATTTTTACGAAACTAAATTTCTTAACTCAAATAATGTTACCGGATTTAGGTATATTGATGACCTCATAATTTTTAACTGCAACGATTTGGAATTTCTTAATCAAATCTACCCAAAGGAACTAACTTTAAACCGGACTAACGATAATAATCTTTGTGCGACTTATCTGGATTTAAAAATTAAAATTCAAAATAGAGAAATAAAAATAGGGATATATGATAAAAGGTTAGATTTTAACTTCGAGGTTATTACGTTTACCAATTTCCATAGCAACTTAAACTATAAAATTTATTATAATATTTTTTACTCACAACTTTACAGAATAAAAAACATATGTAACAACGCTGGGGATTTTTTGGAGGCATGTAGCATTTTCGAGGAAAACTTAAGAAAACACGATTTCTCTAAAAATTTCGGCAATTTAAAAGTTTTAAAAAAATGGCATTTAGACTCAGGAATTTTTAAAGATGTTTAGAATAGTATTTGTGTTTTTCTTTTGGTTAAGCTGTAATGGGGGGTGGCGCTATAGTAATATTACAATGACGTAACTTTTAGGATAGAATTGGCTGCTGTTTCGCCATAACCGTCACTTACGGAATTGGGGTATGTACGCATCTTTTACTTTGCATTAGGATTATTTGTGTGCTTGCATGTAAGGTGCGTTGAGCCCATACTGTAAGTTGTGATTGTCTTTTCATTTTCTTTTTGACTTATTGCTTCCTTGGGGGACTCGGGGCCTTGGAATGTCTTTTGGGCTTACCTGCATCCTATTCAGAAAGTTCCCCTTGAGGTAACTGATATGGTTAGGCTCCCTGATGACGAGACCTGTCGGTTACCTCTGTTGTTTTATGATTCAGTTCCGGCACTTATACAGAATCTCGCGTTGGTGCGGGGATGCCCAGAGTGCTTGATTTCTGTTTGTTTCTTGCCTATATTCGCATTATTTTTATCTATCTCTACTGGATTATTTATTTGTTTGTTTTTTTCATTATGGGGATATGAAGCTTCTGCGCTATCCTCTATTGAAAATGTTTTCTTTGCAGTATATGTTTTATGTTATAGTGATTTAGCAGTCTATGCTTGAATTTTAATTTTGTTTATTTCTATTGTTGACATTTTACAGGTTCTTAAAGCCAAATACATTGTTCGTCACTGTTAACTGCAGTATTCAGTGATAATCGAACTAAACATGGTGAATGAAGGATCCCAGTAAAGTGTGCTTTACGAGTTACATCTCAATTTATAGAATTTTCCATGACCCCGTCTTATGTACTGAAGTTTTGCATGATTATTAGGTCTCCAAATCTTAGACTGATATTCATTTCTTCAATACAGTCCTTTACAGCCTGCTGGTTCTTCCCGAAATTCCTCCAATTTCAAACACGATAGATTATTTCCAAGATTGAATTTACAAAATAAATATTTCCACTTAAATTTCTTCAAAACAAATTTTCCTCTGATTATGAAGACAATAATATAAGAAATTTCTTCTCGTTGTAATGTTGAAATTAATAATTATTTTGGAATCTTTTAGTCCTCAGCAACACACAACAGATTCCCAATAAACATTTATCTTCTTTAAAATGAAGGATAAAAAGATATTGTAAAACTTTTTGTTGGAGATTATTTAAACTAAATTCTAAACTTTCGATACGTTCATATTCTTGTCCTACAAAATTTTAATGAACAATCATCATTAAATCGTAAAGCCGATTCTCATGCTTTTGTATATGCATAATTTTTATAAAGTTAATAGCTAGTTTTCATTGTCAAAAACTCTGCGGTTTACCTCTGTTGTTTTCTATTGTAAAGAATTTTTTTAATTTACACATTAACATTTAATTATTTATTAAACAGATAACATTGTTCCGAAATTGAAAATTATGGATCTAATATATAAAGCATCAAAACATATATAAAAAATACAAGAAAATTTAAATACTATACCTCAAGTTTTGAAATATCAAAACGATGCTGCTATCAATTAAAGGTATCTATTTAATAAAAGAATGTTTCTTTAATGGATTCTCATGATTGTTATCAGCAAAATTGAAGATTAAACTCTTTTCGGAGAATACGGGTTCTTCGTACAGTAAAAGATACCAACGATTCAAATCAGAGGCCATATTTGTTTAGAATAAGCATTTAAGGGGGCAAGGGACCTTCAACATCGAATTTTTTAATTATGAATGTTTAACTGGATATACAGAATAAGAGTGATTAATATTCTTTTTGTACTGCATGTAAGACCCTTATAATTCAAAATAACGACTTTTTAGCAACATGCCTGTTTTTAAATTTTTTTTCAGAAATGCAAACATTTTCCAAAATGCTCCATGCGTATTCCACATCATTTAAAAACCTTAAATAATTTAATATAAGTTTGCCATGTATATCTAAACCTAATTGTGCATTGAATATTTTTGTATGAATCTAAAGTTTTAAAAAATATATATTTTTTAATTCTGCCTGTTATTTTCTTACGTTTTTTCATGTTTTTATTTTCTTTCATGGTCTATAAATTTGAAAAATATTTGGGGTTTCGAAGAACATTGCACAGTTTTGTGACAAACACTTCCATAAACAATCCTTAGAAATTTGGAAGAAATTACAAGGAAAAGAATGCGCTCAGAGCATTTTGAAATTGTGTAGCATTTTTGAAGAATTTTTTGAAAAATAGTTTCTATTATTCCACAAAATACTTATTTGTGAATCCTAAGTGACTTCAACGTAGCGAAAAAGGATATTAATTATTCTCATTTTGTTTGTAGAGTAAAATATTTAAAAAACAATAATAGTAATAATAAAATAACAATAATGGTTCACAGAATGAATCGATCAAAATTATGAAAAATACAGCATATAATTAAATTTCAGAGGAAAAAGTATTAAATCTTGCCTAATCATATAAGAAACTGTCTAAAAATCACATCCTGTTTGTTCATTTTTTGAAATTCTTTTGAATTATCTGTCAGTCATGAGAAATTTATTCAATTTGTCTCATACTTTTTTCATCAGCTCTGTACTTCCACGTCTATCGATCTGAAGGAAAATTTAAAAAACATAAAACTACGCATACTCATTTTATGTAATAATCAATTAGTTTTCTCCACATGAACAATTTTAAGTTCACAAATTAATATCAAAATTGTGCTGAGGTTATTAAAAACAATCTCTGAACAATATTTTATGATTAAATAAAATTTTAAAAATATGTTTTATCGGGAGAAAAGCTTCATCGAGCCATGGAATGTGAATTCACGTCACTTTAAACAGTTTCATCTAACATAAACTTAAAAACCATATTATATTAATATCACAATCACTTCCCAATAATTGCAGTAAACGGTTGGAGTAAAAAGTTTAATGATGAATTTTCATTACTTTCTTTTTCATTTTTCAATATTCTTGAATCGTTGTTTTATTTTAATTATAGGATATGTTTTAATTTTATACTAAATCTGGGATGTTTCTAAACAAATTAAACATAAGTTAAATGATGAAATTATATACTGTGGACTTGTAGTTTTATAAACCTGTTAGTACGACAAAAAAATGTCATATATCATAAAATCATGACATCGAACATCTATGTTAATAATTATTATTATGGCCGTGATTATAGAAGATTAGTACATTGCATTAAAAATAAAAGAATAAAACAAGAATTCACTTACCACGCTTTCTGAATAAATTACATTTTATTTAATACATAAATTAGAAGAGCACATAATGATTTACACGTGGGCAGCACATCTTTCCTCACAGGGGCAAGAAATATTATGATTTCTTGAATCCATTAACATCTTCGTTAATTCTGTACTTGTAGAAACCTAACTAACACGTACGCAGGAAATTAGCTCACAGAAGATCGATTTATTTCTTCATAAATATTTCGAAGATTAATTATATTTCTTTTGTGCGACACGTGCAGCCACGTGCTTCAGAACCCCTTCTCTACAAGTAGATGGATGGACTCTCTCGCCGAAGAATTTTCGAAGACTGACTCCATATATAGTTCTTGAGCTGGAAATTTTAAGATTGCCGCTCCTTTTTGTGTTGCCATCGTTTTTTTTAAACTTTGTATTCGGGGAATGTCAGTACGCGCGCATTCCTTGACGCGCCAACGCTTTGAATCGAACGAGCAGGAGAAAAGTTGGGTGCAAACCAGTTCCGGCTAGTTTTAAGTCGATGTTCCGAAAAGCGAAAATTGCAGTTTGCTATGATCATATTTCCTACAAATCACAAAACTTGCTAATTTTGATGTGCAGAGAAAGGGAATATTCTTGCCTCGCATTTTCCGGACCCTTCTCGAATTCTAAATAGCTCACATTATTGAAATGCTGTTTAAATATTTCTAATCTGATGTTCCTATGGGCACCTAACAGTTGCATGCCCCTAACAGTTGCAATCTTTCCTATCACCTTTTAACATGACATCAAAGCGAAAACTCCTCGGCCCCACCAACACTTATTTTTCTAATTTCTGCTTAGGACAAGAGCTTTGAATTCTGTTGTGTATCTAGCAAACGGACGCATGCAAATCACCTCGATTAATCAGATACATTTCTTGAACTACAAATAACCTTACATTCGTGTTGTGTGTCTGGGTGTATTTTTGTAATCCGTATTTATGTTAATAAATTGTTGTGTTTAGCATTTCATCGAACCAATTATTATTAAAAGTATCATCAAAATACAACAAATGCCTTCGAAATTTTTCTTCTACAGATTGTCTACAATTTATCTACTATCGTTTACTGATTTAAAAAATCACATTTCTCATTAAAAAAAACGCTAGAGCACTGTATATGTTAATTTTTCTTTCAAACGGCATTAAAAAATGCAAAATTCAACCCTCTCGCTTCTAAGGCGTGCGAGGTAGATCGGAAATTTAAATATGGTAACTGTCTTTCATAAAAGTTGAAGTTGTCCAAAAACGAAAGGAACTCTTGAACGTCAAAAGAACAGATAAGATAAATTACTGGTTACATTTGTCTCTCCAGTTTCGAAATGAGCAGTAAAACGAGATGACAAGCTGTAAATTTTCTGAAAATTCACATTGCAAAGCAGCTACATATTTTTCATAAAGGTGTTTTTTGGATCCAGAATAAAACAGCAGCTTAGCTAAATCATGAAAATACAAAGGAAATAGTGTGCGGCTCTATACTATTGATATTTTGCGAATTTTATTTCTCTTGTAATTATTCATAGTAAATATTGCTAATCAAAGCAATGTTTATAATAATAATAATAATAATAATGAATAAAGTGTACTATGTGTTATTCAAATTTATCAGAAAAATTAGTTATAGAAAAATGTTGGCTTTTCATTTCTGCATCTTTGTTTTTCCTCTAGCTGATCAGGTCTGCGGTTCCGGTCATACATTCCTATGTGATTCTGTTTTGTTTTTGAGTTTTCTACCTCCTCCAGAAAAATGCGATATTTCTTGCCTACTAGGGCGGTTGGTAAGAGATACGGTCCGATTAAGTAAACAGCGCCCTCCAGCGTCAGGTTTGAGTTTCTGGTCATACATTCCTATGTGATTATTGCTCGTCTTGATGCCTACTATCACCCCTCTGAATTTGTCAGTTGAATTTTGGAACACTCTGTATGCACACACCTTATGGAAATTTTTTCATGTTAAAAAAGTGACTATAAATATTCAATCAAATGCTTTCTCTAGTAATGATCACTGATAAAAGTTATACATTAAAAATTTAGAAAATTTATCTAAAGTAGGTAGTGATAAAACAGTAAATGTCTTTCAATTAAAATAACTGACAGGAATACTAATAATTTCGGATAACAATTTTTCTACAGTGGGTAAATTTAAATTTAAAATATCAAAGCCTTCAAAATGGGAATTAAAACTATTCAGTTCACACATCAAACAAAATGCTGCTGGCAGGTTGAATAATACATTATCGTCTGTAAACATCTTTCAAACTCCTAACTGGCACGCATGAGTGATGTTAAAATGAAGCTTCCTCTTTGTAAGTTTACATGATCTATATAAATTAAAACCACCAACAATATGATGCCAGCACGAGTTTTACAGACTAGTGAGATTCATGTTTATTCTAAAAGTCTCAGAAGACAAATGAAACGCTTAAGAAATTGCATAAAATCCCAACATTATTTACAGATAAATGAAAAATTCTCAATCCTTTATTCTTTCCCATTTATAATCATTGGTTACATATTTTATCTCTTTCCATATCCCTTTTTCAGAATTACTGAAATAATGTTTCCCCATTCATCGCAGAATATTAATGAACTATCCATTTCACGATTCAGATACTTTTCGTCGCTATTGTTCCGAAGTCGGATAAATATAACTCATATTTTGCGTAACAGCTGTAAGAAAATAGACGTTAAGAAAAGCTTTGAAATTGCTCCTTTCAATCTTTTTGTGCTAGATGTTTCAATTACTGTTGCATTCTTCTCATTCGTAAAATTTCAACAAATTCTGTGTCACGTCATCATTCTAAAACGATGCAAGATGTATAAGCAACCTCTTCAAATGTAGAAGAAAAATTTGAATAGAGTGTGATTTATTTAATTTATAGGGAAAATTAGAGGGAGAATCTGAAAGCTGTCAAAAAGGAACAATAATGATTCACACAACAAGCTAGTTTCAGGAATTGTAGTCTTTTCCTACCGAGTACTTTCCAAAAATAATTTAGACTGTAATGCAATTGCAAAAACATACATCTAGAGTAGAGTTTCACAGCTTTTTTCGATACGTAACCCCTTTCAATAGTTTCAATGAATTCTACCCCCTCCTCGTCTACCATGCATATTTTCATCAAAAAGGCCTTTTAAGGGAACAAGGGACCTTCGACCTCGTTTTTTTTAAATTTTCAATATTCTAGTCTATACAAAAAATTAGAATAATTAAGATTTTTCTCTACTGCAATGAAGGCACTCAGAATTCACAAATAAGTATTTTGTAGAAGAATACGATCTGTTTTTCAAAAGATTCTTCAAAAATACTTAACTTTTTTTAAAATGCTGCATGCGCATTCACTTTCTTCCAATTTCTTCGAAATTTCTTAGGATTGGGAAATGAAGTATTTGCCACGTAACTGTGCATCATTCTGTTGTTGTTTCTTATGCCCCTTGACCGACATGTAACATCAGGTCAAGTCCCGAAGGCTATGGCGAAGAAGGCGCGGCTCCGGTTTTTAATAGCACCGCAAGGGTCGGAGTCCGACTTGGCTAAATGACCGGTCCCGTAATTTTGAACCGAGTCAAGTGACGAGACCGGAACACTTGACCCCGCACCTCCAGAGGTAAATTTGGGAACTTGGAGGACATTGTAGCCACGCCCTATTTTACGTGCCCCGGCCACCATTAGTGAACACGGCGGTAGATTTGCAGCGACGTGCATCGAACCAGGGACGTTCAGATCACTGGCCCGCTGCTCTTGCCAACCGGGCTACCGCGCCCGCATCATTCTGTGAAACCACAATTTTGTTTTAATTTATAGACCATGAAATATAGCAAAAACATTAAAAAAAATTTCAAACAGTTACAGGCATATTAAAAAATAATACTTAATTATGACTTTAGATTCATAGGAAAAAAATGAGTGCATAATTATGTTCATATATGTACAATAAACCTCTATATAAAAAAATTAAGGATTTAATATGATTTGGTATGTGCATGGAGCATTTTCCAAAATGCTAGAATTTTTTAATTCATTTTTGAAAAACAGGCATTATTCTGCCAAAAAAAACTTATTTTGATTGCTAAGGGTTTTCAATGTAGTAAAAAAGTATACAAATAATTCTCATTTTTTATATACAGTTAAAGACTGAAAATTAAAAAATTCGAAGCTGAAAGTCCCTTGTTCCCTTAAGACTTCTAAAAGTCATTTTCCCTAATTTAATTGTAACTAAATTTTTTAATTTAACAAAAATTAAATTTGAATGAAATTTTTAAGAAACAGAGAACCTTAAGAAACATTCATCCAGCAGTCAAAGGTGTGTAAAAGTAAGGACAAAACAGATCGGAATTTCAAGAAAAATAATGCCCTTACCGCATTGATTCAAAAATATATGATAATAAATATTAAAAATATCTTACATAAATAAAATTGATGTATTCCGTTGGAGAAACTACAATAGTAATGCCAGACGTGACAGTTCAGTCTGATAATAGAGTAATGGGCGTTTAAATTTTGTGTACTGTACGTATTAAGTTAATATGATTTTCATTTACCTCCAAGTAAGGCAGTAGATTTCTGACGATGTGAGTCTGCACTTTGAACGAGTTTTTCTTTAAAAAAATCACTGCCCTATAGATTCATGGTAAATAAGTATTGAAAAATATTTCTTTGGTGCAATTCGCTAAAAAAATATTTTAATTGAATTAAACGTTAGCGACCCCCCCCCCCCCCTAGTAGGAGTTGTGACACACAGGTTGGGAACCCCTGATCTAGAGCGCACAGGTAGCCGTGGACCTCCCTTGTTATGGGCAACTTCAGCAAGCCATAACCCATTAGTATGTCATTTATAATCCAATTGCTATGTCTTTTCACTCTATCTCAATTTATAATATCCATCAAATAAAGTTTCATTACAATGTTGTAACGACTTCACACCAACACCGGGATCGTACCTATGCCTCTAAACACAGATACAGGTATTCTGCACAATACCGGCCATATTAAGAACACGAAACTTTTTAATTCCATTTATCACAGTTTATGCCCCTTTTCTTCTTCTGCTGAACAAGGCAGGATTTATCCTGGAGTCGTTTAGTTATTTTTTTTTAAAGATACCACGATTCTGAATTTTTTTCCGAAGATAACTGGTCTAATTTCTCTTTCCAACAACTGTAACCACTATCTGCCGGAACAGATGTTTGAACATAGTTCTCCAATCTTACAGGTCTGTAATCCACTAAGTCAGCAATCCATTTAGTGATTTGACCATTCGTTGAAAGGAAGGGAAAAAGAAAGGAGAATTGACTTCAGATCTATCCACTTAAAAAAAAAAGAATTCCTACTTATTGAAGGCACTACGTTCGTAAACGGTAAAAAAGATATGAGAGCCTTCTAAGGACGAAGATGTTTGCGGCACCCTTATGGAATGAGATTAGAAATTTGGAACACCCTTGCTAGTTGTTTAGTTTTGTCAATTTATTTTTAGATATTAAATTAAGGTGGAATATATTTCAGGAACATGTTAAATTTAAGTTCAAACAAATATTTACTCCAATGCTAATTTTGTTCGTTTATTGAAACATATAAATAACAAACAATAGAATAGGATATATTATACAGTTTCAAAAATATCCGTTGGATTTAGTATATTATTACACTACAAGACAACAATGGAAATCGCTAAAGACAGTTTAGTTTTATTAATGTGAGACTTCCGATTGATGCTTAGAGCGCAAATAATTGATATCGAGCCTACAGTTGTGGGGATGAGGGTAATTAATTCAACTTAATATTTATTTCAAGTGGGCTTAACTTATATTTTTTGTTTATCCCCAAAACATCTCGCTGCACCCCTGGCCGATCTCACGGACCCCTAAAGTGCCGCATCTCACCGGTTGGGAATCACTGTTCTAGAAGCTTGGATAATAAGTCGAAATATTTTTGATTGATAAGGAAAATTACGTGAGACTTGCGATTGATGCTTAGAGCGCAAATAATTGATACCGAGCCTACAGTTGTGGGAGTGAGAGTAATTAATTCAACTTAATAAATATTTCAAGTGGACCGTATAACGAGGATTATCGTTATAGTCCATGTGTTTATATATTAACGTTAAGTGCTAGTATTAAATGAATTAAGAAATATCTTAATCCCTAGTTTTCCTAAATGTAAATTGGTTGCTTGAGCTATTAGCAAGTTTAGCTTGTAAAATAGAACAGTTTAATTTTTACTTGTTCCCCAATACGTGGGAGGTCTCAATGTTAGCCCTGCGCCATTTTGGTGTTCTAGGAAAAACATCTTTAAAATCTCCACCTGTTTCTCTTGTGAATGGGAAAAGCCTCTTAAAATTAGTTACGTTTCTTAGGAAACGCAACCCCGTTGTCAGTACAATTGGATTTTTTTGAATGGCCGCCCTTTTAAAAAGGACCGGATATATCATCCTCGGAATTGCTCTTCTTTGGGGGTACTTTAATTGCCCCGTAAATTGCTGTCGCTAACAATAAATGTAGACATATTGTCACCGATTTCCCCGATAACAGCTTTCGGCGGCCGTTTGAAATCCGCCTCGTGGGACAATCTCTCTCCTTCGCTATGGTCCAAGCTACGTCCAATTGAATGTTGACGCATTTCTACGTCAGCCTCGGCTAGACCAATCAGCTATTTGCGCGCCGCTTCTTCACCTGCTTGGCGCAAGCTTAACGTCATTTTTGGCGGTGAATCGCCTTATTAATCTCACCGGCTTTTTGCTCGACGCACCCTTCATCTGACGCCCTTCTAAGTACGGTCACTCTCGGCCTCTATCTCTAAGTATTTTCGCTTGGCGATCATTTTAATTTATTGCAACCCTTACTCTTCTGCCCAGTGTTGAAATTAAGATATCACAGCGAGCCTTTTTTGCAGAGAAAGGTTTTCTCTTATATTTGAGCGTTTAAGCACCCCCATCAGTTCTTGACCCTGGCCATGACTGTATCGGAGAGGGCTATATTTTTATCATGCTGTCTTAGCGACTTAAGTTTCTGACTTAGGCCTGAACGGTCATTTTTGTTTGTTAAGCTAAAGTTGAACAGTACTAATCTGTTAATCTGTATTTACTTATCCTGTACTCCAGACTTGCTCAATGTTTCAAGAAGAATAAATATTTTTTTAATCGTAACCAGAGACTTGTAACTTATTTTAGTTTGTCTCCCAAGTAATTACTTAAACGCCCACCTAGACGACGTTGTGGTGAAGATTCCTGCGGTATTGGGACAACGCTTGTTTTATTCTACGCTATACTAGTTCGGCCAAACTGAGATAATTCTTCTAGATTCTACATTCATAGACTACATTTTCAGCAGTGTAGATTGTTCCCGAACCAACGTTACAGATTGGTGCTCGTCCCTCTCCTAATTGCTACAACATAACTGGTGGTTCCTCTACTCACCTAAGCATTACATCCGTACAGATGATGCCTTCCACCCACTTATCTACCGCGACAGACCCTACTAATATTTTTTGTTTATCCCCCAAAACAAAATATCGCTGCACCCCTGGCCGATCTCACGGCACCCTAAAGTGCCACAGCACACCGGTTGGGAATCACTGTTCTAGGAGCTTGGATGATAAGTCGAAATATTTTTTATTGATAGGGGAAATTACGATCCTAATGCGCAAAAATATCAGTAGGAAATATCAACCAATGTCTCCAGTTTCTATGCAATTTGGATGCAACAAATTTTAAATTATTACTATTATTCAACATACACCTTTCTAGTTATTTGATTTTTTAAAGTAATTTTAGAAAGTATTTTAACACATTTCGAAAGTAGTCATAGATCTCCAATATATTTCGATAGTCATTTTTTATTCTACGCAATTTGTTACTTATTTCCTATTAGTAGCAGAATAGTGAATCTAATTGATTAAACGATTAATGTAACTTGCAATAAATAGGAATTACAATAATTTCGGGTACATTTAGAATATAGCGGCCCTGAGGTACTATCTTTAAAAACTAATTTCCTTGTATCCTTTAAAAACCGTTTGGTAAATATCGCAGATATAAATTTTACTGCCGTGGCTTTAGACTGAACAACAATTTTATTGCTATCCCATCGTATTGATCGATGAACATTTATGCATACTACCTTCAAGAAAAACATCAAAAAATTTTTAAACAATCATTACAAATCCTTTTCTATAATTTCAGCAGAAAAAACTTTTTTTAATGATTTTCAATTTCCCTTCTATTTTTTGTTTCGGTTCCTTCGTAATGAAATGGGAAATACTTAGTCCCATTTATTTTAAGCGCAGCGTCCGATAGTAAAGCGCTAATGTCAGAAGGGAGAAGTTGGAAGAAAAAATTATATATAGCAATCTTCCCTCCTCAGGGCAGTCAAGAAATCGTCACAGAAATATATTTTATTGCTCAGACGACTGCATTGAAAGTTTATTGATTTTACTCCGCTAAAAAAGGAAAATGTTTGCTCGTAATTACCCCGAGTGCTGTCCAAAAATTTCGTTTAAATATCCCTTTGATACTTTCTCTCAAACATCCCTTCTCTGCAGACCTACAGATGGTGGACAAAATAATACGAACACCTGTGAAATAATGGAAAATCTTTATTAATAGGGGGTTGGACCACCCTTTGACTGAAGTACAGATTTAATGCGAAGTGGGATGGATGCATAAAGGTCATGGACAATATTTAATGGAATATTAAGCCATTCCTCCTGCAGAGAGGCCTCTAATTCCGAAAGTCCGGATGGAGGTGGAAATCGGGAACGAAGTTTGGACTCCAAATATTGCCATAAATGTTCAATAATATTCAAGTCCGGAGACTGAGGGGACCAGACGAGATGTTCAACTGCATCGTCATGCTCTTCGAACCATTCTTAAACACACCTAGCAGTGTGGATAGGAGCGTTGTCGTCTTGAAAAAGCGGTCACTCTCCAGGGAAAACAGTCCGGACAAAAGAATGAACATGATCCCCTAGAACGCTTAGATAGTGATTGGATTTGATCCTCCCATGCAGAATAACAAGTGGCCCAAGACCGAGCCAAGATATCGCACCCCATACCATAATGCAACCACCCCCATGCTTCACAGTCTGCAAGAGGCACTCAGGATGAAACGCTTCTTTGGGCGTTCTCCAGACATAAACGCTTCCGATCGTCTGAAATAGGGTGAATGACGATTCATCAGACCATATTACCTGTTGCCACTGCTATAGGGATCAGCCTTTGTGATCTCTGCACCATTGGCGTCGCTTGAAAGCATTAGTTGCTGTCACCAAGGGTTTCCAAATTGCAACTCTGCCA